>ML789526.1:498546-520964 GCA_009831015.1 Picea engelmannii | reverse complement strand
TTCTTTGCCAAAAATATTGTGCTTTGACTGTTGTAATTTATCTTAATAGCTTGTGCTTGAACCCAAGCTTTGAACATAGTCGATGCAACCATATGCCTTCTTCACTTGCATGAGTGTTTGTGATGCATTTAGCTTCTATTTTTGAAAAGGGTATTGTCGCCTTCCTCTAACTCATCCAATTGATTTCTCCACTGAACATCGTAAACACATGTCCACTAGTCGACCTTCTTCGATATAGATCTCTAGCCTAGTCACCGTCGAAAAAACCATGTATATTCACTTTCCCATTGACTTCAGGATTCTCTTTGTAGAAGATTGCATATTCTATTGTGCCATGCAAATACCTAAACACTCTCTTGATAATAGTCCAATGCTCTTTCCTAGGTGTCAACATGTATATACTCAATACTCCCACTACATGAGCAATATCCGATAGACTGTAAACTATTCCATGCATCAAACTACCAATAGCACTAACATAGGGAACACGTGCCATGTCTATTTTTTCTTACGTCTTTGGACATTGTTCAACAATTAATTTTGTCCCTACATGTATAGGTACTTTAACTGATTTTTATTCTTTCATGTTGAAATGCTTTAAGACTATTTCAATGTACTTTCTATGATTTAACCAAATATTTATAACTACCTGATCTCTCTTGATCTCCATTCTCAGAATGGAGTTCATTGCACTGATATCCTTTAGGCCAAACTTGGAGTCACCTCCTTTATTGCGTCCATGTTGTTTTCAATCAGCAACATGTCATCGACACACAAGGCTACATATATGAAACAACCTCCTTCTTCCTTGGAATACACATAATGGTCAACCTCACTTCTCACAAATACCAAACTAAGGATGTATGTGTAAAAATTTTGGTACCACATCCTTGCTGATTCCTTTAGACCATAAAGGGATCTCTTCAATTTTCACCCTATCTCTTTTGTTCCCTTTACTACAAATCCTTCAGGTTGTTTCACATAGATTTATTCTTTCAATTCCTCGAGTAGGAACACTTTCTTCACATCCATTTGTTCTATATTAAGATCAAATGTTGTAGACAAAGACATTAGTAGTCTAATGGAAGTTAATTTTGCAACAAGGAAAAAATCTCACCAAATTCGACTCCCTCGACTTGGGAATATCCTTTTGCTACCAATCGAGCTTTGAATTTCTTGACCTGACTTGCCACGTTCAAATTTTTCTTAAACACCCACTTTCTACTAGCAGATTTCCTTCCATTATGTAATTCTAACAAATCCCATGTCTTACTTTTGTGCAAGGATTCCATTTCTTTGACCATGGCCTCCCTCCAAAGTTTACCCTCTGTCGAGTCCACTGCCTATCTGAGCAGCCTTGGCTTATCATCAGTGGTAGGTAACACAAATGTAGAACGGAAATTAGGTGAACTATATATTCAACTGGTTTTCTTACTCATTTAGACCTCCTTACAACCAAAGTTGGCGATTCCACCTCTTCATCTAATTCAGTCAACTCGTTTGAATGAAATTCATCATTCCTTAGCTCAACCACCAATTTATATGGTTCTTTCTCTCTTTGAGCTCCTTCAATCAAGAAAGTTCCTCCAAATTCATTGAAGATCACATCTTCACTATACACTATTTTTATTAACATTGAATCCCATAGCTTATATCCTTTCAATCCATTCTTGTATCAAATGAATATACACTTTCCTTCTTTATTTTTCATCTTGTTCCCCTTTTCTTTGGGAACATGTACAAGTGCATCACAACCAAAAACTATGAGATGTGAGAGGATGTTTCTTACAAAACCATACCTCGTGTGGATTTGAGTTGAATAGCCCTGATTAAGGAGACCTATTTACCAAATATTTTGCAGTGTCGACTGCCTCTTCCCATAATTCATGTGTGCGCCCGACACCTATGAGCATGCTCCTTTCCTTTTCATCAATTTCATGTTCATTCCTTCAATAAATCCATTTTGTTGTAGGTTATAGGGTGTGGTATTTTGGTGTGTCATTCCACATTGCTTGCAGAACTACACAAAATCCTTACCAAAAAACTCACCTCCATTGTCAGTTCTCAACACCATGATCTTCTTATCTGTTTGGTTTTCCAAAAGAGATTTAAACTCTTTGAATTTATTAAAAACCTCTAATTTCTTCCTCAGGAAATATAGCCATGTCTTATTGGAAAAATAATTTATGAAGGAGACATAATACATAGATCCTCCTAGTGAAGGGACCGATACAGACCCCAAAACATCGCTATGTATCAATTCTAGAATATATTTTTCCGGTGTAGCTCCAGATGGGAATCTAACATGATTTTGTTTCCCATATATCAAATGTTCACAAAAATCGAATTCTAAATTAAAATCTAGAAAATATTCTACCATACCTTTGCTTTTCATAGCTCAAATTCCTTTTTCACCAACAAGTCCCATTCTTTGGTCCCATAACATGGTAAGGTCGACTTGATGATGACTAGTTGAGTTGATTAGAATCGAATCATCCCATGAGTCAAGTCGACTTCAATAATTTTTTTTTATGCATCTAGTTAAGTTGACATTCACCAACAACTTTGTACAGGGTTCCAAGACAAAATCCTTTCATTAATACCATCACTCCCCTAATCATTTTGCATGTATCCTTTTGAAATAAAGTGTGCACTCCTGCATCACACATTTTACTGATAAATATCAGATTTATTTCAAAATATGGAATATGTAGGACACCTGGAAGGGTTCTACACCTCCCATATTGTAGCATCAGTCAAAATCTTCCTTTTCCAACAATTTTGGTTGTCGGGTCATCCCCCAATAATACATCTCCTCCTTCATTTCTCTCATATTCATAGAATTGTTCTTTGTGAGGTGTCATATGAAAATATGCACTTGAGTCAAACAACCAAACATCCTGATCTGACTGTGTACTAGTTGATGCCAGATACACATATCCTCCTTTGTATGGAGTAGCATTTCTCTCAGTCGAATGCTTCTCATAGAATCCTAGACTGATCTCAGTTTCTTTCAACTTGCAATTTCTCTTGTAATTCTCAACTTTACCACATTTCTAGCATCTTCTCGTTGACTAAATCATGGATTTTGATCCACCCTTCAACTTCGACTGTGAATTTCTACCGTAGAATGATCCTTTACCTATGTTGATTGGTTGACCTCTCACCACAAGGTATATGTCATTGATCCTTCCATGTTCCTTCACTTCATTTTCTCTGACAACAAATATGAAACCACATATTCAAGCATTAATGTGGTCGAATTATCTCGATAGCCGTGACTAAGCTATCCCAAGAGTCTTGTAAAGAACACAATAGACTTATAATTTCTCCTCCTCAGTGATTTTAATATCCACATACAACAATTGACTTATTATAGTATTGAATGCATTCAGGTGATTTGTTACTGAGATCCCATCACTCATCCTCAGAATATACAATTTATTCCGAAGAAATAACTTTTTTACCAGGGATTTTGACTAGTACAATATTCCCAAATTGTCCCATATATTCTTTGTTGTGTCTTCGCTTGAGACATTTAGTAATATCGAATCCGCAAGATAAAGTCAAATTGTACTCCTTGCTCTCCTCTTGAGTTTCTCCCATTATTCCTTCAACATATCCATTGAAATTTTTCTGGGACTCACAACTACCCACTATTCTCGATCTACAAGGAGATATTCAATTTTAAGCTTCCAAAGATCAAAATTCTATCCATTAAAATTTTCAATCTCTATTCTCGAACTTCGTTCCATTATTTTAAGTACCTTTACAAATCATTTCCTTAGGACTCCTACTAAACCTAGGTTTATATTAGATCCAAGATCTTCTTAACCTTTCTCTAATACCACTTGTACAGATAAACATATATGCTCTGATACCACTTGTAGAGAAAATAAAGACTCATTCTAAACCAACCAGGAAAGTGAAGACATATTCAAACAAAATAAGCAATGAAAATCACACAATACATAGAGATTTTACATTGGAAACCCTTAACCAAGTGTTGACGAGTCCAAATGGTCTGTCAAGCAAGTAAGGGAGAATGCTTGATGGAAGGTCCCAACAAAACCTACTCTCATTTGGTGTAGTGTTTCCAATGAGTATGTGGGCCTGGTTGCTGCTCAGAATTAAAAGAAGAAAAATGGGAAAGATAGTGAATTGTCCCACAAAGAGTTCTAATTAATCCCAAGTCTAATATAATTGAAAGAAAACTAGTCTAATCTAACCTAATTAATCCTAAGTCTAATCTAACTGAAAGAAAACTAATCTAACCTAGCCTATCTCGGGAGAAATCTAACTAAATGAGTATGGTGAAATACAATATCATCAGAACCAGAAATAATTCATGTATGCTAATGATAAGTGATAATAAAAAATGATACAAATACATAAACAATTAGTTGTACAATGCATTCATAACATTATTTTTGTACTCATAAGGAAACATATGACAACATGAGCATATAGAATAGAATGAAGAAATAGTTCATACAACATAATTCTATGCTACTTAGGAAGAAGACAAATAGACAAAGAATGGTCTCATATACATTCACCAAAAGTCACAAATTTCCAAAATGCCTCTTTCTCTTTATTCATTCAGAAGTAAGAATACTAATTATCATTCACAAAGGGAAAAAGTCCCATTTTACATTCAACAAGCTCTCTTTTATTAAAAAGGAGAGGCTCTTCAACTCTCGTGGTTGTTCATTTCATTTCCCCCTATTTTATTTCACATTTTTGAAAATGAATATGTGAGAGTTTCAAATGGAAGCTGAAGAAACTCCTGAGTGGTTATTCTCACACTTAGCCAGTTTACAAATGATATTCATCTAAAATGTTATTCACTCTTCCTGTTGGTGTTTCTTCTAAATTCCTTGAGTCATTCTGAGCATTTATAGCTTTAGCCTATTGAATGAGATCATTTTGGATCCTTCTCCTCTGTCTTAGCTTTGAATCATTCCCATGTTGGTTCGATTTTGATTCTTGTAACTTGAGTTATAGTTGTTTGAACATGGCCTAACTCGTCCTTCAATTAAATTTGGGCTTCTTCTGTGTTCTACATTTTCAAAGAATTTTTGTTCTTAATATGCCAACATTTTATATTCCATCATGTTTTTTTCTCTTCCATATTTATGGCGAGCTATCATGGGTTTGATTTTGTTTTCCGTAGCCCTAGATATGGCTCTTTGAAGTTTGCACAATCAATTTTTCCACCAAATTCGTGGTCTGTTGTTTTCTACATTTTATGATATTCTTCGTCACTTTTTTTTTCATGAATACCTCTACCACTGCATTCCTCTATCTGATACCTTTCCAACGAGGTGTCACGGGCTCAATTCTGACACCTACAACCCAAGTTACGCTCGTTTGAAAAATGTCGCTCAACAACCATCAATCATGTCTGTGGGTGAATATGGGCCTTTGATCCTTAGCGTGCAAATAGAAATCCCACATGCAAAAGAAAATCCAACACTTAGTGGTTTAAATGGTCTTATCCTATATATCTTTAATTTGAATAAGAACCTGGTAAGACATAAGACCAATGGTTTGTAATATAATTTTAGCTAATTTTCCTCCTAAAAATTAGGGCAATAAAAGAATAAAATAAAATAGAAAATAACACAATTAATTACATTAACTTATGTTAATTACAAGTAATAAACAAAATTAATAAAGTTATCCTTAATCTTATGTGAAAGTTAATGAAAATCAAAATCAAAATTAATCTAATTAACCCCCACTAAAAAATAAAATTACTAAAATTAAAATAATAAAATAATAAAATATTCCCCCAATTCCCATGAAAGTAGGAAATAATAAAATCAAAATGAAAAACAAATTAAAAAGTAATCAATAAAAATAAATAAAATAAAATAAATAAATATAAAAGTTAAAAAAAATTCCCCCCTCCCCAGCCTCGGGGGGAATCTCAAGTGGAAAGTGTCGTGATATGAATTGTTATGTTTGATGAGGTTAATAGTTCAAATCCCCCCAATTTACCTGTGCCTATTGAAGGGGCATATATATGGTACCTGGAGGTTATAGTGGTAGTAGTCAGAATCGACCCCGTGTCACGTGAGTATGCGAATGACCCAGTTGTTGATTCCTCTAGTGATAAAATAATAATAATAATTTCCCCCTCCCCCACCAAAATAAACATAGTCCAAGGTATTCTTTGTGGGATATGAAATCCCCATAGTATTCAACAACAATATTCCCCAATTCCCCCAATTCCCCCAACCAAGGTCTTTGTCATTGGCACGTGAGATAGGTCAGGCTTATTAAATGAACTTCCAAATAAATTTATTAAAAAGGTATGTTGGAAGGTTGGTTGTTGAGTCTCATGGTAAAGGAGGAAGTACACCTAAGGTGAATACCATTTCCCAAGTTTAGTCTTGTGATATAATAAAATGGTTATAAATAATCATTTAATAAGGTGAATACCATTTCCCAAGTTTAGTCTTGAGATATAATAAAATATTAATAAAGGTTCTGAAGGTGCTCAGGAGGAGGGATAGGGATTCCAAAGAAATAGGAAGAATTCCCAAAAAATAGGAAGGTATCTTAAATGTTAATTTCTTTGTGGGAATTATCACAAAGAACATGAGAAGACCAATGGGGGTGGATTTAGGATGTTACGTTAGATTTTGGTAGGTGAGGGAAAAGAAAAAAGAAAAAAAGGTTAAAATAAAACTAAATCAAAAGAGGAAAAATAGAATGGGTATGTACAACTTAGGGTTTACGGAGGTAAAAGGGAAAAATGAAATTACAATTAGAATGAAAAAATGAAATATATATATATATACAACCTGAGTGGGCCTAATGGTTAAGAACATGTGTTTCCTCTTAAGAGGTCACCATTTCAAATCCAGAGGGGGGTAGGGTATGTATACCTCCGTAGACTTTACCAGTCAAATCGTTGGGTAGAGGGGGTCCCTTGTCCCACAATCAAGGGGGTCTCATACACCAGTTTGGTGTCTGGCTTGGTCGTGACCTTAAAAATGAATTATCTATCTATCTATCTATCTATCTATTTATCTATCTATCTATCTATCTATCTATCTATCTATATATATATATATATATATATAAAGAAAAAATAAAAGTTAAATTTAAATGAATATATATAAAAAAGGATGTACATATTACACCTTAGGTCTTGGTCAAAACACACTAGGTAACAAATGGGTTGTTTATTTAACATAAATGGTTTATCCATGTATAAATGTACTCACCCCATGTAAAATAAATATCTAGTGTGAATTAGTTTTCCTAAAAAATATCTAATATAATTCTAGGGGAAAACCATGGGGAAAAAAACCACGGACAATACCATGTGGTTTTGCAAAACCATGGGAAAAATGAACATAAATAATTACAAAATAAATAAAATTAAAATTTATACAAAAAATATATAGAAAAAAATAAAATAAAATAAAATTACAAATTAGGAAATTACGCCAAATTACACATGTCAAGGTTCCCTCATGGTTCCACCGGTTAGGGTTACATACTTAGGGGTCGAAATTAGGAATAAGACATATAAGGTAGGATTTAATAAATAAGGTGTCAAGGAGAGGAGCTAGTTCATATGATAACCAAGAACACTGCGATTCAACTGCGATGAAATGAAAAGTGACGAAGGGGAAGAATATGACACTTCGTGTGACGAATCAACATCACAAGTGGAAATGAATGGAAAAAGGAGATTGATGCCAACCAATCACATGACACACATCAGTCTAATAAAGATGCACATATCAGAGGGAAAAGATGCTAATATCGCGAGGAGTGGGAATACATCCAAGTCAAGGAAAAGTTCCTTATGCCAAACCACTATGCATGATACAAATGTGATAGATAGTGAACAAGCATCAGGAAATGGCATGACAAGGAATTACAACCAAGAAGATGAATGGGATTTTGGCCTCGGCTTTGGTGAGAGGGAAAACCGAAAAAAGGAATCTGGTAGAGACAAATCTGAAGAGGCTTGGGGATAGGCCTACAAGAAATGTAGATCCAACAACCTTAGGGGATTTGGACATCGAAGCAACTGTAATCCAAGGTAATTTTCTTCCCAATAAGAGGAAGCTCGGGTAAGAATCAAGATCAACTCTCTGGGTAAGGATCGAGAGATTCCCCCACTTGCATCTCAAGGCTAGAGTGATCATGCAAACAAAGTGACCCTACGAACTTTCTCCTCCAAAATAGAAAAAAGAGATCAATCATGCAATCAAAAGAATACTCGTCAACACCATAAACATTAGGTTCTTCAAAAATAATCATGGGTGGATATAGATAAGTGTCTTGATACTACATGTGCCAAGTCTCAACTCAAAAGATGGATTAATTATTTTATGATTCAAACATAGAGTTTGAAATAGAAGATTAGTATCCATGTGAAAAAGCATAAATATGACGATATGAAGCACCATATGCAAGCATGAAGATGCATAGTTCGAGTTACTCAATAAGAAAAAACATCATCAAAAAACTCATTCAAGACATGCAATAGAAAATCAAACCATGCAACCACATAGAATCAACAAGCGCTTTGGAATCGTCTAAAGATATGATGATAATGTGTCAATTCCATCATACAAATGTCAACAAAACAACGTAGGTCAAGAAGCATCATAAATAAATTTGAAATTATAAGAGAAAAAGGAATAATCAACCTCCATCAAAGAAAATCATCAATCAAGATCAAACCACCCAAGTCCCTCAAGGTAGACAAGAATTAGCATTATTCCCAAGCAATAAAGTATAGGCAATAGGATTGAAATTTTAGTAAAGGGTCCATTTTCTTTTACTTGTATAGTAGGGGGGCCCTTTCCTTTTGCTTGTAAAAACAAAAGTAAAGGGGGTTGTTGCGGCTTCAACAAATGGAGACACATGGGAAGAAACATTTATCTCTATAAATAGAAGTCTAAGGACTTTACTTCAAATATGAATTTTAAAGATAAGTTTAGCAAAATGCAAATAGTTTTCCAATAATCATGGGTACCACGATGATTCCAACTTTCTAAAATATATAACCCAATATTTCTAGTATTTGTAATCTAACACACCCTTTTCAAAGAGCAAATTAGTGAGGTAAATTGATTTATTGGTGACACACTTCAGATTGGTTTTGGTTCAACAATGGGTTTTCACTTTTCATAACAAGAAATTATCTACATAAGTGTGTTCATCATCTCTCTTTTGCCGACATTGTTTCATTTCCATTGAGTGTCCATAGCCTCGACAAAGTTTCCTTGGTACCATACAAGAATAGCCTCGCTACCAACAAGCATCCATAGCTCCAACGAGTTTACTTGTACTTTCCACACTATCAATAGTGCTTCCAACTTCATTTTTATTTCAAAACATGCTCACCCTTTTAGATTTGTATATAGATATGCATTTGCACATTGGGTGTGAATGAAGCGGGGTGATACAAGAGTTTCTTTGATTTTCTAGGTAGATGTTATGCATTTTAGTTTAACCCATAGGTCTCCCCAAAAACTGTCACAATATTGACCATTTTATTAATATGAAGTGAGTGGGGCTCAAAGAAAATTGTAGATAGACACTTTCCTATATTTATGAATTATCATGGTATGTTCAATGGGAACATGTGTTCCACCACAACTATTAGTCCATACCTACAACTAAGAAATTCATGAATGTTCATCCAGATAGAGAAACCCATGCATCTCATGACTTGTAATTTTTTTTCAGTGTGTGACTAGAATTGGATCAACCCCACTCAAATTTTAAAAAGTAACCCTCAAGGTAGACAAGGAAGTCAAATCATCTCAGGGAACATACCAACGTTCAACTTAAAAGATGGAAGAAATATGTACAAGCAGAAAGAAAGACTGAAATCAAAAGTCAATTCATGAAAAAGAAAACTAAACTAAGGGAAGTCTAAAGCTAGAATGTTAGTCCTCAAAAGGATAAAACTCGCTGAAAGATATGAATAAAACCCAACGATAAGTAACAAGTCTAGGGGAACAACAATGAAATCATTTTCAGTGAAATCTTGGAAATTTCTCTAAGGGCAATAATCATTTAAGAAATGTTAACCATTCAATATTAAGCACAATAGAAATATACCTAGGGTAAAGATATGAAATGAAGAACAAACGAGATTACGAGAATTGATAATCTAATGGAAAATATTTGCAACAAAATCCTCCAATCTAACAGTCGCATACAATCTTCCAACAAAACAATCTTCCATACAATCTTTTCATTTAGTGCAACAAAACAATCTTCGAGGAATCAAGAAAAAATAATCAATGGAGAAGTCTAGTCAATTTTTTTTTGCAAAAATCCCATCACAAACCAATAAGCTCTTAAGACTTCTTGACATAAGAAAGTCCTTTGCACACTTGAAAATAATCAATTTTTTAACAACAAACACATTTCATATTTCTCACAAAAGCACCAATTCCTCTTTGCCATAACAAATATTACTAATACCAAATACTTAGATAATTCAATCTGATAATGCAAAGAAGAAATATTACAAATATGGAGATCATCAAAATAATCATGAGAATGACTCCAAATATCTACTAGATCAGAAAAAAATGAGAATACATGAATGAGACAATATATTTCTGATCACCTGTTGGGTCGGTGACAATATTTATTTATCAATCAAAAAATGTCATCAAGGAATCTTCAGAAGCCAATTTTAGATTAAAACTTCCCTAATTTGACTTCATTGAAGATAAAAATCCCGAGTTCTTGATTGCACACACCATTTCCCAATCTACATAGAAAAAGAGAATGGTGTGATCAACTCTTAGAAAATTAGTTGAATTTTTTTTCCTCTAAATGTCTGACTTATTGAAATGAAATTTAACTAAAAAGAAAAGTAAAGATAAAAAATTAAACTAATATTCAGTAAAACATGCTAAGCTGATGTAAAATTGAACTATATTGGTTGTCATGAAACCATTTTAAATGTCAATGAAATCATCAAGTATTCATATGCTGTCCATTTAACCAAATATCATAGTCTTCCTCCTGAGAAAAAAACACTATGTGCTTTCCCACAATATTCTCTTCAACATGAGAGTTTAGTTTCATTGATTATTCTGAGATTTGGATCCCCTAGAGACTACTTCTCATTCTAGCAATCAGAATCAATCAAATACACGTAGAACCATAAGACTTTGATTCCATCCATGTCCTAAAGATATATGTCTATTGCCAATCTTGTTCATGCTTACAAGATGAATAAAAATCTGATCCAAAATCATCATCCTGAGGTATGTTTTTCCTTTGATTATTAATGACAATGATTTGAAAAATTAGCATGATCATCTTCACCTTTGTGAGAGGCAAGAGGAAATCATTATGAAAAGGGATCAATTAAGATACTATGGAAAGGTGCGAATAGTCTCAGATCACAACCAAGATGAATTGATTCCCCTATAATGAGTAAAATATAGAATTAGAAATCATAGATGAATAAAGTGAGTCAGATATGATTTCTAATTGGAAATAGATTGGCATTTGTCATGATGGGAAAATCCATGAAATCAATATCCTTAATTTCCCAGGAGTGTTCCAAGGAGAGAAACTTATGAATGCCACTTCCTTAAGATTATCAACACCCCTTGAACGAAAACTCAATTTATTCATAACTTGGGAAGAAAAGCGTGTTTGGGTCATGTCAGAACATCTTTTATTGTATCTCTCTTACTCGTGAGGTTGTTGACTAACATCAACAATATTAACTAAAGGGATACTTGAATAATAAGACTCTCTACTAATCCAAATTGAATATGAAACAGAAGCAAACATGGTCTGATATATATTTGCTACAACATTTCCTTAATCCCATGAAAAAGTTACTAATAGGGCATAGTTGTTTTAAGTTCAAGGGAAGAGACCTTATGCTCTCTATATTCCATATGCACATTACCACCATCAATTACTTCAAAAGGGGTCAACCCTATTGAGTTCATTTGAATAGAACAATGTATGTCTTCTTGCAAAATAAAATCATTAAAGAGATCAAGATACACATAATAATAAGTGGAATAATTAAGAGAATTAAAAACTTCTCTTGAACATGGAACATTTTCAACAAGTGACTCCCTAAATGGTATTTCCTCTTCCTTAATAACATCATCGACTAATTGTGAATCAACATGATTCATACTAGGGATGGTTTCACAATCAACACATTCTTCTTCAACATGGTCTTCCTCCTCCAAGCAAAAAGTGGATTGTTGTGATAAAAGTGGTATGTCTTGTATGTTAATTTATTCTCTTGAAGTGAAGATATCAACGTAGTTGTCTTGCTCCTGCATAATATGAGAATATGAAATATACTTCATAGCATACTCATGGTTAGTGATCCAGGATCTTTTCATTGAAGTGACTTATAAATAATTGCATTAAATGAGCATAAATTAAAGTGCACCATTAAAGAAGGAAAAACTCAATAATGAAGAGACAT
Organism: Picea engelmannii; assembly: GCA_009831015.1. Lineage (NCBI taxonomy): Eukaryota > Viridiplantae > Streptophyta > Pinopsida > Pinales > Pinaceae > Picea > Picea engelmannii. The sequence continues at coordinate 508,492 of ML789526.1, read as the reverse complement.
AAGCATCAAATACGAACACAAAAAACTTGATAACGGAGTTCATCCCTGGTGGACTACATCTTCGGGTCCTGCTCTCAATTAGGTAGGCCTTTTTATTAACTCAACAAAATAAATTGGCAAAATACATAAGTATACCTCATTCTGGAATCAAGCTGCAAATTTTTTGCTCAGATCAGAAAACAAACAACACCATTGAATTCGTGGCATCGAATTACCCAAAAATGACTGTCTCCATGCTTCAATTTGACTCTGGCACTCCCAAGCCTAAGAGAAACTCTATCTCGGTTTCTATGCCATGAAATCTACAATAAATTCCAAGAAATGCCTCGAAAAATGTGTCGATCGCACCTTCACGTGCCTCTACCCCTTTAGCACTGAGCAAATGTCAAATTTTAAATAAAAATTGCGAGCTTTGTAAACGACAGAGGTCGTAAGCCTATTGGTTAGTGGAGCATGTGTTAAGACATGGATAGAGGGGGAGGTCTCGGGGTTGAGCCCGCGGGCCTCCCCTTTTGGCTTGTTCGTTGTAACATATATATATTAATACATGAAGGATCTGCCAATTTTAGCAATGGTTGTGATAGTTTCGTTGGGTGCCAGATTTGGTGGGGTCTTGTCGGATCTGGCAGACTCACCAAACCTTTTTTTATATATTTTTTTGAAATTTCGTGGTAGCCCATGACTAGGCCATGTGGTATCCAACCATTGGGCCACGTCAACCAATTGTACAATCACTTGCCACGTCGACATAAAACCTGCCACATCAGCATATGACCTTCCATGTCAACCTGTCGCTTCATTTTCCACATCGTCGTATGGTCTGCCATGTGGTTGTATAGACTGCCACGTGGCACATTTTTATTGGTCCATGAAATGCCCCGAAAATGCTAAATATGAGTGACACGTGGCAGCCTTTGGTGCTGCCATGTCACCATGCTAACATCAACATGACTCGTGTCGCCTAGTGCATGTGCCACACATTCTTACGTTATATGTACTGATGTCGACGTCATCAATACATATGCTGACTCATCCCCTGTTGACTGGGATAGGTTGACCAAACTTTGATCGCGAATATCTTTTGATTTGTAACTCCGTTTGACGATCCGTTTGCGTCGTTAGAAATATTATGACTCGCTCTTCGTGATGGTGACACTTTCACTAAGTTTTGATAACTTTTATTTTTTTCCCTTTCTCTATCTGCTGAGGCCATTCTGAGTTTCTTGAGTTGCTTCTGTGAGTTCTGAGCTGTCCTTAGTATCCTCTGGATCCTTTTTGGATCACGCCTTCCCACTGAGAGATTTTTGGGCCACCAAAATCTTTCATCAATCAACAGATAAGTGAGAGAAGAGTTCCCTCACCTTGTTCTTCTCAATCCACTTTTCCTTGTTTGGATGTGTGCCCTTTAAGCCTACTAAAAGATAATCAACATCACCCCTGCGTGAAGTCCTCGTCCTTTTGTCCAGGATGATATCTTCCTTTAAATCATCCAAGTACTTAAGAGAAAACTCATCAACTGACGGTATTGAAAGTTCCTCATCTTGATCCATGATCATGGGAGGATAAAAAAGTTTCAAGTTCTCTACATTTACAATTGAGTAAATCTGCATATAAGGTGAAATATCTAGATGAAAATCATTGGTACCACTTTTCTCCAAAATAGTGAAGGGATTGAGTTCCTTGACTTCACCCTTCAATCTCTCCTTGCTGATGTGAAGCCATACCTGGTCTCCAACCTGGAACTGATGATCAACCCTTGTTTTTCATGTCGAGATTTATACTGTGATTGATTTTTTGCCAACTGTTCCCTAACTTCTTGGTGTACCTACTGGCTCCTCTGGATGAACTTGCGGGTTCTGTCTTCATTTATTTATTCATTTGAATCGACATCTCTCCCATACATCAAATCCAAAGGAAATTTAGGTAGGTACCCAAAACATGTCTCAAATGATGAACACTGAGTAGAGGAATGTAAGGCTTGGTGGTAAACATGATGTACATAGGGTATATGTTCATCCCATAACTTGGGATTCTTGCTGTAGTAGCCTCGAAGAAAAAGTACCACTATTTGGTTTACAACCTCTATCTGTCTATCGGTCTGTGGATGGAAAGCAATGCTCCTCTTCAATTTGGTGTTCATCATTCTCCACAATTTTGTCCAAAAATTCCCAAGGGATTGAGTATCTCGATCTGAGATAATGGATTTGGGTAACCCAAAGTGAAACCTAACATACTGAAAGAAGATATTAGTAGTCTTCTCAACAATGATCTTCTTTTTACATGGCTTTAAGATACACATTTTTCTGAACCTATCCACTACAACATACACATAGTCATGACCCCCTTTCGACATTGGTAAACCCCCTACAAAATCCATGGAGATACTTTCCCATGGATGGGGTGGAACATGAAGTGGTGAGTATAGCCCCAGTTTTCTATTAGTGGGCTTAAACATAGAACACATCACACACCCCTTTACATATTTAGTTACAATTGCTTTCATTTGAGGCCAGTAACAAAACCTTTGTAAATGAGCCATAGTTTTTCCTACCCCAAAATTCCCATACACAAGAGAAGTGCGAGTTTCTCGTATTACATGGACTTGTTCACTTGTAGGAATACATAGCTTTCCAATATGGTAGAGTAGTTTTCCCTGCAGACAATAGTTCTCTACATGTGCACCATGGGTTAGCTTCTCATATACTTCTTTAAAATCTTCATCAATGGCATATTTTTTCCACATAGCTATCATGAGATAAATAAGTATTCTTCAAAATAATAGAAGCATCAATAGGAGGTATAGAAAGCATATCAACTACCTTGTTACTTGTACCCTTTTTGTACTTGATTACCAAATGGAATTGTTGTAGAAAACCCATCCATCTGTAATGTCGAGATTGTTGTAGTTTGGTTTGTGCTTGGAGATACTATAAGGGTTGGTGATATGTATGTATGATTGTTTCCTTCCCTAACAAGTAGTGTTTCCATTTCTTTATKCTTTGAACTAATGCGTACAACTCTTTATCATATGTAGGATAGTTATCAACAACTTGGTTAAAAGTTTAGAGTGGTAACATATAGGCTTACGATATTGCATCAATACTGCACCCATGGCGTATCCGCTAGCATCTGTCTTGATCTCAAAGGGATGTTGAAGATTCAACAGTGCTAATACTAGTGTGGTACTGATCTTTTCCTTCAAAGTGTCGAAAGATTTTTGTTGTTTTCCTCCCCACTGGTTAAGGCATGCAAAGGAGCTACTATGAAGGAGAAGTTTGAAATGAACCTCCTCTAATAATGGACTGCACCTAAGAATCTCTGTCTGTCGGTTACATTTTTGGTCTTAGGCCAATTTACAATTACATCAATCTTGGAAGGATCAATTTTTAATTGTCCTCCTCCTACAATATGACCTAAGTACACAAGTGCAGTCTTACCAAATTCACATTTGGACAATTTTACATACAACTTTTCCCTTTGCAAAGTATCTAATACTTGCTTTACATGYCTCACATGTTCATCCCAAGTCTCGCTAAAAATAAGAATGTTGTCTAAATATACAATCACACAATCATCTAGAAAAGGCCTAAATACATCATTCATCACATGCATGAAAGTTGTCAGAGCATTACAAAGCCCAAATGGCATAACTAACCACTCAAATAATACCTGTTTGGTTTTAAAGGAAATATTCCATGCATCCTRTTCTGAAACCCTGATCTGATGGTATCTAATGCACAAATCCAACTTAGTAAAATAAACAACATTCTTTAACTGATCAAGTAAATCATCTATATGAGGAAGAGGGTATCGATTTTTCACCATGATTTTATTTAAGGCCCGGTAATCGTCACACATTTTCCATGTGCCATCTTTCTTTGGCACCATCATGATCGAAGAACCACAAGGAGATGAGCTGGGCCTCATGCCCCCTTGATCCAATAAGCCCTGTACCTACTTCTTGATCTCTGTCATCTCCAAAATTGAAATCATGTACATGCCCACATTAGGAAGAGGAGAATCCTGCTGAAGATGTATTTCATGTTGGATTTCCCTCTTAGGAGGTAATCCATTTGGTTTCTGGAAAATATCATCATACTTAGAAACAATATCAATTAATTCTCTCTTATGAGAAGGATCACATCCTTGGAAAGCGTCGGATGTTCCAACATCTTTCTCCCTTACGACCATGAGTACATATCTCTTATTAGTGTTTATAATTTTCTTCATTTGTCCTGGACTACCAAGTGTTGTGTTTACCCTCATGTTGTGAAATCTAACAATATATTCCATTCCCCCCTTAGTAAGGTGGTATTTGTTATCATGACGAAATAAGACTTATTTTCTATCATAAAGATAAGGACTCTCCAACACTATGCCACATATATCAAGTGATACAACATCCAAATCCACTTCATCAACCAACTTTGAAGAAATATAAAATATGACCCTACATTGTTTGGTGACATTAAGTTTTTCTTTATCACATACCCAACCAAGAGGATAAGGCTTTGGATGTGGTTTCATTTCAAGACCCATGTTTTTGACAAGTGCTTTAGATATCAAGTTTACTTGGGAACCCAGATCAAACAATGTATCTATCTTAGTGTGTTTAGATACAAATCTTATGTGAAATAATTCATTCCTCTTTCATTCATCATCTTGAGATTAATTATTGGAATTTGAACTATCATGAAGGGAATATTTACCTTGTACTCCAACCTTTGTGATCTTTCCTTCGTTTCCTGAATTAGAACCAAGATCTTGTTGCATTGTAGCAATATTTTTTGTCTTCCCCTTTCCACCAAACTATTTCAGTCTCATCTCTAGATGTAGTTTCCAATAGTTTTCATCATTGTGACCACTTTTCTTGCAATGAGTGCAAGATGTCTTTCCTCCTTCTCTCGTTACCATGGTGGTCTTCTTGTCCTTTATAAACTTCTTAAATGGCTTATGTGGGAGATTGGAAGTTTTCTTTGGGGAATCTTCTTGAACATGTTTTCCCCTATTCTCAAGGTGAGTGGCTTGAACACAAACTTCATCAAGACAGGTGTGATTAAACAAGAGCAAATTATGACGAATGTAATTGTGAAGTGCGCTAATATACTTCATTAAATTTTCATAAGAATCCAAAGGAATGTTTAATGCAAGAGATTTATTCCTAAATTCTTCTGTGAAACTTTGTACAGTTTGACCTTTAATTTGTCTTAAATTTTTCCATTCCATCATTGCTTTATGTAAATAACCCAATGGATAAAATTTCTTCCTTGTCTCTGATTTAAATTTCGACCATGAGGAAAGAAGATTACCACACTTACTTTTGTCCTGAAGTTTTCTCTCCCACCATACAAGAGTGGTGCCTTCCAACCAGAGAAAAGGCAGTTGCACTTTAAATACCTCTTCATCAATATTTTGAACACAAAAATATACTTCAACCTGTCGGATCCAATTATCTAACTTTTCAAAATCAACATCTCCATTAAACATAGGTAAATAAATTTTACATCAAGCTTTAATAATGGTTTCTTAAAAGAGGCTTTATGGCTAGAATGATAAGAATGATGAGAATGCTCAGAGGAAGAATAACTAGAACTTGATGGTGAAGATGGAGGCTTGAGAGGGTCTCCTCCAACCCCTTGATTTACCGAAGCATCATCATCAACTTGTGCTTCTTTTTTATTCCCTTTATTCTTCATCCTCTTCTCGTAGTCTCCATACATTCATTCGACCATTTATGACATGCGATAAAATACCATATGGAATTTTTTCTCCTGTACATCACACGTTTCCTCTTCTACCATTTTCTTCCTTCGATATGCACGACCAACTTCGGGATTGAAATTCTTAAGATTTCCTTCACCCTGTTTATGATTGGCCCCAATAAGCATTCACATTCAACAATTCAAGTCAAATATGACTGCTCTGATACCAACATGACCCATGATCTTTTCATCAAAGTGACTTATAAAGAATTTCATTAAATGAGCATAAATTAAAGTGCACCATTAAAGAAAGAAAAGATCAATAATGAAGAGACATAAGCATCAAATATAAACAAAAAAAACTTGATAACGGAGTTCGTCCCTGGTGGAATACGTCTCTGGGTCCTGCTCTCAATTGGGTAGGCCTTTTTATTAACTCAACAAAATAATTTGGCAAAATACATAAGTATACCTCATTCTGGAATCAAGCTGTAGAAGTTTTTCTCAGATTAGAAAACATACAGAACCACTGAATTCATGTTGTCGAATTACCCAAAAATGACTATATCCACACTTCAATCCGACTCTGGAACTCCCAAGCCCAAGATAAACTCTATCTCAGTTTCCGTGCCCTGCAACCTGTAATAAATGCCAAGAAATTCCTCAAAAAATGTGTCATCTGTACCCTCACGCGCCTCTCCCCTTTCAACACTGGGTGGATGTCAATTTTTAAATAAAAATTGCGAGCTTTGTAAAATACGGAGGTCGTTGGCCTATTGGTTAGCGGAGCATGTGTTAAGGCATGGATAGAGGGGGAGGTCCCGGGGTCGAGCCAACGTGCCTCCCTTTTTGGCTTGTTCGTTGTAANNNGTTGTGATAGTTTTGTTGGGTGCCAGGTTTGGAGGACTCGTCAAAACTTTATATATATATATATATTTTTTGAAATTTCATTCTTGGGCCATCATTGGGAATTTTCCCACTGCCACGTGGCAGCCCATGACTGGGCCATGTGGCAGCCAACCATTGGGACATGTCAACCAATTGTACAATCAACTTCCACGTCGGTGTATGACCTACCACATCAATGTATGACCTGCCACATCATCTGCCATGTCACCATATGGTATGCCACGTGGCTCTATGGACTACCACGCGGTGCATTTTTACTGGTCCACGGAATGACCCAGAAATGCCAAATATGAGTGACACGTGGGAACCTCAGGTGCTGCCATGTCACCATGTCGATGTCATGCCGACACGTGTCACCTTGTGCATGTGCCATGCATGTTTTACAGATATTGATGTCATACATACTGATGCTGACGTCAACAATATGAATGCCGACTCATCCCCTACTCACTAGGCTAGGTTGACCAAACTTTGACCGTAGATATCTTTGGATCCGTAACTCCGTTTGATGATCCATTTTCACTGTTGGAAAGCTTGTGAAACGCTCTTTGTGATGATGTCACTTTCACTAAGTTTTGATAACTTTGAATTTTTTCCCCTTTCTCTATCTACTAAGGCCATTCTGATCTTCCGGAGTTGCTCCTGGGAGTTCTAAGCTGTCCTTAGTCTTCTCTGGATCCTTTTTGGATCACTTAGATGAGAGGAACACATCACAATAAATTTTAATACAAGAAGTTTCACTAAATAATCCACCAGTGGTAGAAAACATCCTTTCTCTATGTAATTTTTATCAGGAGAGATTATAACATAAGGAAATTCAAAGCAACAAAAAATAATTCCACATTATCCACCTGTGAAGGAGAATTCATTTCATGAGTGTCATAGATTCCTCTTCAATTCTTTGTGATGAAAAATATAAGATAGAATAATGATAACCTGAAATAACTATTGGTGTGACCCAAAGTGTCCTATTATCAACAAGAAAACCCTCCTCTTGGTCAAGTACCGAAAAATATGAACTTAAATTTACAACACAAGAGGTATCTTTTTCATCACAAGGAATAAAGGGAGGAATGGAATGGTGGGAAGACACATATGTTTATTCCAAAAAAGAATTATATCTATGATCTATATCACCCATAGTAAAGAAAGACCCAGAAAAACCAAGTCCAACCAAGTCATTAACATTTCCAACATTCTCATGCAAATCAAAATTAGCATGTGAAGAATCATTAAAACATGATTTAGGATTTTCATCCACTGAATCATATGTTTCATTAGTAAGACAAACTAAGAAGGAAATCAAATCATTGGTAGAGGACCTATCATCCAAAGGAAATCTTTAGAAAATATGAGTAATTCTAATAACAAAATATTCTAGAGATTCATCTTTGTTCTTCCTAAACTCTGATATATCTATACATAAATCATCATAACCATAATTCTCAAAATCATGCAAACATTGACGCATAAATTTCTCCCATGTGTGAATAGAGACAACCTACAAAGTCTCACACTAGCTCTTGACTCGGTCTGCAAAAGTGAGAGTGAACAACCTATAAATGGAACTTCTATCAATAATATTGTGAGAAGAACAAAATTTCTAGAATTTAAAAGCATGTTCAGATGCTGTCATCTCACCCTCGCCATCAAATTTAATTTGCGACAAGAAATGTGAAATCTTTCTAGGAAGTTTGGGAGGTGCATTACAAAAAAAAATCTCTATAAAGGGATATGGGATGGAGCCATTAGTAAATTAAAACAATTTAATCAGAATGAATCCACATACTCAGATTTTCATCTGGACCTCCTTATAGTGCCATTTATGTTGACAAGTCCAAATGGCTTGTCAAGCAGGTAAGGGAGAACGCCTGATGGAAGTTCCCAATTAGGCTGCTGAATGAGATCATTCTTGCTCCTTCTCCTCTGTCTTAGCTTTAAATTGTGCCCCTGTTAGTTCAATTTGATATTGGACATCGGGTTCAGTGCTTCCCGTGAGTTTCATGACATGGGTTAAACCCCTCTCATGGATCCTAACTCCAATGATTGTGGAAGAGACTAATTCCTATGGGTTTTGGTCTAAAGGAAATCGTAGTCCAACAAATGGTATCATAGCGATAGGTCTCGAGTTCAAAACTCGCCCGGACGAGTTGATGGGGAGATTTTTGGACATTGGGTTCATTTCTTCCCATGAGTTTCGCGACACGGGTTAAACCCCTATCATGGATCCTAACTTCAACGATTGTGGCAAAGATAAATGCTTGTTGGTTTTGGGCTAATGACAATTGTAGCCTTACATTTTGATTCCCGTAGGTTGAGTTGCAGCTGTTTGAACATGGCCCAACTCATCCTTCAATTAAATTCATGATTCTTTTGTGTTCTGCATTTTCAAAGAATTTTTGTTCTCAATATTCCAACATTTTCTATGCCATCATGTTCTTCTCTCTTATATATTTTCAGTGAGCTATCATGGGCTTGATTTCGTTTCCCATAGCCCTAGATATGGTTGTTTGAATTTTGCACAGTCATTTCTGCCCCCAAATTCGTGGTTTGTTGTTTTCTACATTTTATTATGTCCTCTATCACTTTTATGGCATGAATACCTTTTCCACTGCATTCCTATGTCCTATACCTTTCCAATGAGGTGTCACGAGATCAATTTTGACGCATGCATCCTAAGTCATGCCCATTTGAAAAATATCACTCAGTAGACGCCGATCATGCCTGTGGGTGAATCTGGGCCTTTGATCCTTAACTTGCAAATATAAATCCCACATGAAAAAGAGAATCCAACACTTAGTGGTTTAAATGGTCTTATACCCTATAGCTAATTTGAATAAGAACCTACAAAGGCATAGGACCAATGGCTTGTAATATAATTTTCGTTAATTTCCCTCATAAAAATTAAGAAAATAAAAATAATAAAATAAAATAGGAAATAGCAAAAATAATTCAATTAACTTATGTTAATTACAAGTAATAACAAAATTAATAAAATTATTCTTAACCCTATGTGAAAGTTAATCAAAATCAAAATTAATATAATTACCCCCCAGTAAAAATGAAAATTACTAAAATTAAAATAATAAAAAAATAAAATATTCCCCCAATTCCCGTGAAACTAGGAAATAATAAAATCAAAATGAAAAAAAAATCATTAAAAAAATAAAATAAATAATAATAATAATAATACTAATTTCCCCCTCCACCAAAATGGACATAGTCCAAGGTATTCATCGTGGGATATGAAATCCCCATAGTCTTCAACAATGGTACTCCCCCAGTTCCCCCAACCAAGGTCTTCATCGTCAACGTGATAGGTAGGTGAGGCACAC
>ML789526.1:482682-493127 GCA_009831015.1 Picea engelmannii | reverse complement strand
AGATCACACAATGGTATAATAAATAAGATAATCACATTGATGTGATTGATGTCGATTGATGGGGAGAGATTGATGTGGAGAGATAGTCACATTGACTAGATGTAGAGCATGCCTTGTCTACATGTTGACATCAATATTGGTAAGTGGAGTTGACATCAATGTTGGTATTGCCATCAATGCCAAAGGGGGAGATTGTTGGATCATGTTGTCATTGATGCCAATGGTTTGTCATTGATTCCAATGGTTTGATTATTTGGGAGATTGTTGGATCATATGTAAATGGTATGGTTTGATTAATGTCATTGATTGATGTCAAGTAATTGATTGATATGATTCCCTTGATGAGAATAATATATGTCCAAGTGGAAACCAATCGATACAAAGATGAATCATTAGTGTCTTATCATGCTTGATAAGGTGCACAAATGGATGAACTCCAAAGTGGTCCCCTTATGGTGAAATCCCTCATGGGAAGACGCTTTATGGATTGGGTTATCCTAGAAGAAACATTGGAGGACCCATGCTTGTATGTGGAATAATGAGATGAATATCAATGAAGTTGTCGGTGAAACTATCCTAGATGGATAGGGCTTGTTATGCCATTTCCAGTGGTATGTGGAATGTCACATAACTCCTCATGGTTTGAGAGTTATGGTCTTATGAAGTTGGAGGACACCCATATGAAGGCTTGAAGCCCCAAAAGGTCAAAGAAGTAAAAGTGCTTGAAAAGAAGAAATCATTATTTAAATGATAAAGTAAAGTGACAAAATCAAGAAGGAATATTTAAATGATAAAGTATTGGAGAACTTTCTATTCATGAAAAGTGGTTAACCCTAAAATAAGGAAAATAGGTTAAGTGACCTAGAAATGGGTTAAGTAACCTAAAAATGGGTTAAGTGACCTAGAAGATGAAAGTATAAATAAGAAGCTAGAATCTCTTGTAAAACACACATTTTTGGGTGAGAATCCTTTGTGGATCAATGGAGAGCTTCTTGTGAGAGAATCTTATTGGTGCGGATCTCTTGAGCATGATTGAAGATCTATTCTGAGGAAGAGAGCGAGAGGAGGATCTCATGGACACATCAAAGTTTTGGCAATGTCGGAGATCTTGACGACAAAAGTCTCGGAGTCACATAAAACCCTATTTTCTGATGCCCACGCGGGTTGTCTGTGTATAGGGTGCGTGTACACGCGGGATGGCTATGTACAGTGAGCGTGGACTGGATAACCTCATGGATATTTGTGTTTGAGCTGGTGCCAAGCTCTTGGATGATGAGGCAGGTTCCAGATCTACATTCTATGGCCTCAGATCTATCACTAAGACACTGATATGGTTACATTATTGTCTTGATAGATGTTATTGTTTGATATGTTGTGAATTCTTAGGGCATTCTTGGTATGTCTTCTATGATGTGGCTCAATTTGGTTGATTTGATGGATGGAGTGAGTAACACTCTTGTGATTCAGTAGTGACATGATTGTTATGGTATACTAGCTATTTACACATGATTAAGATAGCATTCATATTTGTTGTGGAGCATGAGCAAGCTATTGGAGAGCTTGGATGTGTTGTGACTGTCTGTGGGTCAGTTTGGACAGTGGAAGACAGAAGGGTTCTAAGCACATGAAGAAAAGAAAAACCCTAGTTTCCTAGGAGTAGATACTTGTTACATTATACACTGGCCGCGTTCACACACGGATTGTAGTGAGCCAGGGCACGTGCACACGCGGGCTGCATTACTGATAGGTCGCGTACCTGTTGACAGATTGATATCTATTGAGGATTGTTGCCTCATCTCAGTTGGTGCTGATAATGTAAGCTGAGTCTTGCATATAGAGCTAGTGCTCTTGTAGAGTTGTACTCTATTCAGTTGTTGCTGATAAACCCCAAGGATTGTAGTCCGTAATAAAAAGAAAATTGTACATATATCTTGTGTTCTTTGTGTTCATTGTGATGATGACTTGTTGATGATATATTTCTGATATATGTTGCTTATATGTGCCTACATCTAATTGGTTATAAATGACAACAATGGGTAATGAATACATGTTGAATGCTAATTGATGAGTTTTTGTGCAAGAGGGAATTTTTGGGGAAAAGAGCCCCACACTCATTCACCCCCCCCCCACTAAGTGTGGTAGGTGTGTCCATCATTAATCCTCCTAAATTGTCCATAAGGTTTTGCAAGATATGGTTATGGGCTTCAACAAATGGGGTTTTAATAGGGTTTTTCAAAAAGGGCTTGAAGGAAGAGCTCGTTTCTTGATAGAATCCTAAAGGATAATTCATTAGTTATATTAATTGTTCAATAGGTAGCTTAGTAGAAGAGGTAGAATTGACAGGTATATCAACTAGCTCAAGAGATTCACTACCTTCATGAACAACAAAAGGAGAACTTTCCAAATTAGGGTTACTTGAAGAGAAATATATTTGACTTTCTCTGAGATTTCTATAGGTCATGAGATTCTCAGGGTCTGAGTATACTGGAGTACACTCAATATTTGGGTTTCGTCTGGTATATCTTCTGTTAGATGCCATATATTCTTTTTGTGGAGTCGCCCTGTGAAATAATCAACAATTAGGTGCTTGGAACTTGTTCACCTTCGAGTATCATATCTTGCAATGTAGTATCCCCAGGGAAATATGTCTTCAAATTATGTTCCCTGACAAGGATTCCATTTCATATGTTATACCTCGATATGTTCCAAGATATCAATGGAACTATGCCAAGCCATCCCAAGGGCTTAGACTTAGAGTGAGCCTTAAAGCCATGCTGATAACATAATAGATTATGCAAAAATTATGGGTAATTTTTTCTCTCTCTCTTATAGAACTCTCATCCCTCAAACAATACATGAACCAATATCAAAATGTTCAACATTATTCCAAGCCTACAAACATATGTTCAAGACAAAATATTAGTGATAGAGCTTCGGATAAAGATATAGTAAGAGTAGGAAAAATTAAAGCACAGAAAACTCTATCCAGTATATTAAATATGTGATAATGAAAATTCATGGGAACATAAGTTGAATAAGATTCCTCCAACCCTTTCTTAAGTCTATCATAAAATCGGCCATGGATAACATAGAATTGATAGAGGGAGTTTAACAGAAAGTAGCATATCGAATGAGAATCATGCATAGAATTTATGTGAAGTGTACTTGCTGAGAGAGTCATTGTGCTAATAAACTTATTAACTCCAAAAGACAAACCAAAGAACGAGGGTTTGATATAACCATCGCTGTAGACCGAAGTGCCTCATTTTCTTGACAAGCCTCTTGGGGATCATACTTCAAGAAACCATCTTCTTGAGATAGACTGGTAGAATTGAATGATATACATGGGCTAGTACCCACCATGGCATAAGAAAAATCCTCAAGACAATGGTGGAAGCCACTAACATCAACAATATTAACTAAAGGGATACTTGAATAATAAGACTCTTTACTAATTGAAATTGAATATGAAACAAAAGCAGACATGGTATGATATATATATTTTCTACAACATTTCCTTCATCCCATGAAAAATGATGATAAGGTATAGTTGTATTAAGTTCAAGGGAAGAGACCTTATGCTCTCTATATTCCATATGCACATTACCACCATCAATTACTTCAAAATATTTCAAACCTATTGAGTTCATTTGATTAGAACAATGGGTGTCTTCTTGCAAAATAAAATCATTAAAGAGATCAGGATACAAATAATAATAAGTGAAAGAATTAAGAGAATTAAAAGCTTCTCTTGAACATGAAACATTTTCAACAAGTGACTACCTGAATGTTATTTCCTCTTCCTTAAGCACATCATTGACTAATTGTGAATCAGTGGAATTTATACTAGGAATGGTTTCACAATCAACACATTCTTCTTCAACACATGGTCTTCCTCTTCCAAGAAAAAAATGGATTGTTGTGATAAAAATGGTATGTCTTGTATGTTAATTTCTTCTCTTGAAAAAAAGAGATCAACATGGTTGTGTTTCTCCTACATAATATGAGAATCTGAAATATACTTCATAGCATACTCATGGTTAGAGGAGAGGAGCACATTAAAATAAATTTTAGAAAAATAAGCTTCACTACTTCACTAAATAATTCACCAGTAGTAGAAAAACATCCTTTCTCTATAATTTTTATCAAGGGAATTTATAACATAAGGAAAATTCAAGTCAACAAAACTTAATTTCACATTGTCCACCTGTGAAGGAGAATTCATTTCATGTGTGTCCTAAATTCCTCATCAATTCCTTGTGATGAAAAATATGATATAGAATAATGATAACATGATAAATCCATCGATGTGACCCAAAGTGTCCTATTATCAACAAGAAAACCCTCATATTGGTCAAGTACTGAGAAATATGAACTTAAATTTACAACACAAGAGGTATCTTTTTCATCATAAGGAATAAAAGGGGGAATGTAATGGTGGGTAGACACATATGTTTATTCCAAAAAAGAATTATATCTATGATCTGTATCCCCCATAGTAAATAAAAACCCATAAAAACCAAGTCCAACCAAGTCATTAACATTTCCAACATTCTTATGCAAATCCAAATTAGCTTGTGAAGAAACATTAAAACATGATTTAGATTTTTCATCCACTGACTCATATGTTTCATTAGTAAGAGAAAATAATAATGAAATCAAATCATTGGTAGAGGGAATATCATCCAAAGGATATCAAATCATCGGTAGACGACCTATCATCCAAAGGAAATCTATAGAAAATATGAATAAGTCTAATAAAAAAATCTTCAAGAGATTCATCTTTGTTCTTCATAAACTCTGATATCTCTGCACATAAATAATCATAATCATAATTCTCAAAATCATGCAAACATTGAAACATAAACTGCTCCCATGTGGGAATAGAGACAACCTACAAAGTCTCACACCGGCTCTTGACTCAGCTTGCAAAAGTGAGAGTGAACAACCTATAAATGACACTTCTATCGATAATATTGTGAGAAGAACAAAATTTCAAGAATTTAAAAGCATGTTTAGATGCAATCGTCTCACCCTAGCCATCAAATTTAATTTGCGACAAGAAATGTAAAATATTTCTAGGAAGTTTGGGAGGTATAATACCAGAAAAAAATCCGTATAAAGGGATATGGGATGGAGCCATTAGTAAATTAAAACAATTTAATCAGAATGACTCCACAGGCTCAACTTGTCATTTGGCCCTTCTTATAGTTCCATTTATGTTGACAAGTCCAAATGCATGTCAAGCAGGTAAGGGAGAACGCCCGATGGAAGGTCCCAATTAGACCTACTATAATGGAGTGGAGAAATTTTTCATACAACATAATTCTATGCTACTCAGACATAAGAAAAATGCACAAATAATAGTCTCATATACATTTACCAAAGTCACAAATTTCTAGAATGGCTCTTTCTCTTTATTCATTCAGAAGTAAGAATACTGTTCATCATTCACAAAGGTAAAAAATCCTCTTTCACATTCAACGAGCTCTCTTTTATAAAACAAGAGAGACTCTTCATCTCTCGTGGATGTTCATTTCATTTTCCCATAATTTCTTTCATATTTAGAAAATAAATATGTGAGAGTTAAAAATGGAATCTAAAGAGAATCCTGAGTGGCTATTCTCATCCTCAGGAACTTTACAAATGATATTCATCTAAAATGTTATGGACTCCACCTGTTGGTGTTGTCTTCTAAATTCGTTGAGTCATTGTGGGAAATTATGGCTTTAGCCTGCTAAACAGGATCATTTTGGATCCTTCTCCTTTGTCTTAGCTTTCAATTGTGCCCCTGCTAGTTCAATTTTGTATTAAACATCAGGTTCAATGATTCCCATGAGTTTCACGACATGGGTTAACCCCCTCTCATGGATCCTAACTCTGACAATTGTGGCAGAGACTAATTCATGTGGATTTTGTTCTAAAGGAAATCGTAGTACAACAAATGGTATCAGAGCAATAGGTCTCGAGTTTGAAACTCACTCGGACGAGCTCGGGGGGAGATTGTTGAACATTGGGTTCATTTTTTCTCATGAATTTCACATAAATGGCTCCCATGTGTGAATAGAGATAACCTACAAAGTCTCACACTAGCTCTTGAATCGGCCTACAAAAGTGAGAGTGAACAATCTGTAAATGACACTTCCATCAATAATATTGTGAGAAGAAAAAAATTCCATAATTTAAAAGCATGTTTAGATGCAGTCATCTCACCCTTGCCATCAAATTTAATTTGTGACAAGAAATGTAAAATCTTTCTAGGAAGTTTGGGAGGTACAATACCAAAAAAACATCTCTATAAATGGATATGGGATGGAGACATTAGTAAATTAAAACAATTTTATCAGAATGACTCCATAGACTCAGCTTGTCATTTGGCCCTCCTTATAGTTCCATTTATGTTGACAAGTCCAAATGGATTGTCAAGCAGGTAAGGGAGAATGCCCGATGATAGGTCCCAATTATACCAACTCTCGTTTGGTGTAGTGTTTCTGATGAGTATGTGGGACTCGTTGTTGCTCAAAATTAAAAGAACAAAAAGGGGAAAAACAATGAACTATCCCCAAAATAATTCTAATCGGTCCTAAGTCTAATCTAACTAAAACAAAACTAATCTAACCTAACTACTTTTAACCTATCCCGAGAGAAAAACTAATTGAATGAGTATAGTGAAAGATAATATCATCAGAACCAGAAATGATTCGTATATGCTAATGATAAGTGATAACAACAATTCTACAATTACATAAACAATTAGTTGCACAATGCATTCATAACAATATTTCTATACTCATAAGTAAACATGTGACAACATGAACATATATAATAGAGTGGAGAAATTGTTCACACAACATAATTCTATGCTACTCAGACAGAAGACAAATGCACAAAGAATAGTCTCGCATACATTCACCAAAGCCCCAAATTTCTAGAATGGCTCTTTCTCTTTATTCATTCAGAAGTAAGAATATTGTTCATCATTCACAAAGGGAAAAAGTCATATTTTACATTCAACGAGCTCTGTTTTATAAAACAAGAGAGACTCTTCATCTCTCGTGGTTGTTCATTTCATTTTCCCCTAATTTATTTCAGATTTTGAAAATGAATATGCAAGAGTGAAAAATGGAAGCTAATGAGAATTCGGAGTGGCTATTCTCACCCTCGGGTAGTTTACAAATGATATTCATCTAAAATTTTATCGACTCTGCTTGTTGGTGTTGTCTTCTAAATTCGTCGAGTCATTATGGGAAATTATGGATTTAGCCTGCTGAACGAGATCATTTTGGCTCCTTCTCCTCTGTCTTAGCTTTTTAATTGTGCCCCTGCCAGTTCAATTTTGTATTGGACATTGGGTTCAACGCTTCCTTGAGTTTCACGACATGGGTTAACCCCCTCTCATAGATCCTAACTCTGACTATTGTGGTAGAGATTAATTCCTATGGGTTTTTGTCTAAAGGAAATTGTAGTCCAAAAAATGGTATCAGAGCGATAGGTCTCAAGTTCGAAACTCGCCCGGACGAGCTGGGGGGTAGATTGTTGGGGATTGGGTTCATTGATTCCCGTGAGTTTCACGACATGGGTTAACCCCCTATAATGGATATTAACTTCAACGATTGTGGAAGAGACTAATTTTTGTTGGTTTTTGGATAACAACAATTGTATTCCAACATTTGTATTCATGTAGGTTGAGTTGCAACTATTTGAACATGACCCAACTTGTCCTTCAATTAAATTCAATATTCTTTTGTGTTATGAATTTTCAGAGAATTTTTATTCTCAATATTCCAAATTTTTTTATTCCATCATGTTCTTCTCTCTTTTATCTTTCTGGTGAGCTATCACGGGCTTGATTTTGTTGCCTGTATCCCCAAATATGGTTGTTTGAAGTTTGCACAGTCATTTCTGCCCCCAAATTAGTGGTCTATTGTTTTCTACCTTTTCTGATATCCTCTATCACTTTTATGGCATGGATACCTTTTCCACTGCATTTCTATGTATGATACCATTCCAACGAGGTGTCATGGGATCAATTTCGATGCCTGCAACTCAAGTTATGCCCATTTGAAAAATGTCGCTCAGTAGTCGTTGATCATGCCTATGGGTGAATCTAGGCCTTTGATATTTAACTTGAAAATATAAATCTCACATGAAAAAGAGAATCCAACAATTAGTGGTTTAAATGGTCTTAGCCTATATAGCTAATTTGAATAAGAACCTAGAAAGGAATATGACCAATGGCTTGTAATATAATTTTAGCTAATTTCCCTCTCAAAAATTAGGGAAATAACAATAATAAAATAAAATAGGAAATAGCAAAATTAATTACATTAACTTATGTTAATTACGAGTAATAAACAAAATTAATAAAATTATCCTTAACCCTATGTGAAAGTTAATCAAAATCAAAATCAAAATTAATCTAATTACCCCCTAGTAAAAACGAAAATTACTAAAATTAAAATAACAAAAAATTAAAATATTCCCCCAATTCAAGTGAAACTAGGAAATAATAAAATAAAAATGAAAAATCAACAAAAATAAAAATAATCATTAAAAATGAATAAAATAAAACAAAAACAAAAATAATAAATAAAAAATAAATAAAATAAATAAATAATATTAATAATTTCCCCCTCCACCAAAATTGACATAGCCCAAGGTCTTTGTCGTGGGATATGAAATCCCCATAGTCTTCAATGATGGTAATCCCCCAGTTCCCCCAACCAAGGTCTTCATCGTCAACACGAGAGGTAGGTGAGGCACACTCTAGTTCACTCTCATGATTAATATTAAAATAATATTATAATAAGTTATCAGTGAAATCCTAAAAGGATGCTAGGTATTCTTCAAAAGATAGGGTTGGTTCACCATTTTACTTGGGTAACAACTTCAAGTAGTTTTTAGGGAGGTCATGGACATGCATAGGCATATTCAAAGGGACGAATCTGGCCATGACCCAAGGGTTTAAACACGGTGGGGGAGGTTGATTTCCCCCAGCTCTTCCTCCTCCTAAATTGGCCATAAGGTTTTGCAAGATATGGTTATGGGCTTTGACATATGGGGTTTTAATAGGGGTTTTCAGAATGGGATTGAAGGAAGAGATCATTCCTTGACATAATCCTAAAGGATAATTCATTAGTTCTATTAAAGGTTTAAGAGGTAGCTTAGTAGCAGAGGTAGAATCAACATGTATATCAACTACCTCAAGAGATTCACTACTTACATGAACAACAAAAGGAGAAGTTTCCAAATTAGGGTTACTTTAAGACAAAGATATTTGATGTTCTCTGAGATTTCTCTAGGTCACGATATTCTCGGGGTCTGAGTATACTGGAGTACACCTAGGATTTGAGTTTCTTCTAGTATATCTTCTGTTATATTCCATATATTATTTCTGTGGAGTCGCCAAGTGAAATAATCAACAATTAGGTGCTTGAAACTAGTTCACCTTTGATTATCAGATCTTGCAATGTCGTATCCCCATGGAAAGATGACTTCAAATTCCATTCCCTGGAAACGATGCCATTTCATATGTTGTCCCTCAATATGTTTCAAGCTATCAATGGAACTATGATGAGTAATCCCAAGGGATAAGACTTAGAGCGAGCCTTAAAGCCATGTTGATAACATAAGAGATTATGCAAAAATTATAGATAAGTTTTTCTCTCTCTCTCTTACAGAACTCTCAGCCCTCAAACAATACATGAACCAACATCAAAACATTCAACATTCAACATTAAGAGGCATATGTCCATGAGTGCTTCAAAAAATTTGAGTTTAATTTGAGAAGGGATGGATTTAGAAGATATACAAAATATGAAACATGTGAAGCAACTTTAAGGTGAATCTCACAGTCTATGGAAAGAATAATGTGTTGAGAAATTAAGAATTCAACAGTTCTAACAACTATCCCAGATCATTAAACCATGCATCAAATAGTAAAAAAAATCATATATTTAAATCCATGGAGGTACCCTATGAACATCATTGAATACAAGAAAAAATGACATGAATTGGTCATACATTAAGAGGAAATCAATTCAATATCATAACCTAAACAAACGCAGTGATGCAGGAGCATCAACAACGCATCAACGACCAATGCAACAATGCACTAGGAAGTAGTAGATCCCAAGGATAGAGAAGTTCCAACCTTCTCATTTTGTTTTAAATTTGTAAATTTAACGTAATTAAAGTTTGACAGGATCAAGAAGGGCCGAGCCATTGTATATGTGTAAGGATGAGTGTAAGTCGCCTTTAATGGCTGACAGGTAGATGAGTCTAGATTTGATTCAGACTAGATGTGTTACAGGTATGAACTAACTGAGAGGGGGGGGTGAATCAGTTAGTGTAGATTATTAACAATTTACTCTCATTTTTAACTTTGAATCATGAATCTTAGTGGCAGTGAGTCTTTACTGTGAATTCCAGAGTTATAAACATAA
>ML789526.1:410288-430346 GCA_009831015.1 Picea engelmannii | reverse complement strand
GTTGTGATAGTACAACTATATGTTAAAACTGTTTTACATGGAGTTTTTTGGATAAGGGGATGTATATGGAACAACCAGAATGGTTAGTTCAGAATCTCAATAGAAGATTTGTTTGCAAACTAAAAAATCATTGTATGGCCTGAAGCATGCTAGGAAAATGGTACAAGATGTTTGATTCCTTCATGGTGAGCCAAAGTTTACAAGAACTGAGTATAACCATTGTGTTTATGGTATATTCATTATCTTGGTGTTATATGTTATGCTTGTTGCAAGCACAAGCATGGTTCATATCAGCAGGTTGGCTCAGTTGGTTAGGATGTTTGATTTGAAGGATCTGGGAGCAACAAAATAAATCTTGGTTACGGAAATACACAGAGACAAGAAATATGGTAAGCTTGGTTATCACAACAGAAGTATGTGGTGAAGATACTCAGGAAATTCAGTATGAATAATGTGAAACTGGTAAAATTTCTTTGGCTTTCCATTGTAAATTCTCTTCAGGTTTATGTCCTAATTGATGAAGAAGAAAATGGATATATGTCTCGAGTATTATATGCTAGTAGGAAGTTTGATGATTGCGATGGAGAAATGGTCATCATTTCACATGCAGTTGGTGTTGTCAGTAGACACATGGAAAAACCGGGTTAATAATATGGAAATGAGTGCTTCAAACATAGAAGCACAAGTATCACCTATAGTGGTTGCAGTGATTTGGTCTGTGGTTATGATTCATGAGATTTGGACAAGTGCATCGGTTTATTATACATGTTACTGATGGAGACATCATACTAGAGTGAATCGTGCAAGCATGTTCACATAACTGTATTGTTAGAGAAGTTGTGGAGCTGTGATGGTGTTTGGCTTATCTTGGCTTGCATAAAAGGTGATGAATTAATTAAGGGCATGATATATTAGGTAAATTGTTGTCAAGGTGGAGATTGTTGGAAACATGCCAACGAATTTTCCATGCGGTCACATGCACATGCATGCAACTATATTAAGAATGTGCATGCATGCACTCTTTTGTGAACATATTGTGTAACTGGTGGATCTAATTATAATGAGCTAGTCCAACTATTTGAGAGATGCTATATATACGAGCATATCCATAGTAGTGTAGTGCAATGTGTGAAGAGTGTGAGTGCAAGCTAGAGTGTGTGTGAGGAGAGGATGATTGTATGCCTATGAAGGCTATTGTAATTATCCCTTGAATAATAAGAATACGGATAATCATTGCCAGTGGTTTTTTCCTTCATTGGGTTTCCACATAAATCACAGTGTCAAGTGTATGAATGATGTGCTTGGGTTAATACGTGTTTGATCTTGCTTATTTTATGCTTTGTTATATGCTATGTTTTGCTTCCACTACCTAACAGATATGGGCTCTGTGATGACCATGCAATGGGTTGTTGCATGGTCTAACCAATGCATCCATCAGTGCATGCATCCTCCATCTAGCAGCCTATCGATGCCAGCAATTAGATCTCTTAAGAGTCGAGTTGTTCCGGGATTAATGGTGGGACTGAGATGTTAAGATCTCTCATAAACTTCCAACAACCACCATTGTGCTGCAATTGAAAATTTGAAATTTAAACTAGTGCGGGCTTCATGGGAAAGAATTAAAAATTTCAAATTTAAACTAGGGCTTCATTGGAAAGAATTTCAAATTTCAAATTTAAACTAGCACTTCATTGGAAAGAAAGATGCAATGAGACATGGAGTTTTTGAACAAGCTCATAAAATCGCTTTTGAGTGACAGTTCAAATCACAGTCGTGGCAATGGCAATGGCAAGAGTGTTGGGAGTTTCTCAAATTCCCAAAAACACTCACCTTTTGGTGAATCTATGGGAAATCGAAAGGAACCCAACGTCATGGGAGGATGTCGAAAGGTCCGTGCATGAGAGATTAATGAAAAGTTGCTCCCTCGATGAAAAGGTTCGTAACTGCGAGTGGATTCTGTTTGGAGCAGGCATGAGAGGATTCCCGGGAGAGGAGTTGGGATTGCTTGTTATAGAATTGGGAGCAATGGGAATGACTAGTCACTTCCCGATAAGATGAATGGGGAGAAATTGGATATATCTGAAAGGTATGGAATCACAACGTGCAGGGCACATGATCTTTCCATTGTTTAGACTCGTCACCTTACAGTGGTACTGTAAATTGTATGGATGTCTACCTGCCTTCATTTAGACTCTGATTTAAACAGAGTGCGTAGAAACGATAGAAATTAAATCTCTAATTTTAGTATTATTCTGGCCTGGTATTGCCTTGGAAGTAATGACTACAATGACATAGAGGAATTTGGAATGGTGTGGTTACTATTGTTAGTATGAATATTTTAATCGATGAAAAACTCTTGTATTTGTATTGTTCTAGCTTAGTTTTAACCCTTAGAAAATTTTAAGTTTATTACTTCATGTATAATCTTTGAAAATGTTGAGTTTATTACTTCATGTATAATCTTTGTTATATTTCTACTATTGTGGCCTAATTTTAACCGGAACACTATAAATGTTGAGTTTATTCCTTCATTACTTCCAAATCCCCTAATCTCCACTCTTTTGTATTTTCAAGGGTTCGCCTGCATCATAACATAGAGTTTGTCCATTCATTATGAAGTGGCCAATGACAAGACAAAAATCAATTAGCTACACATCTTATGAAGGACACTAATACAAAATATTTTTTTTTTTTGGATACAAAATTTTCCCACTTCACTATTATTTTTATTAAATCTAAATAGTGTCACCGATGATCCAATATTTTCTTGATAACGGAATTGTCATGAACAATATTAATGGTTTAGAAATATAATAATCTCTGAGAAATTTCTAGAGCAGTTATTTTCAAAGTTTGAAATTTAAGTTATTTTATTTTATTTAAATTAAACATATATTTGATTAAATTTTTTTAAGTTAGAGATGTTTAAAAGGTTGTTGTTGGGTAACTAATTCTTCAACATGTTCAACTTGTATTTAAGTATTTTCAACTTTTTTTAATTGACATTTTAGAGATATTATTTTTAAGATTAGATATAAAATTAGTATTTTTAACCCTTTTTAATTGGTATTTTGGAGATATCATTTTTAAGATTAGATATACAATTTATCTTTATAAAGAAAGAAAGGAAAAAAAAAGTGTAGTTTGTCAATCTCATAAGCTCTTGTTGAAAAAACCACAATTTAATAGCTGATGCATAATATCAATTAATAATAACATAAAAAAATGAAGTTTTTTTCTTGCTAAATATAAATTAGTGGATCCCACGATTGTTTAGAATTGAGCAATGTTGGTCATAGCCTTCACATTTCATGATGATTTTCTATTTGGTTAGTGTTTTCGAAACCTTCACACTCCTTATGGTTTTCGAGTTAATGCTTTCATCAAGAGTCATTAACATATCGAGTAATATAACCTCATGGATAATGAACAACATTATAACAAATTAGTTGGTGGTTGTTTTGAAATAAAACACTGGAACTCAGGTTTTGAAACCAATTTTTTATTACTTAACAGTGTTGTTTTCCTATTCAAACCACACAAAAAAATGTCATGTAACTAGGGAGGATAATTAAAGTAATATTAGACAACTATGGAGGTACCTAAGGGGGGATAATTAATGTGATGTTACCATAATAATGGAAAAATTCCTAGTAGGTAGTTGATAGTTAATGATTAGGCCCACAAAGTAGTTGGTGGGTAATAAATGTAGCTCGGTAGTGGGGATAGGTACATAGGAATACTCATGAGAGAGTATCTATTCACACAAGTATCATTGCATTAGATATGTTATATATTGTATTGTAATAAGCATGGCTTGTAGAGTCATTCCATTCATAAAAATTAGTTGATGGTGGGTGAATCCATGAAGTTGGGTAACACTTTTTGGCAAGGAAGAGCATGAAAAAGATGTTTTTCATATCCTTGATTGACGTAATTTTAAGCTCTCTTAGATATTAATACCTCGATCGAGCACTTAAATAATCCCTCAATCAATATTTGTTGACAAACCCTTCATCAAGGTATTGCACAGGGTTAAGTAAACCCTTGATAGAGCTATAGATCTTGATTGAGGTGTTAATAAAACCCTCGATTGAGCTATGGTGATTGATAGAGGTCCCTTTTTAATTTGTCGTGAAGACCTTTAGCTCAATCATGATACTTTAATTAACCCAGAAGGACCTCGATTGAGGTATTTTGAAAATTCTCGTTAAGCCCTCTATTGAGTGAAATTGATTGATTGAGAGTTTAAAATCTAGAAATCTACCCCCCTTGCTCTAGGATTTTTCGAACCTGCAAATTCCAATGGGTGAAACTTCAAATCTTTCATCTTAGGTGGTGGAGTTGATGTTAGTGGATTTTTTACTGGATCCTCTATCCAATGGCATATCATTTTCACAGTTTCGATTTCATATTATATTTTTCATTTATCTTCTTTTAAAACTTATATTTATTTATTTTCACATAGTTCCAAAAGAGCTCGGAGAAAAAATAGTAGCATAAAAACTACACAACTAAAAAAATATTAAAAATATGTGTGATCCCCACGAATATCTCCCATTAATTATTATTATTATTTTTAATGTAAGCAATAGGAAAAACGTTGATGGGAACACAAAGGCGTATAAAATGTGATTCAAATATTAATTGGCTAGATTAAAAAAAATATAATTTCCCCCCCAAAAAATTAAAAAATAAGTGGGATCTACTACGTTCTGTGTATATCATGGTTGTATTTTTTTTTTTTTTTGAAGATTATATATTGAACATTGAATTAATTGAAGGGAACAAAAGTCACTTGTTAACTTTTCTAGAAGTTCAAAAGGAAAATAATTTAATTAAATGTGAATTTGACACACTAAATGACATTAAATTTAAAATAAAATATCATTAGAAAGATAACATAATTCCCAACAAACAATTTTTTCATTGTATGTTGAAATTCACACTCGTTTATGAGTTTTGAGGAATTCAATTTAAAAATTATATAAAATGTCAAATTTTCATCACCATATTTCACTAAAATGTGTTACTTATCTTCATGGATTTACCTTGGTGTTATCCTATCCTAAGGGGTTTCTCTACAATCTTGGTGTTTATTCTTGTGTGGCTACATTTTATTATTTTTAGGCTTAAAGGTTTTATCTTTTATGTGCTAGTATTCATTGCAAGTGGTATCAAAACTCTTTATTGAACTAAAGGAAAGTTGTTTATTTATTGTCACATTTTTCTCTCTCAGTTTATTCACTTGATTGCAACTAGCGTAGTTCATTAAAAGTAGAGTGGTTGTGCCATTTCATAGTTGGGGTCATAATAGTTAATCAAAGAAGTGTCATAGAAATTATATTAGTTTCAAGTTGGGGCCTCAAAAACCCCATGGAAAATTCTTACGACACAATTATTTTTTTGTTTATGGACCATATTACAATAGAACCGATGCTAGTAGAAGTACAAGAGTGGCTATGGAATTAAAAATTCGGGTCATAATAGAGATTACAAGTAGTTCCAAATAAGTTACAACCATTTTAATTTGTGACTCAAAACCCTCTCCCCGAGAATGCACTACCCCAGAATGTCGCGAAGAGCAAGAGTGCACAAAGAGTAGATAATGGAGAAACAAAAATAGCCAAGCATAATATGCAAATAGGAAACGTTCTGTGTACCATGAATGATCTGCCAGACACATACACTACATGATTAAAAACAACAAGAAAGTGAAATGGAGAAATGGAAATAGCCAAGCGTAGCATGCAAACAAGAAAGTAAAACGTTTGAATGGGAAAGGTTAAAAACAACCATAACTAAATTACTAAGAGTAAAAATTGCTAATTGTACCCACTAAGGAATAATGCTTGTTTTTTGAGCTGCAAGGCGATACCATATTAAATGATAACCCTTATGTGTGAAAACAAAGAATGTTCCTTATTAAATCAATCTAGTTCATCCATTTTGAATTCTTCATTAAAAGAAGGATTAATGTGAAAATTTTCAATAGGTATAAGCCTTGGCATAAATATATATGCATATGAGTGAATTTCAATATAGTGAACTTCAATATATATTACTACAACCATATTATTAAAGGTGGTTGATATAAGCATATGAGAGCCATTCTTCACCTTCTCAAATTAATGGTGAAAATAAAGTGATTATCCTGGTTGAATGTYGACCTCGCCAGGTAGGATTTGTAATGCCCATATATTTCTAAACATCATTAAGTTTCCTAAACATTTTATGAAARTAAACTGAAACAAAACTTCATAGCATGATATTGACTTTTATAACAACAACTTCAGTAACTTAGATTTATCAATAAATACTAAAACCATGGCAGAATGAAATAAATACATAACTTGACAAGTACCTGGTTCTGATGCTAATTTCCGTTGCCAGCTGCCTTGTTGCTSCTCTCCTGCTACCTGCTACACAGTCCAGTCCWGCTGAAAACACAGAAAAATAATTKCCCAAAACTATTGTCCACCCTGCCAACTAGGAAAACGACCTAGCTCCAGGATATCTACGGATATCCTGRCYCCYRTGCCCAAAACCTCTAGCAACTCGGTGCCTRCCTGATCAATATGTCACAACCAGAAAATCCCGTGCCTCAATCTGAGCGCACCAATCTCACAGCAAAGCTCTCGAYTCTCTGCAGATAGCAAGAAAAYAGTCCTYTRCAACCATCCCCCCCCCGTCGAATGGTGCGCACAYCCCYCTCTTCCCTTCCCTTATTCCTCCTGACCGACTCACGCCTTTACTCCACAACCACCCCTCTGTYCTCCRTCCTTCGTTCCTTCATTAATATTTTATCATCTCGGGATTTCTGGGCTTCTCGCCCTGCATACRCCACCCTCTACTGCATACACAATCCCTGTTATCTCATTTTTTATTGATCTCTTAAATTTATGTCATAAGTCATTAAATGTGATCTTCAGTTTGATTATTACTTAATTAATCACACTTATTTTCTTTAATTAATTTTGCTTTATAATCTTTAATCATTTATTCAATTAGGGTCGTTACAGGATTGATAGATTTTAAAATTAAAATATTAATGTAAATAATATTAAAATATCTATGAATTTGACTATGGCTAATCAAGGTTGTATATGGTTGACTATATTGACTATGTTTCACAATGGTTAGCAATGTTTGAGGATGGTAGACCATGAGTGACTATGGTTGATGATGTTTCACTATGTTTCACCATGGTTTTCTATGGTTAACTATGGTTTGACCATGGATAACTATGTTTGACTACGATTAACCATGTTTAACTTTGCTTAATCATGTTTGACCATGGTTGACTATGGGTGATAATGGTTCACAATGTTTGAACATGGTTGACTATGGGTGATAATCGTTCACAATGTTTGAATATGGTTGACTATGTTTGAAAATGGTTCACCGTGCACCATGTTTGAATATGATTGATTTTGGTTAATTATGATTGACTATGGTTTAATAATGTTGACCATATTTGACCATGGTTGGCCATAATCGACTATGGTTGTCTATGTTTTAATTTGTTTGACTATGGTTGACCATGATCGACTATGGTTGTTTATGGCTTACGTTTTTTTACTATGGTTGACCATGCTTGGCTAACACTCACTATGGATGACCATGTTTGACTAGGTTGACTTTGGATGATCATGGTTGATTTTGAGTGGCCATGGTTGAATGTGGTGGACTTTGGTTGGCCATGTTTGATTATGGTTGAGTATGGTTCACTATGTTTGGCAATGGTTGACCATGTTTGATTATGATGCACTAGGTTTGGTGATGTCTTACCATGTTTGACCATTGTGAACTATGGTTGACCATGATTACTTATGTTTAATTATGGTCACCTAAGTTTGACTATGGTTGATTATGATTAACGATGGTTTGAGCATGGTTAACCATGTTTTCCTATGATTGACCATATTTAACCATGGTTAACTATCATTGATCATGTTTGACCATGGTTTACTATGATTTGCTATGGTTGAACATGTTTCACAATGGTTGACTTTGATCGATCATGGTTGTTGACTATGGTTGCTTTTGGTTGATTGTGTTTGACTTTGGTGCAATATCTGCAATTGCATACACGATATCATCAATACCATATATGCAATTAAAAGATACAAATAAACTTATGTTATTATACTCTCCATCTACTCCCCATGCTTGACTAGCTCGTAGTGGTAGCTTAGGGTCCCTTGGTAGTCCATCCTTGTGTATGGATAATCCTCAATGTATATTGGGAGCTTATCCTAGTGTGCAAATAAATCATCTTGGAACACATTTCCAAGCCCCCCACCTCCCCCTTGCCTCAGTATATACCTCAAGTATTGCATCCAAGGTTCTTGTGGGCCCTCATCACGAATGCAAATGTGAGGTTAGAGAGTAGGTATCCTCTTAAAAAGGAAGGAATAGAGGATTATCCCGAATGCACAATTACCTTCTCAAGCTCGTTGGTAGGAGCTCAATTAGTGCTTAATTGTCGTCAACGTCATTCAAGCCCACCCAAATTAGGTCCCATCCAATACTCACTCTATCAATAACATAATCCCTCTAGATACTTTGTTTAGAGAATGTCTAGCCAATATGAAGATCGCCACCGTAGTCATAGCCCGTGTTTCCAATAACTCCAAGTCCATCAATTGGATAGTAGAATCTTTAATCCTAACACTAGGTATGTAGTGGGTCTTAAGAAACTCCTCCAAACACCTACTTTGAGCTAATATAGGTTGATACCTACTACTCCCATCAAAGCTAGCCCTATGAAGAAATATATGTCTTGTTTAGTGATCTCAATATCCAATCACTACATCACAAATTACTTTGCATATACATGTCAATATTTCACTATACGAGAGTGGAAACCCTTCCCCTCTCTCATAATTGGATTCTCAATATATTTAAGAAGCACATACCAAGCTAGCGCTCCTCTCACTACCTAGTTCTTTTAAACCTGTGCACAAATATCTCTGAACTCTTTCTCGAGTACCTTGAGCTTGATCATATATACACAAAACCACATTTTTTCCAAGTATTTTCATCATATTTATCCAATATTTTTTCCAAGTATTTTCATCATATTTATCCAATATTGGGTCCTGACATACCCATATTCTGGCATCTTTTTGTACTTGTTCCTTCCTATAACATACCTTTTGCCTACCTTTTTCCTATAATTTCCTCATTTCTATATTGAGGATCACTTTTTGGAAAAAGGTATTAACCGGTCATGTTTTATCATTTTTGTTAATTACAAGATAGTAATTAGAAACATTTTGATAACTTACCATGTCAATTGGCCACAACTACAATTTTACTACAACAAAAAGACCTTACAATTGAATCTTGACTAGGCTGCGAAAAAATTACAAGGGTCCTAGAACAGGTTGTAGAGGATGCACGATGCCTACCACACTCACAATTGGGCTTCCAATTGGCTACAGAAGAGAAGCAACATGACCGCTACCAAATTGGAGGAAAACTCAAAAGAGGAGTTGTTGTCGCCAATTGTGCAGCAACGACAACACAACTCAGATTATCCCAAAACTTGCTCCACGATAATAGGGGATTGCACAAGTCTCGTTAATTTAGGTACTGACGATCTTCCCAAGGATGCTACAAGCATGCATATGGAAAATTAGCATTCTAATCTCGTAAGAACATCAATAGACTCATGGGCGAGTAGATCCAAATTAGCAAATCAATGAATGGTTCATGTTGGATCCACTTGTCTAACTACTAAGACATCCTAAAATAGTTGATAAGGAGCTGCTATGTAACATCATTCCTTCCCTTAGGAAGGAGTCTTGGAAGAATTTAAGAAAAGTACTCTATAGAAGATTGTTCTGTAATTTGATTTCACTTTATCTTAAAAGACTTGTGCACTTCCCTTTTTGATGCATGGATTAATGTGTGCAATGATTCATTAAGTAGTTGGTGTATTTATTTTCTAGTACCGCATCCTAAGAGATAGAGCACCCTCATTGGAGGGTGTCGTTGTACTTTGGTAGGACTAGTAGACTTATGAGTTTTCTTTGTAGTTGCATGAATTAGCATAGTATCATTGAGGATTATAGACTTTGTTTTTTCCTTGATTAAAATTTTAAGTGTTGTTTTGAACATCTCTTTAAGGTGGATTGTTTTTAGGAATCATGATATAATAATTAATTAATTACCTATGTTATTTCATTTAGTTTGATGGACGTGGTATTTTGAGAATAGATTGAAAAGTGTGAGTTCTCATTTCCTGTAATTCTAGATGTTAGGGTAGAATCCTTGAAGAGATTTAACTCAGTTATGAATTGAAGCATCACAACCACAGTCTAACAAGGCTCTAACATTTCTCTTTTTTGCAAGTGTTCCTTTAATTCATGAATTAATGATTTACATTTCTAGCATGTGTGAATTTACTTAAATATTCAAAGTGGGATTTCAAATTTGAAGAAAGTGATTTTTATTTCTGCCAAAGTAATTCAAAATCCAACAGGTGTGAGTTTACTTTAAGTTTCCGACTCCAACAAAGTGTGAAGTCCGCTTTCCAGTAGAGTGAGAATTTTCTCCTAGTTTGGATTAGTTTATCCATTCTTCTCAGACTTTTAAGCAACTTTGCCAATACTAAACCCATTCAATTTTCACTCATAATGGTTATCTTTAAAGAGTACAGCCTTAGCCTAAATCATTTCTTGATCATTTGTTCACCCTCTATAGAGGGTGGGAGAGGGGGCATTAATAGATAAAGTGTATTATAATAATACACTTTATCTATTAATGCTCCTCATTTCTTGATCATTTGTTCACCCTCTATAGAGGGTGGGAGGGGGGCATTAATAGATAAAGTGTATTATAATAATACACTTTATCTATTAATGCCCCCCCTCCTACCCTCTATAATGGTTATCACTCATAATGGTTATCTTTAAAGAGTACAACCTTAGCCTAAATCATTTCTTGAGCATTTGTTCATGCATATATAGTGCAAGGAAGTTCACAAGTCTCATAGGAGATATGGGTTGACATTAAATAAGTAGTATTTCTAATCATCATTATGATAAATTAGGAAGGTAATTACAAATCTCATCATTTTGGCATTGTTTTTAGGGAATTTTCAAGGGCACAAGGTTGTTTCTTGCATTGGTTTGGATTATCAATTGCTTTTAGAATTTGCAAAGGATAAGGGTGTTTCTTTAGCTCATGAAAAGTAAAAGGGATCCTAAAGGACTATTTAGTAGTTCTGTAAAAAATTCCCAAGAAACTAACATTGCAGGGAGATCAACCAAAGGAGAGGGGTCTAGCCAACCCAACTACTAGACACTAATAGCCAGCTCTCTAGCCAAGAAAATACCTGAAACTTCCACAATCGAATCAATACACCTAGCTAGTGAAGCCACATCTTCATTCTAGGAAGAGATATTGTTCCTTGAAGTAAGTACAAATACTACAACAAATGAATAGTTGGGCCCAAGTTTTCAAGTACCTATCACTTAAGATCCAACTAGTCCCACTTTGGCTACCACACTTTCAGAACAAGAAGAGAATAATTTCCAATAGTTTTAAAATGAGATGGTAGAAGAAACCGATCTTGATGTGAAAGAGCATATTGCTACCTTTGGTTTCCAAATTAGAAGTATAGGAGGAATGACTCAAATGAATAATATACCACACTCCTCCTTGCCAAGTTTTAATGGCTCAACTAATGAGGACCCCGACACATTCCTCTTCGAATGTGATGTCTTATGTAGGAGATATGACTATGTTTTTGATGCTCAAAATCTAAATCTCTTTCTCGACACCTTGAAAAATGCAATTATGATGGGTGAACAACAAGGTGAGGTACTTGGTCGAATCACACAATGCTCCAACAATTGTTGCAACTTCTTCTTCACTTCATTCACTTCTATAATAGACTGTCTATACAGTTCAATATTCGACAATGGAGACTTTGGAAATAACTGTATTTCATGCTCCACACCCCTCTTGGGTGGTATCCCTTTAGGATCTTTGAAGACTCCTTTGTATTTATGTAGAAACTCCTCCAATTGATGTTTCTGTTATTTAGTACAACCCTCCAGGGATGCCTTCACTCTCATTGACTCATCATCAAACCGATTTTCTCTTAAGAAAAGAAAAACATATTTATTACTAGAAATAATCAACTTCTTGTCTTGGTTGACACTTACTAGTGAGGTATTTGACTTGCATTTATGAACATTGATGATGTAGGACTTCCCATCCTTGATCAAATGGTACTAGTTGGATTCTCGCATGAATATTGCATCCCTCATATACATGTAAGGTCTTCCAAACACTACTCCACATACATCAAGGGGTACTACATCCATTTCCACTTCATCAATAGAATCATCACTTATAACAAATTTAATCTTAAGTTGTTTTGTTACCTTTATCTATGTATCCTTGTTTATCCAACCCAGTGGATAGGGGCTAGGATGATTGTGAACCTCCAATCCAAACTCGCTGACTAGATCCTTTGCTATGAGATTATTCTATGTACCAGAGTCAAACAAAGCATATATATTGGTCTTCTTGACCTGAATCTTGATGTGGAAGATCTTGGTCATCTCATTCTCTTTCCAGTGATGAAGGCTACTCAGATTCACCTCCTTCTACACATATGTGTAGAAAATATTTTCATCCACATCCAAGCTAATTTCAACTTGGTTTTTTGAATCTGTGGTTAGAAGGTTCTTTTTCTTTCTGTCCTTCTTGTGGTTCTTTGGGTTCAACTCTGGATGTAGTTTCCAACACTTTTCCTCAGTGTGTCCATCAATGTTGCAATCATTGCAATGGTTGTGAGGATATTTGCACTGATGTGTAGTGGATGTTTTCTTCTTATATTCCCCCCCTTTCCACTTCTTCTCCTCTGAAGATTCATGGTGCTCTTTCTACTTCGAACCACTCGACTACCCTTTCTTTTGGCCTATTTTTTCAAGTATTGTGCCTGTACACACGCCTCATCCACTATCCTTGGATTGAAGAGCATCACCTGCTTTCGTAGATGACTATGTAAAGCCCCCAAATACTTCATATCCTCTTCAATATTCATGCTCTTAGATTATTCATAGGTACACATTCTATCTCTAATAGAAAATACAAAGAATCTGGTGATCTATTGCAAGGAATCTGGACATAATCTCATTGATTTGGAGACTAATGTTCTTTTCCTGGAAATATGGAATATGTTGGAATCAAATACCCTTTGGATTTGGAACTTTTCACTCCTCTTCCTCCTCGATCAAATATATCACCTATGAGGTTAATTTCTTTTATGATTTGAAACGCTAGAAATAACCTTTGAATAATGATTTGATGCCTCAAAACTTGAGATTTGAGGTTGACTACTGATCTGCCACCGATATGCTTTTGATGTGTTAGCCTAGAAATACCTTGTCACCTGTTGGGAATGAGGATATGCTTGATTAACTACTGATCTTGTTCCTATGAATGTGGGATGTGACTATGGAAATGTGGATTTGATGTTTAATCAATGCCTTCAAATATGGAGCTACTAGAAATGTTTTCTTGAAAATTTTCCCCTGGCCATATCCATAAAATTATTATCTCGAGTAAATGTTACCCTTAATGACTTACTCTTTACTTTATTCACTCTTTCGATCCTCCCACCAATTGCCCTTCCATCCATGTCATTGATTGCATTAGTTGCAACTCTGGGATTATTTAAAAGTACAAATCCATAACATTTCCCCCCTAAGTTTCGATCATTCAAAATTATCAAAGAAATTAAAATAGAATCCATTTATGATCTGTTGCAAAGAATCAAGGATATGTAGTTGATTGTTTGAATACTTTGCCTCTAACCCGATCCTTCGAAGGCTTCTTGCTTCCATCATAACCTACCATAAATTTCATCAATTATGTACGCAACAATTTAAGGTACATGTGTAATGCCAATTCCACATTTGCACTTCCATATTTTGCAATAGCAATATCTTCCACTATCACGACTACATGCAAATCACCAAGCCACAATTTCACATGTTTTAGCAACCCATATTTTTCAAGGAACATCTTAAATTCTTTGACTTGATTGGGTAGTTTCTTGTTAAGAAGAATTGTTGGTAGCATACAAAAAAAGGTTGAAAAGATTGCCATATTCCTGGACTGTAGTATGCTTCTACCTCATTTCTATGTAGAACTCATCATTTAGCAACATCTCATTGTTAATCCCTACATCAATTGTTATTGGAAAGCACTTAGAAGGGAGGACTTCACCTAGAGCTAGTTTTCCAACAAGGATCACCATACCTTGGCATCTAAGATTCCCTAGTTCCAAAATGTGTTCACCATCAGTAACAACAATAACCTTAACGTTCGTTTCAGGCTAGTTCGTCAAGATCCATAAAAGTCACATATTTCTACAAGGGTGTATTGTATTGATGAATAATATGCATAACCATTTCTTTTGAAGATCTTGTGACATATGAGCATGTGGTATAAGACCTCATACATAGTAATAATCCATTCAAAAAGTCATTCACAACTTGGAAAAAATACTTTGTAAAGAAACTAAGTATAACTTAGGCGTTGTGACATGACTGTCTACATAACCACGACTATTGAAAACTATGTTGTACCATCCATGCTTCATGGGCACTGGTATTCAACCTGCGAGATATATCCCATAAGCATTACATAAACAAATACTAAATTGTTCAAATAGACCAATGTGGGGATGGACAATCGACGCATTGAGCACAAGTTTTGGACCCATGGGATTCCATGTGGGTGCTCTCCTTAGCGCTAAACACTTGGATTCATGCTCGAGCACTCATATGTTGACTGTGGTGTTTGGAGGCCATGTTGTCGATGAATTAGGAAGTTGAGCCCGATGACCAAACCCCAAAAGTTTTTTCTTTGATATTCCGCTCCCTCGGGACTTGGCATATGATGTAACCTCGGTGAATATGGTAAATTCTTGGCTCTTGAACTTGGGTTCTAAATGGCATGTGGAATCAACTTGGAGATTGGCCATATAGGACAATATTTTCTATTAAAAAAACTAATTGCCCCATTTTTAAGTAAAAATAAAACATAAGAAGCCTGCATAGTCCGAGAGGTAGTCTAATTTCAATATTTTTACAAAAAATTGTAGATCCTAACACCTCAAACATCAAACTTCTTAGCAAATTTTTTTGTGCATGCGCTACAAAATTGCGCATTGTAGAAAGGAAATGTTTTCAATAGCACCCTTGTCTTTTTCACATGCATGTCGAATCTAAAAACTTGGCCAAAGGTCTAAATTTTTTCGTTACAGATTTAAGCACTTACAGTTGGAAAGGTCTCGATGTGTAAAATATAGTCTCGGGGTCCAAGTTCTGATGGGAAATTTTCTACCCAAAAAAATGCCATTTGATGCCTCAAAATGGCCCCTAAAGATTCTAGACCCCAATTTTCCAAATTGAGACCTGTCACTAAAATGGCGAGCTCCAAGTTGATTCCTCCAATTTTTTCCACTCTAAAAGCATCAAGATAGATGACAAATAACATAATGATCAAATCCAGATCAATAGGTTACTTTCCATAATTTCAAATATCAACTAAATTACATTTCATTATAACAAAAACTCATCACATATACAACAAGTCTTGCAAGTGGTGCCCTCCCAAGCATCTCTACAATTTCGCCTTGCAAAACTTCAAATTAAAATCAATCAATGACATATTTTTAACACCTATAATGAATCCCATATTTGCATGAAAACAATTTCATGAGCATGGAAATTTAACCGAGAAAATTCAAGGGGAGCCTTGCTAAGAAGCGGAGTTGTTGCTTGAACTCATGCTCCAAGGCCTAAACATAAATGTGACAACAATTGATGTGAAACATTTGGTTAATACAATAATGATAAATGCTACAACACTAATAGAAGTTATCAGATAAGAGAAAACAATGCATCTAAATATCATGAAACTAAAAGGGGAAACCAATGGCCTCTGAATGCATGCTAGGATGACCCATGGTGAAATCATGTTAATGGCTACAAACATGTCTTGAACTAGTTAGAGATATAAACTCACCATTGCAATAAAAACAAACATGTCAAGGGACAAACTTATTAAAGAGGATGGAAAACCAAAAGGTGGATGAGATAGATGTGTAAAGAGTCCAAATAAATCCGGTAAACATAAAGTGCAAAATTAAAGTACAAATCTAACATATTATGATTAAACAAATTAAACTTTGTACAAAAATGTTGACATGCTTGACTTCCCAATGTTGTATGCTATTTAATTATAATTACTTAATTGGGTGCCAACAAGAATAATACATTTAAAAAAAATTCAAATAAAAAACAGAAAAAACAAACGTTGCTTTTTAATTATTGGTAGTTCTTTACATGCAAATTGCTGTAAAGCTTTCCTTAACGGGCCGAAGCATACACCGAACATGAAAATGATCATATACCGTTCTTACATATAAGTTCTATTTTACTTTACATATATGATGATTTAGTTTTACTTTAATTATTGATTTTATAATTTTTATTAATCATTTACTGTTCCTAACATGGAAATTGCCGCAATGCTTTCCACAACACCAGGAAAGCAGGAAAACCATTTATGCTGTGATGGATGGTTAGATGATTTTAGATTTATAGTTTATACCATAAATCCTAATTATTTAAAAAAAATAATTATTAAAAATATAATATAACTTTTGATTTTAAAAATTGACATTGGAATAATGAAAGTGAATATTCTAATTATTTATAAACCTTAATTATCAAAAATATAATATAAACAAACCCTAATTCTAAAAATTGACAAAGCTTGGAATCAAGACGGTGAATCCTAGGGACGATGGTGAATCCCCATAAAATGGGGATGGTGAATCCTAGGGCTGACAGAATTAATTGAAACTCCTACAAGAACCGATCAGTTTGCATCCATCGCCCAGCTTCGCATCCAAGCCGCCCCAAGTCATAGTAAAAACGGACAACAATAAAAACAAGTTTTAAACTTGGAAGTAGATATTAATGTAATCACATTAGTTACCTATTTTAATGATGAATGGACATGTTTTATCATGCAAGTAAGTTAAGGTTTGAAATTGCTTTTAATTTATTGTGACGACAAGAATATTCTAAGGAAATAAAATTTTGACCATTAAAATTTTATCTATGATTAAAAAATCATTAATTCCGCCCATTTCCAATAGATGTAGTAATAAATTTGATTTTTCAAAGTAAGATTTTTTAAGAGAAAAGTTTTCTTCTCAATATATATATTCAACTTTACAATTTTTTAAATTATAAAGCCAGGCTAGGCCAAGCCAAGCCATAAATAAGGCAAGTTGGCTCCCATCCCCTCGTCATTAAGTATGGGAGCCTGTCTTAACTGCCAGGCAAGAGCCATGGGATTGCTCCCTTGCGTGAACAGACTGGGGGCGCGATTATGGTAGTCATCATGTCGCACCTCCTTGTTATCATCCAAAAATGCACCAATTATCTCCATTTGGCCTTCAGCCCGCACCAGGTTAGCAATTTAGTGCTCTGGTGCGACCATTACAACACCTCCTGCAATTTCGCCATTAGAATCACCTTCTCGATGCCATGGGAGAGAGACAAGCTGCGTTGTGGCCCTGCCTGGTACAGACTTTCTGCAAGACAGAGGCGACAACAAAGGCTAGAGCGGGCGCTCTCCATGGAATGTACTCAGAGAATTCAGACATCTCGCAGAGAAGGGATGGCATGTTCACCTCCAATGGCTTATGTGGAGGAGGTCATTCCAAAGAAACACATACAAATCCCCCTCTGGAGTCTGTTCTCTTCACTGTGCCAGAGAATTGGCANATGTACTCAGAGAATTCAGACATCTCGCAGAGAAGGGATGGCATGTTCACCTCCAATGGCTTATGTGGAGGAGGTCATTCCAAAGAAACACATACAAATCCCCCTCTGGAGTCTGTTCTCTTCACTGTGCCAGAGAATTGGCAGCTTCCAAGCAGCTTCCTCGAGGAAGACACTCAGTCAATTACAACGGCTCATCATGAAACCAACACCATGGAGGCAAAAATGGAGGAGTTCCGCATCTTCTACGTCGAGGAGTTCCCGGAGGAGCTCCTTCATATGGCTTCTCAGGATGCCACACTTTTAGCGAGCTACGATCCTTCCAGAGACATAGCAAGAGAAGAGGACCCTGGGAAGAAGATAGGAGCACATGGACGAAGCGCGACAACGGAGCACCAGGACGGAGCAGAGGATGGAATGCACGCTGCAACAAGCAAGGCTGTGGAGGGTGGCACATCGAAGGATGGTGGCGAGATCCTTGCACCACCTCCTATCTCGATTGCATCAAAACAATAGCGTGTCCCCCTGGCCTTCTTCCACCTGGAACAATTAGTTTTGGTGTTTGACCTGAGAAGCCAGATGGCAGACCAGGTCTACTGTGGCACACTCATGCACCAACACATCGATATGCTGTACGAAGCTTTATCCAATGCGCCAGCAGGGAAAAGATGTCCGACGTGTGCAAGACCTTATGCTCACCAAATCGAAATGGACCGCACAACAAAGACCCTCACAATGCCACTTCTGGCAACCACGGGTAATTGCATGGCTAGGAATGTTTTCTGATTTTGGTTAGATGTTCAAGTTCTGGTTAAGGATTCAATCAACTCAAACTCTTTAATGTTTAATCTAGTTTCAATTTCAATTTTCATGGTTATTCCTCCGGATAAAGAAGATGATGATTAACATCTTTTGAACATGGATATCTAAGGCTACCAATTGTTGATGTTTCTGCTAAGATCTACCCTTGTTTTTATTAAAAAAAAAAACACATGCTTATGTCAAGTTACACATCCCAAAATATTGACTGATTGTTAAAAGGGTCACATAACTTAACAACCTTTTTTTAAGTTATAGATACAAAAATACCATCGTAAATGTATTTAAAATTTTTAATTGGTATTGAAAAATTATTCAACTATTTTAATTAACATCTAAAAAATAAATAGTATGCGAAAATGATCGTAAAAATTTTGTTTATAAAAAGCACGTGAAAACGATAATAAGAATGTTGTTTATTTTTTTAGTCTTAAAAGTAAGGGTAAGGATTTCTTTATTTTTTGTTATTAACAGGAAAACATGGCATAGTAGTAGAATGGTAAGGATTTCTTTATTTAATGGTTGACAATGGTGAACAAACAATGCACGCGCTAGACACTGTCCAACAAAGAATCCCAACGAAGGAAATGCCAGCTTAAACCATTAAATGCTTCCGCAAACACTGGATCTTGATCAACAGAATAATCTTCATTCGGTGAGGTTGACCCGTCCTGCTGAATACCAGCACATGGTATTTTAATAGCTGTTTCTGGCAGCGGCATTTCATACAGGATTTGCTCATTGTTCATGATGGCTTTACTTTTACGGGTACCAGGACGCTGTGTAATTTGTTTAAAACTCTGACCTAATATGATAATCATGTTCAACTTTGCTGGTGTCCAATTTGCGTCCAATAAATTGATACATTCGACCATTTGGGAGCCCGGCATGAAAAATAGGCTGGGCTTGTCCACCGACCATCTGCCATGTTTTCTCTCAGGAAGAAAAGAGCAGGAGCAGTTGAAGGCCTTCAAAGCTTCTATTTCCCGTGTAGAGAAAGATGGATCATACACCACGATATCATTCACCCAATGAAATTTCTCTCTCAATAAAATGGCAAAAGCTATTTGCATGTGATTATTAGGCTTTACCATTCTATTGCCATAGACAATTAATTGTAAATCTGAATGCTGTGGGTCTGTGTTTATAAGGTTTTCTATTCTTGTGACCATTTCTGGATCCTGCATTTGTGCCATGAATTTTCCGTAAAATAAAGATTTCTCCAGCTTTTCTCGTGCCAAATGTATTTTCTTAATTATTTCTTCGGTTGTTCCATTATTGGCTGCAAACATTCTTGGGTTCTGCCTCTCGAAACCGTGTAAGGAGCCATTCCAGTCAAAGAAATGCCAACTTAAACCAAGAAAGGATCTCGTATACAATAGGTCAATTGAAATATCTGTCTGTG
>ML789526.1:391907-405119 GCA_009831015.1 Picea engelmannii | reverse complement strand
CTCTCCATGAGTGCCTATCCGATTCTGAGTACAGAGATGGAAATACTCTCTGCTCACTATGGATATGTGTCCACCGTTGCAAGGCAAGGATGAATACCTTCAATCCTGTCCACTTCGCACAATAAAGATCTCAAACATATATATACTAGCACAATCACATATTCGTTCATGGAATTATATTCTTCTATTGAGATCGTCGAGATCGAAATCGTACTTAGTTTTGGTGAAAAAATACTAGATCGAAACCGTCGTATGTTTTAGTGAAAAAATACATCTATTGCTTTATATCAACTACTTTTTAATTGTTTTTTTTATTAAAAATTTTTAATTTTAAAATTAATTAAAATAAAAAATTTCTAAATTAATTTAATTTTAAATGTTTTATTTTTTTAAAGTTTTTCGATTATTTTTTCAGTTCGATTTTGGAATGGTTGGATCTGCAGATTTGAGTAGTTAAATTTGTATATTCCAAATATTTCTGGGTTTTTTAGCATGCTGAATTCATCTATGCATTCAAAAATACAATTTAAACAATATAAAATAAAGATTTTGTCCAAATTTATATGACCGGATTCCAACCAAAAAAATCCAAAAAATAGAACATTTAACCAAAATCTTAAACAAATCACTAACTAAAAAAGTATTTATACCCATTATCTAATATTTTTATGAAATGATTTTTTTTTTAAAATTAAAATTATAATTAATAATTCATGTCAAATAAATAGTATACAGTTAAGCTAAAGAAATACATCATTCGAGGTGGTTTATTAACTTGCTAATGAAAATGCTCATATATTTATTTAAACATCTATTTTCTAAAAATGAAATGCAAATTAGATTACAGGATGGAATGAAGATATTTATTTAAACATCTATTTTCTAAAAATGAAATGCAAATTAGATTACAGGATGGAATGAAGAAAAGTAATTATCTATTGATCTTCCAACAATTTTACTCAATTCTCACATTTTAAATTCATGAATTGCATAATAAAATTAAAAAATACAACTGTATCCTTAAAAAAAAATACTACGACTATATCCTTCCGACTGCTGGATCTAGGCAAAGTTTCTTGACAGTCTTGGAGCAGGCCAGCATAAGGGCCTCTTACGCGCCTCCATGGCAGAGGCAGAGGCCCACCTGCAGAATGCCATTGAGAGTGCATGAAGGAGAGGAACCACAAACTGGCTGTTTAATAAGGTGTTTTCATTGAAAAGAGAATGGAGAAATGCAAACAGCCAAGCACAACATGCAAATCATAAACATTCTACGCAAGAAAGTGAAACATTTGAATAAGGAGAGGAACCACAAACTGACTGTTTAATGAGGTGTTTCCATTGAATAAAGAATGGAGAAATGGAAATAGCCACTTGCATAACATGCAAATCAGAAACATTCTACCCAAGAAAGTGAAACATTTGAATAAGAAAGGTTAGATACAACCTTAATTAAAAGGAAATTACTTGATGATCAGAAAATTACTAACCTTGAAATTTAATTACTAACACTTGTATTTTGCAAAGTATTTTGAGTTGCAAGGATGATATCATATTATGTGTGACTATGAAGAATATTCTAGTTAAATGAATCTGGTTCATTTATTCTAAATTCCTCATTTAAAGAAGGATTAATGTGGAAGTTTTCAATAGGTATACTGCAACCATATTATTAAAGGTGGTTGATCTAAGCACATAGGCCTCATTCTCCACCTTCTTAAATTAATGGTGAAGATAAGGTGGTTGTCTTAGTTGAATGTTTCCTTGTCTAGGGAGGATAGGTAGATTTGCTAATTAAAATGTTAATGTAAATAATATTAAAATGTGTATGAATTTGACTCTGGCTAATCATGGTTGTTCTATGTTTGACCATGTTTGAGGATGGTAGACCATGAGAGACTCTGGTTGATGTTTCACCATGGTTTACTTGACTACTATTCACCATGTTTAACTTTGGTTAACCATGTTTGACTATGGGTGATAATGGTTCACAATATTTGAATATGGTTCACTACATTTACCATGTTTAAGAATGGCTCAGAGTGGACCATGTTTGAATATGATTGATTTTGGTTAACTATACTTGACTATGGTTTACTAATGTTGACCGTATTTGACTATGGTTGACCATGATCAACTATGGTTGTCTATGGTTTAATTTGTTTGACTATTTTTTAACCATATTGTTGTCTATGGTTTTATTTGTTTAACTATGGTTGAACATGTTTGCCTGTCACTAACTATGGATGATCATGTTTGACTATGGTTGAGTTTCTTTGATTATGCTTGATTTTGAGTGGCCATGATCAAATGTCATGGACTTTGGTTGGCCATGTTTGACTATGGTTGAGTATGGTTCACTATCTTTGGTCATGGTTGACCATGTTTGATCATGATTGACTAGTGATCCAGATGGATGTAGGGAACATCACAAAAGTTTCATAAGTGTCCCAGAGCGCACAAAATCAACCTAGGACGCTCAGAATGGATTCAACAAACAAAAAAAGGCAAACAAAAAACTTCCCAAAATTTAATTAAAATGGCATGATCATGAAGAGTGCGTCGCAAGATTTCCAAGGGCACAAACGGCTCATCAAACGAAGTTACGAATCAAAATATATAAGTGGTCAAAGTTTTGGTCAACCCAGCCCAGTCAGCAGAGATGAGTTAGCATCTGTACTGTTGACATCAGAATCCGTACAACCTATGTGGCAAGCAAAGAGAGTGACATGTGTCATGATGACATCATCATGTCACGTGGCAGCACCAGAGGCTGCCACGTGTCACTCAGTTTTGAGCTTTTTAGGGCACCACGTGGATGAGTAAAAATGTGCCACGTGGCACCCAGGTGATGCCACATGGAACCACCTAGAATGTGCCATGTGTCCAGTGTGACGTCATCATCTAAGTGGACGAATCAGAGGCTTCCACATGGCCCAATGGGGATGCACCATGTGGCACCCCCGAAATGCCCAAGGAAGGCCCGTGAACGAAAAATTAAAAAAATATGTATTAACAGAACTCTGCCATATATGGTGACATTTCTGCTATATATAACATATTCTCTATATTTAACCTCTGCCAAAACTTCTGCCATAATCTCCGCTACATTTAGCAGGGGCGTGCCAAAATGGTTTAACGGTTCACCAAAATGGGGAGGACCCGTGGGATTCGACCCCCTGACCTCCTTCCAACCAAGTACTAAACTTAGGTCTGCCAACCAATTAGGCTAACGACCTCATTATGGCATAACAGTCCGAAATTCATATAAAAAAGGGGGTCTAGGCAGAGTTCGGAACAGGCAGAAAACTGTGAGCACGAGAGTGGAGCACGCTCGTATGGACTGTATGACCTGGTATGAATCCGTATGGACTGTACGTAATTTGGCACACAAATCGAGGCAAGGTTGCCTCTTGGGTCTGAAAGCGCTAGACTCGGATCGAGGCATGGAGATAGTCATTTTTAGGTAAAATGACGCCACGAATGCAGTGGTGGTGTTAGTTTTCTGATCTGAGAAAAACTTCAACAACTTAATTTCAGAATGAGTCATTTATTGCAGAGGCAGTGACACAGTAACCGAGGCAATAGTGTCTCTTGGGACTAAAAGTGTCCGACTCATATGGAGATGATTTGAAAATCATTTTTAGGTGATTCGACGATGTGAATCCAATGACGAGGTTTTTTTTTGCAGCAGAGCTTCAGATAAACAAGTTAAGCTATGGAGAAGCCAATGTAGGCATGCTTTTCATTATGTTGATTTGTCATTAAAAGTTGCAGCATAACATGCATGTTATAGGTCTGAAGGAGCAGAGAGAGGTTGCAGCAAAGCAACAAGATCAACTTATTCCTTCTATCTATTATTTTCTTATCTTCTTTCACATCAAATCAATTAGTTATATGTGACAGAGAAATTGTGGCACTTGCATGACAAGTGGCCAATGAAGTAGTTCTGATTCTCATGGTTTCAGGATCTTTTGTATGGGCTGCATATTTATGTTTTAGATATGAGTAGCAGATCTAAGGATTTTGATGGCTGCATGTTGATGGGGGTCATATTTTATTCTTCATTTTTTTATGTATTGAGTATGTGGAAATGATGTCCATGTCAGCATCATGGATGCCTCATGAGTAGAACTTGTGAAGTTGATACATTCCTGATCACATTCTGATCTCTTTTTGTCATCACCGAAGAGGGACTTTGGCCTTACAACTTGTAAAGGAGAGGCATCATTACATCGAGAAGAATAAAGCGGTCAGGCTTTGGAGCATGACCCAGAGAGGTAGCCCACTGCAAGGGTGAACTCCGTTATCAAGTGAAGTGTATTATCCATTATGTGTATTATGTTCTTATGTTGTTTTTCCATGAATTTCCACACATAGGATGTTAAAAGAAAGCATGGCATATTGCACATAAGGAAGACTAAAGAGGTTT
This sequence comes from Picea engelmannii, assembly GCA_009831015.1. Taxonomy (NCBI): domain Eukaryota; kingdom Viridiplantae; phylum Streptophyta; class Pinopsida; order Pinales; family Pinaceae; genus Picea; species Picea engelmannii. The sequence goes on along the minus strand of ML789526.1, from coordinate 400,687 downwards.
TCATTCAATTTGAATTCAAGCGGATAAGACTTCAAATTTACCTTTAATTGCAAATCGCTCAAGTAAAACGATCTATAACTGGCCCTTTTGAAGGAGTGACAGAAAGAACTAATTATTGGAAACTTATCGCTCCCGGGTTCAGATCATGTGGTATCAGAGTAGGCTTGATACTGATTCCAGGTGTTGAAGCTAAGGATGACAAGGTCACCAAAAAAATCGTGGTTCGATGAGCTTCAAGAGCTCAACCAAATGCTTCAAGCAAAGAATGTTGGATTGAAGACATTGTTGCATGTTGCAGAAGAAGAGAAACAAAGGTTGCAATAGCAATTGAAATCTGTGAAGATGCAGACAGAGGAAGGCTCTATGAATGAGACGATGATAAGACCATCTTGTGACCATGGCAACTTCACCAGTTATGGGTGCAAGCATGATAGCGCAAATGCATGCACACTTTTTCAAGCAAATGAAGATGACCCAAATGCATCCATAAACCAAGGAGGATTCCTAGAAGCATATTCCACTGATCCTTCTCACCAGGAACAACTGGACACATCTCAAGAAGAAGACTAAGGGTCCCAGTTTGAGGTGGAGGTCAATAAACCATGTGTAGTTCCTTTCTTGATTAATGCTAATGAATCTTTTGAAATCCTTGAAAAACATGCCTCTTACATCGACTTAAAGGTGATGAGAAAAATGGGATACGAAGGAGGAGGCCTTGGAACCAATGGCCAAGTTATTGTGGATCCCATCGAGGCAGTGGTTTGGCCTCGATATGCTGGGATAGGCTATGTCCCAAAGGATGTTGGAGAAAGCTCCAAAAACATTCAGGAAGAAGACCCCAGAACAGTCAGTACTGAGACTCTAGAGGTCAATAGTTCAACAAGAGATGAAATTGATTTAGTACAGGCCAAGAGCAAAAATTCTCATGATAGAGGATTCAAGACATCTCCAAGGAGAGATGAGCATCACAATGACAGAGTTAATACCAAATCTTCTTTCCAGTCTGACTCCAGAGGAAACTCAGTGAGGTATAAGAAATCTCAAAACTCTAAAATGACATTTGATTATAAGCATGTTAATCACATAAAACAAATCTTTTGGCATCAAACACCATGCACTTTTTGTGGATTGAATAACCATGTAGTGTCCCAGTGTTGGAAGAAAAATCCTTGTGTGGGAAGGTAATGGAAACCGGGAGAAGGATGGGGATGGCATATTGCTTTTCACACATGGAAAAGAGCAGTGGGAATGCACCTCTAAAGGAGAAAGGCTACTGCAGCCATTGTAGAAGAGATGGGCATCATGAGGCCACTTGTTGGGACTTGCATCCAGATCTACATTCCAAGAGGGATAAGAAGACCAGGAAGTCACCTCTGAGGGAGACATCCAGTCAGACAGTGTTGCAGGAAAATACGCCACCAGGAGAAGACCAACTACCAGAGAAAGGACAACTCGGTAAAAAGGACATGTTCGACAAAATGGTTGAACAAATGGGGAAAATCATTTTGATTTAGTCAAGAGTGGCCATATTTTGTAAATAACATGTTGCGATTCAGACCCCATAGAAGGGTATGGTGTAAAAGTGATAATTGTTGATATCGCTTCTTTTTTTCTGGCACATGTTGATATTGTTAGGCCTTGTGAGGTAGTTTGGGTATGATTTTATTATTGTAATTCCAATGGACATGAAAGTTAATGTTATGACTTTTGGGGACCAAAAGTATTTTCAGTTAGGAGGCGTGATCCACATGCATCTAGGGAACATAACAGAAGTTTTAGAAGTGTCCCAGAACACACATAATCAACCTAGGACGCTCATAATGGCTTCAGTAGACAACAAAAGGGAAAAAATCAAAGTTCCAAAAATTCAATTAAAATGGCATGATCGCGAGGAGAGTGTTGCAATATTTCCAAGGGCGTAGACGGCTCATCAAACGGAGTTATAGATCAAAAGATATAAGTGGTCAAAGTTTTAGTCAACCCAGCCCAATTAGTAGGGATGAGTCAGCATCCGTACAGCCTACGGGGAAAGAACAGAGAGTGACACATGTCATGATGATGTCAGCATGCCATGTGGCAGCACTAGAGGCTGCCATGTGTCACTCAGATTTGAGATTTTCAGGGCACCATGTGGACGAGTAATAATGTGCCACGTGGCACCCCCAGGTGATGCCACGTGGCACCACCCAAAAGGTGCCACATGTCCAATGTGACATCATCATCCAAGTGGACGAATCAGAGGCTGCTACATGGCCCAATGGGGATGCACCACGTGGCACCCCCAAAATGCACAAGGAAGGTTCGTGAACGAAAAATTAAAAAAAAAATGTATTAACGGAACTCCACCATATGGCAACAGTTCTGCTATATATAGCAGATTCTCTATATTTAACCTCTACCAAAATGTCCACCAAAATCTCCTCTAAATTTAGCAGGGGCGCACAAAAATGGTTTAACGGTTCGTGAAAATGGGGATGCCTGTGGGATTTGACCCCAGGACCTCCGCCAACTAAGTACTAAACTTAGCTTCGCCAACCAATTAGGCTAACGGACTCATTATGGCATAATGGTCTAGAATTCATATAAAAAAGGGGGTCTGGGAAGAGTTCGGAATAGGCAGAAAACTATGAGCACGAGAGTGGAGTGCACTCGTATGGCCTGGTATGGATCCGTATGGACTGTACGAATTTTGGCACACAGACCAAGGCAAGGTTGCCTCTTGGGTCCGAAAGTGCCCGACACGGATCGAGGCATGGAGATAGTCATTTTTAGGTAAAATGATGTCACAAATGTAGTGGCAATGTTAGTTTTCTAATCTAAGCAAAAAATCAACATCTTAATTCTAGAATGAGTCATTTATTGTAGAGGCAGTGGCACGGTAACCGAGGCAACAGTGTCTCTTGGGCCTAAAAGTGTTCGACTCATATGGAGACAATTTGACAGTCATTTTTAGGTGATTCGACAATGTGAATCCAATGACGAGGTATGTTTTTGTAGCAGAGCTTCAGATAAGCAATTTAAGCTATGGAGAAGCCAATGTAAGAATGTTTTTCATTATGTTGTTTTGTCATTAAATGTTGCAGCATAGAATGCATGTTATATGTCTGAAGGAGAAGAGAGAGGCTGCAGCAAGGAAGAAGATCAACTTATTCTTTCTATCTATTATTTTCTTATCTTCTTTCACATCAAATGAATCAGTTATATGTGAGAGAGAAATTTTGGCACTTGCATGACAAGTGGCCAATGAAGCAGTTCTGATTCTCGTGGTTTTGGGATCTTTGTATGGGCTGCATATTTATGTTTTATATTTGAGCAACAGATCTAAGGATTTTGATGGCTCCATGTTGATGGGGGTCATATTTTATTCTTTATCTTTTTATGTATTGAGTATGTGGGAATGAATCATGGATGCCTCATGAGTAGAACTTGTGAAGCTGATACATTCTTGATCACATTCTGATCTCTTGTTCCTGTCACCGAAGAGGGACTTTGACCTTACAACTTGTAAAGGAGAGACATCATTACATCGAGAATAATAAAGCAATCAGGCTTTGGAGCATGACCCGGAGAGGTAGCCCACTACAAGGGTGAACTTCGTTATCAAGTGAAGTGTCTTATCCATTATGTGTATTATGTTCTTATGTTGTTTTTCCATGAATTTATGCACATAGGATGTTAAAAGAAAGCATGACATATTGCACATAAGGAAGACTAAAGAGGTTTTCATTCACTTCAAATTCAAGCGCATAATACGTCAACTTTACCTCTAATTGCAAATCGCTCAAGTAAAATGATCTATAACTAACCCTTTTGAAGGAGTGACAGAAACAACTAATTATTGGAAACTTATTGCTCCCGGGTTCAGATCAACTAGTTTTGGTGATGTCTAACCATGTTTGACCATTGTGAACTATGGTTGACCATGGTTAATTATGATTACCCAAGTTTGACTATGGTTTATTATGATTAATTATGGTTTGAGTATGGTTAACCATATTTTCATATGATTGACCATATTTAACCATGGTTAACTATCATTGACCATGTTGGACCATGGTTTACTATAATTTTCTATGGTTTACTATAATTGAGTTTGATTGATCATAGTTAACTATGGTTTCTTTCGGTTGACTGTGTTTGACTTTGGTGCAATATTTGCAATTGCATATAGGAGATCATCAATACCATATTCTAAATCATTCTACTATATGCAATTAAAACATACAAATAACCTTATGTTAATATAATCACCATCTACTACCCATGCTTGAATAGCTCGTAATGGTAGCTCAGGGTCCCCTTGGTAGTTCATCCTTGCGTATGGATAGTCCTCAATGTATATTGGGAGCTAATCCCAATGTGCAAATAAATAATCTTGGAACACATTTCCAAGTTCCCCACCTCCCCCTCACCCCTGTAGCTACCTCGAGTGTTGCATCCAAGGCTCTTGTGGGCCCTCATCAGGAATGTGAATGTGGGGTCAAAGAATGGGTATCCTCTTAAAAAACAAGGAATAGAGGAGTATACTGAATGTACAATTACCTTTTGAAGCCCATTGGAAGGAGGTTAGTTGGTGCTTAAGTGTCATCAACTATGATTTTCCTTTACTATGATTTTCTATGGTTGAACATGCTTCACCATGGTTGACTTTGATTGATCATAGTTGACTATGGTTTCTTTTGGTTGACTGTGTTTGAATTTGGTGCAATATCTACATTTTCATATAGGAGATCATCAATACCATATACTAAATCATTCTACTCTATGTAATTAAAATATACGAATAAACTTATGTTATTATACTCACCATCTACTCCCCATGCTTGAGTAGCTCATAATGGTAGCTCAGATTCTCCTTGGTAGCTCATCCCTGCGTATGGATAATCCTCAATTTATGTTGGGAGCTAATCCCAGTGTGCAAATAAATCATCTTGGAACACATTTCCAAGCCCCCCACATCCCCCTCACCTTAGTAACTACCTCGAGTGTTGTATCCAAGGCTCTTGTGGGCCCTCATCATGAATGTGAATGTGAGGTCAGAGATTGGGTATCCTCTTAAAAAGAAAATAAAAGAGGACTATCATGAATGAAAAATTACCTTTTGAAGCCCGTTGGTAGGAGGTTAGTTGGTGTTTAAGTGTCGTCAACATCATTTGGGCCCACCCAAAGTAGGTCTCATCCAATACTCACTCTATCAAAAAATATCCCCTCTAGATACTTTGTGTAAAGAGAGGCTACCCAATATGAAAATCACCACCATAGTCATAGCTCATGTATCCAAGTCCATTAGTTGGATAGTAGAATATTTAATCATCGCATGAGGTATGTAGTGGGTCTTGAGAAACTAGATACTTTGTGTAAAGAGAGGCTACCCAATATGCAAATCACCACCATAGTCATAGCTTGTGTATCCAAGTCCATTAGTTGGATAGTAGAATATTTAATCATCGCACAAAGTATGTAGTGGGTCTTGAGAAACTCCTCCAACCATCTCTCTTGAGGTAATATAGGTTGAGACATACTTCTCCCATAAGAGGGAGCCCTATGAGGAAATATATGTTCTATGTAGTGATCTCAATATGCTATCACTACACCATAAATTATTTTGCCTTTACATGCCAATATCTCACTATATGAGAGTGGAGACCCTTCCCCACTCCCATCGATGGGTTCTTAACATATTTGAGAATGCCATACCAAGGTAGCACTCCTCTCACTACCTAATTCTTTTGAACCTGTGCACATATATCTTTGAACTCTCTCTCTCTTTCTCTCTCTCTCTAGAGTACCTTGAACTCGACCATATATGCACAAAACCACATTTTTTGGTATTTTCATCATATTTATCAAATTTTAGGTCTTGACTAACAATCCTATATTTTGGCATCTTTTTGCACAAATTTTCCTTCCTACAACATACCTTTTCCCATACCTTTTTCCTATAATTTCCTCATTTCTGTATCTAGAATCATTTTTTTTGGAAAAAGGGTATTAATTGGTCATGTTTTATCATTTTTGTTAATTACAAGATAATAATTATAGACATTTTGATAACTTACCATGTGAATTGGCCGCAACCATAGTTTTATTGTAGCAAAAATACCTTACAACTGAATCTTGAATAGGCCATGGAAAGATTGCAATGGTCCTATAGCTGGCTATAAAGGCTTTATAACACATTCACAACTAGTCTATCAATTGGATACAAAAGACAAATAGCATGAATGCGACCAAATTGGAGGAAAATGCAAAAGAGGAGTTGTTTTTGCTAGTTGCACAACAATGACAACACAACTCCAATTATCCCAAAACTTTCTCCACAACAATAGGGGATTGTAAAAGTCTCATTAATTTGCATACTGTGATCCGCCCAAGGATTCTATGAGCATTCATATGGACAAGTAACATTCTAATCTTGTAAAAAAATCAACAAACTCAAGGGCGAGTAGATCCAAATTAGAAAATCAATGAATGGTTTTGGTTGGAGCCACTTGTGTAACTACTAAGACATATTATGATAAGGAGTTTCTATATAAGAATCATTCCTTCCCTTAATAAGGATTCTTGGAATAATTTAAGAAAAGTACTCTATATCATACTATTCTATAATTTGATTTCACTTAATATTAAAAGATTTGTGTGGTTTCCTTTTCAATGCATGGATTAATGTATGCAATGATTCATTAAGTAGCTGATGTATTTATCTTCTAGTACCACATCCAAAGAGGTAGGCCCCTCTCAGATGATAGGTACTTATATACTTTGGTAGGATTAGTACACTTATGAATTTTCTAGAATTGAGGATTGTAGACTTTGTTTTTTCCTTGGTTAATTTTTTAAGCATTGTTTTGATCAACACCTCTTTAAGGCAGATTGTTTTCAAGAATCCTGGCATAATAATTAATTCATTACCTCTATTATTTCATTTAGTTTGATGCACATGGTATTTTGATAATAGATTGATAAGTGTCAGTTCTCATTTCCTGTAATTCTAGATGTTAGTATATGTAGCATTCCCAAACCCCTTCTCGGCAAGGCCACACGAAAAATATGAATTATGATACCATTTAATTAACTAAAATTATTTGCAAATACATAAATTAATGTAACATAAAAAAATATATATATAGATACAACATGTACAGGAAAAATCCATGAGAATAAATGCATAAATATTAACACATCACATAATTAACACACAATAGAAATTTATATTTGGTAAAAAGAACATCAACTGTGATCAGGGGATCAAATTTTGCTCAAAAATTCACAGTGCTTGGAATCACTTCAAATTTAAAGAGAGCGTAGGCCTCATCGTTGCGAACCCAACACAACTTGTTTGGGCTCAAACGAACGTCGGGAACGAGAGATATCGTGATCTGTTCGAATTGTCAAACAGGTTAAAAAAAGGACGCTGACTGTGCAATCCATACAGGATGACGTGGTAGGGGCCGTGTGATGACGTGGTAGAGACCATACATCCATATGCTTATGTGGCATGTGATGATGTGGCAATTTGTGATTGGCAGATGTGGTCTAATTATGATGTGACACGTGGCATCATTTTGGTTAATGGTGTGGTGCCATGTGGCCCAGTCATGGGCTGCCATGTGGCACCGTTGTATTGGTTATTGGTTCGAAACTTTATATACTCCATGGGGTTCAAACCGTGGACCTCTCCCATAGTCCAAAGTCTTGGCAAGAGCCACCCTGCCAATGCGCCCACACATTGTTACTTACCATATAACAATTTGCATTTAATTTAAGTTCAAACTATTGTATATGTGGGTGGGGGTCGGGCTAGGGCTTAGCCCCAACCCATGGTATTTTGTGTTATACCATGCGACCACATACCACACGGAGGGTGTGCTCGGGAGTTGTATTTTAAATGGATCTCTGGTCGCACACCGTATATGCCATATGACCCAATGTAATAGATGGCACGCGTTTGTTTTATCAAATGGTTAGCACGGTTTCAATGGGTAGTCCATGTGCCCGACACTTGGCGCTTAACCGTTGGTTATCCCTTTTTGTATATGCGGTCGATTCTATGACCCACATGTGCCCGAGAGTTTGGCAGTTAGGGGTTGGCGCACCCATAACCGTCATACAGTTCGCACCGTTGGCGCGGTTGCGTTCGGTGCCGAGTTTTTATGCTTTAAATAGTGTGTGTGCTAGGTTGAATGGACAAGGGTGCGTTTTGTAGATGCAAAGACAACAAGCTTGAAGGGGAGACTTCAAGGAAGCCTAACTTCTTCGTTTTTTGGCCAAATGAGGTGCCGAAAAAGCCCAGCTAGGGGTTTTTGGACGCTCTGAAGCCATTGGAGCAGTCTGTTGGTCATTTTGAGCATTGTAAAGCACGTTTTTGAGCACTTTGAGCAAATAATAATAATGATCCATTGGAAGCTGGACCAGGAGATGTAGCCCAAGAGAGGGGTGAACTCCTTTATCATTTGATGTGTTATGTGTTTATGTTCATTGATTATGATGCTGTTTATTTGCATCTTAAATGAGTAAATCCTATTAATGATGTGTTGCAAAGTTGATCCATTTTCTTTTAACACATAAAATTTACTTGCAAATATTTTCAAGATTACAAGTCTTCTTCATTTTTAGATCAAGTTGGTATCAGAGCAAAGGTTTTTGAAGACTTGATTATTTGCAAGTGTTTTGTTTTCTAATGCTCACAAGGTTGAAACTCACAAGAGGAGAAGGTCAACTTGTGGAGCCAAGTTCTCATCCTTCAAGGAGGAAGCATATACAATCACCGCAAGTTTCAA
>ML789526.1:362698-388492 GCA_009831015.1 Picea engelmannii | reverse complement strand
ATTTAGCAAAATGTGTATTTTGATGCCTTGTACTAAGCAGGTTACAGCTGAACAAATGACACAAATGTTCTTTCAAAATGTTTGGGTGCATTTTGGATTGCCTAAATCCATTATTTTTGATCGGGATTCTCGATTTGTTGGAATTTTTTGGTCGAGTTTATGGCCACTCATGGACACCAAACTTAAAAAGAGCACAACTTTTCATCCACAAATAGATGGTCAGACATAGGTGGTAAATTGAACAGTGGTGCATCTTCTTCGTTCTTATTGCAACAAGAATCCTAAACTTTGGGATGAGCATTTACACTACATTCAACATGCTTACAATCGAGATAAGCACTCTTTGACTCAAACGTCGCCATTTGAAGCATGTTTTGGCTATTTGCCTAAATCTCCTTCATATTTTATCTTTGGGAAGGATATTTCTATCGATGGTCAATATGACATTGATAGGGTAGACAAGTTCATTGAACAAATTCAATCGATACATCAGGTGGTGCAAGAGCAGTTGGAAAAGAGTCAAGCCAGGTACAAGATGAGACATGAGAAGCATCATGTTGATCACAGTTTCCAAGTTGGAGATGAAGTTTGGATTTACTTCAGTAAGGAGAGGCTTAAAGGAGAAGGAAAAAAATTGAAACCGATTCGATATGGTCCTTCCAAGATTATCGACAAGATTGGTAACAATGCCTTTCGTTTAGATTTGCCTCCTTATATGCAGATGTATGCAGTTGTTAATGTTGAGAATTTGAAATTGTATGAGCCTCCGTTGATTGATGATCATGGAGAGCATGTTCAGATTCCTTCTATAGATGATTTTTCCCCAGAGTATCTTATAGAACTGCATGAAGACACCATCCTTGACAGGAGAATGCGAACTTCAAAACGAGGAAATGTGGAGTATCTTCAAGTTGGTCTTAAAGGAACAAATCCAAGAAAAGCCAAGTGGATTGAGGTTGGAAGGGTGAGGGAACTATACCCTCATCTTCACATAGACTGAAAATAGTCCTTTGGAGGTCCAAAAGCTTCCCAATGGGGAGGTGTGATCAATGGATCAAATTTTGCTCAAAAAATCAAAATGGTCAGAATCGCTTCAAATTGAATGAGAGCGTAAGCCTCATCGTTTTGAACCCAACACAACTTGTTTGGGCTCAAATGGACGTCGGGAGCGAGAGATATCGTGATCTGTTTGAATCGTCAAACAGGTAAAAAAAAGGACGCTGACTGTGCAGTTCGTACAGGTTGACGTGGCAGGGGCCGTGTGATGATGTGGAAGAGATCGTACGTCCATACATTGATGTGGCATGTGATGATGTGGCAGTTTGTGATTGGTAGATGTGGTCGAATTATGATGTCACACGTGGCATCATTTTGGTTAATGGTGTGGTGCCACGTGGACCAGTCATGGGCTGCCACGTGGCACTGTTGTATTGGTTATTGGTTCAAAAATTTATGTACTCCGTGGGGTTCGAACCGTGGACCTCTCCCATAGTCAAAAGTCTTGGCAAGAGCCACCCTGCCAATGCGCCCACACATTGTTACTTACCATATAACAATTTGCATTTAATTTAAGTTCAAACTATTGTATATGTGGGCGGGGGTCGGGCTGGGGCTTAGCCCCAGCCTGTGGTCTTTTGTCTTATACCATGTGTCCACATACCACACGGAGGGCGCGCGCGAGAGTTGTATTTTAAATGGAGCCCCGGTCGCACACCGTATATGCCATATGACCCAATGTAATAGCTGGAGCGCGTTTGTTTTATCAAACGGTTAGCACGGTTTCAATGGGTAGTCCATGCACCCGACACTTGGCGCTTAACTGTTGGTTAGCCCTTTTTGTATATGCGGTCGGTTCTATGACCCACATGTGCTCGAGAGTTTGGCGGTTAGGGGCTGGCGCGCCCATAACCGTCCTACAGTTCGCACCATTGGCACGGTTGCATTCGGTGCCAGGTTTTTATGCTTTAAATAGCGTGTGTGCTAGGTTGAATGGACAAGGGTGCATTTTGTAGATGCAGAGACAACAAGCTTGAAGGGGAGACTTCAAGGAAGCCTAACTTCTTCATTTTTTGGCCAAACGAGGTGCCAAAAAAGCCCAGTTAGGGGTTTTTGGATGCTCTGAAGCCATTGGAGTAGTCTGTTGGTCATTTTGAGCATTGTAAAGCACGTTTTTGAGAACTTTGATAAAATAATAATAATGATCCATTGGAAGCTAGACCAGGAGATGTAGACCAAGAGAGGGGTGAACTCCTTTATCATTTTCTGTGTTATGTGTTTATGTTCATTTATTATGCTATTGTTTATTTGCATCTTAAATGAGTAAATCCTATTAATGATGTGTTGCAAAGTTGATCCATTTGATTTTAACACATAAATTTTACTTGCAAATATTTTTAAGATTACAAGTCTTCTTCATTTTTAGATCAAATTGTGTGCATAAATTCCACGTTCCTCCTAGCCTTAGACCACGTTGCTCATATTTTTCAGCAGTGCATCACCCCTGAGCTGGGGCTCAAACTCCACCTTGGAAAGGGAAATCCTAACCAAGCTAAAGTCTCTCAGACAATATAAAACTCAGACTCATGTGAAAACTAAAAATAACAACCTTAAGTCCCTCATTACCCACATGCATGCACCACCCCAGGAAGTGTGCCCATTCTCTTCTCAACAGTCCTTCAACTTCCCCACCTCCCTTCAAGGGCTTCAACAACATGCCAAACAAGAATCCTCAGAGCCCTATAGCTGCAACTTGACACCTTGGGAGATCCATTCCTACTAGTTCTCTCACCTGGAGATAATGCTCATGAGCTTGACAACCCGCTTCTTCAATATCCTACGAGACTGACAACTTGCTTCTTCATTCCAGTTCCAAAACTCTCCCTAGTATAGGTACAAGTACTAGTAGCATGAAGGTATGGATGACAATAGTCTGGAGGTGATGAGGTGAGAATCATAATGGAATCATGGACAAAAGGAATAAATCACCTTAACTTATGTGCATGTTCCCAACTTGACACTTGTCATGTTGGGAACTGTATGGTCCCACACATGGATTCCCTTTCAAGGTGATACACTCCTCAATATAGGGACTTAGGATATACCAAATATCCATACTTTATACTTTATATCATTATGAATATTAATAAAATATTCCTTTGGGATTAAGCCCCTTAGCTTAGCCCCTTTTCCCTAGACTCTTATCCCCCCCTTTCCCATTTTGGTGGAGTTTATTCCCCCATAATATTTTACATGGTTGGTTTGTAGAAGTGATGTATTTTCATTAAAAACTAAGTTAGATGACATTTTATAAAAATAGGCTCGTTGCATTTTCATCTTTTGGCTCAGCATCCTAATAACTACAAAGGCATTTTGGCCTCAAAATACTTACATACAAAGGAAATATTTCCCCAAAGTATCCTAGTTCACAAAACTATATGTAGAATTATATTTATATTCATAGTGGGGTTCAACCTAGGGGTATTACATTCCCCTCCCCCCTATTTATGCACTTCCCTCAGTGCAATATATACACATATACAGTCAAAACTTCAAAAGTCCTAAAAAAGATGCTAAAAGTTTTCTCGCATAACATCCTCATGTTTACAAGTTGCATCGTGAGGATTGTACGAGGTCCATTGGACCTTTACTAGTCATATGGATCAATTTCGGAGTTGCTTGATCATCCAGTCCAATATGAAAATTGATTGCACTTGAAAGTCTCCTTCTTTCTCCACATGAATCACATTCCAATCATTGACGTGATTAGCATCATGTAATTACTTTTTAAGCAATGATATATGGAATACATTATGAATACACATTGATGTAGGTAAGAAAATCTTGTATGCTAAAGGACCAATCCTCTCTAGGATTTCAAATGATCCACAATAATGAGCTGCCATATTTGAAAATTTTCCCAACTTTAGGGAACTTCTCTTCAAATTTACTTCTAAGAACACATGGTCGCCCACTTTGAACTCTCTGTGAGTTATACCTTTATCAACACAAATTTTATTCTTGTCCTAGGAAACCTTTAAATTCTATTTTATTTTCACCATCTGCTCTTCCATTTCCCTGAGTAATTCTAGTCCAACCACTCCTCTATCTTCTAGGTTGTCCCAACTCACTGGTGTGTTGCACTTTCTTCCATAAAGTGCCTCAAATGGGCTCATCTTTAGAGATGCTTGATACCCATTGTTATAAGCAAACTCCACCAAATGAAAATAGTCTTCCCATTTGGATGGTTTATCCATCACATACATCCTTAATATGTCTTGTATCACCTTATTTACCCTTTTTGTTTTCCCATCTGACTCTGGATGATAGGTTGTGCTAAAATTCAAATTTGTTCCAAATCCCTTCCAAAAATTTGATGTAATTTGGGATATCTGTCAGATATAATTGTCTTAGGAACACCATGCAACCTATAAATTTCCAAAATATAAATATCAACAATGTTAGTTGACAAGTGAGTGAGATTCACTACAATAAAATGGGAAGCTTTAGTAAGGTTATCGACCACTTCCATAATTTAATCATGTTTCTTGTTTTTTCTGGGAAGCTTGGTGATGAAATCCATTGTTACAATTTCCCATTTCCACTCAGGAATTGGAAATGGTTGTATCAAACCAGTTGGGTCTCTATGCTGATCCTTGACCTTTTGAAAATCCAAACACCCAGCAATAAAATCAACAACTTCCTTTTTCATGCCTTGCCAATAATATTGTCTTTTGACAACTGCAATAGTTTTATGGTAACTTGGGTGCCCAACATAAGTCACATTATGCATTTATTTTAATATCATATTTTTGAATTTCTAAAAATTTGGCACATAAATTATACCTATGTACATGAGAAGTCCATCCTCTTTTAACTTAAAATTCTCAATTTTCTGCTGCAAAATACCTTGTTATAATTTTTTCTTTATTTCCATGTATTGTAGGTCTAATATTTCAGCCTCTTAAATTCCATATTTCAAATCTGATCTATACATGATAATGGCTATAACATGCATCAGATGCACCCTTCTATTGAGTGCATCAATCACCTTGTTCTCTTTACCCTTGATATGCTTTATATAAAAATCATACTCATTAAGGAATTCCAACCACCTTCTTTTCCTGGCATTTGGAGTTGGTTGTCCAAATAAATATTTCATACCACTATGGTCTATTCTCAACTCAAATATTTTTCCCATGAGGAAGTGCCTCCACATATTCAAGGAATGCATTATGGATGAAAATTCCAAAGCATGAGTAGCATAGTGTCTTTCATGATCCTTTAATTTCCTTGATTCATAGCATACCACATGCCCATTTTGACTAAGAACTCCACCAAGTTGCATGTTGCACAAAGTTGCATAAGTTCCATAAAGTTTCCCTAAATAAATATTCTTGATCTTAATTTATTCAAGACAGAGGCTGGACCAACCCCTAATATGTTGTTGCAACAACTTACTGAGATCGAAAGGAATGCGAATGAAACTGTCAGAGAGTTTAACACTAGATTTGAGAAGTTTCTTAAACGAATTCCTAGCAATAGTTGCCCCAAAAGAGATCATCTTATTTTCCTTTATACCAAGGCCTTCCTAGGACATTGGTATGCTTTAAATAATAATAATGGCTATTAGGACACCATATGGGCACCATTAACAGGTTTTATGCATCATAGTTGCCTCTCAAGGCCTCTAAGAAGGAACTTAGAGCCATTAGGAAGATATAGTTGCATTCATAAGTTGCATTAGGAGGATATAGGTCACACATTCATAAGTTGCATATAGTTGCATATAGTTGCATAAGTTGCATATACTAGTTGCATAGTTGCATAAGTTTCATATAGTTGCATAGTTGCATAAGTTGCATTGTTGCATAAAGTTGGATGTTGCATAAAGTTGTGTAAGGTTGCATTGTTGCATAATTTTGTGTAAAGTTTCATAAAGTTGCGTAAAGTTTCATAAAGTTGCATTGTTGCATAAAGTTGCATGTTGCGTAAAGTTGCATAAAGTTGCATAAAGTTGCGTAAAGTTTCATAAGTTGCATAAAGTTGCATAAAGTTGCATAAAGTTTCATAAGTTGCATTGTTGCATAAAGTTGCATGTTGGACAAAGTTGCGTAAAGTTGCATAAGTTCCATAAAGTCGCCCTAAATAAATCTTCTTGATCTTAATTTATTCAAGACCAAGGCTGGACCAACCCCTAATATGTTGTTGAATAAACTTACTGAGATAGGAAGGAATGAGAATGAAACTGTCAGAGAGTTTAACACTAGATTTGAGAAGTTGCTTCAATGAATTCCTAGCAATATTTGCCCCGAAAGAGATAATCTTATTTTCCTTTATACCAAGGCCTTCCTAGAACATTTGGGTTTTATGGTCAAGGACAATATCCCAAATACCCTTGAAGAAGCCAAAGAGTTAGCTACAAAGATTGAGGCTAATCTTTTCTTATGTAAGGTTGAACCTTTTATTGCCCCTAAGACCGAGGCTGGACCAACCCAAGACACAAATATTTCAAGGGATCAAAAACTGGATGAATCCATAAGGGACCTTACTCAGACTCAAACCCTAGTGATGAACAAAGTCACTAGCCAAGGTCTTTCCCGCTTAGCCCCTCAAACCTCTTATAATCCCCCTACATTTCCCCGCTTGTGGAATCATAGTCCCCCGATCTTGACCTTCATCTTCTGTAGCATGTGATGTATTTAAATTTTATATTAGCATTCAATATCAAGTTACAAATTACAATTGTTTGAATTTTAGCCATTCATCATATACATTTACATTACTAGTCTAGGGATCAAAACTGGGGTGTCACATCAACAAACGATCATTGGAAAAAGATAGAAACACAAAACCAAATAAAAACGTAATAACATGTGCAAGAATTGTCAAAATGACTCATCAATTGAGGTTAAAAAGAGTTATTTCTGTCACTCCGGTTAGAAAACCCCTAAAGAGAATAGGATCCAAAGAAATATAATGGAGAATATAGTATTTGCAAGATATGTGTGTGTGTGTGCATGCACACCTGTCACACTATGGTCTAGAGGAAATTCAAAGTAGTTTCCATAATGATGACCCAAGTTCAATTCATGGTGAGCTCCCTCCACACCTAGATGCTTGTTGCCTGTTTGTTGTAGCAACATATAGCCACAATTTTGTTAGCAACCTAACCACCCTTGATGTAGAGGGTGTTGGCTTATCATGAAAACCTCTCCTTGATAATAAATAATAGTGGAGAACCCACATTGTTACCATGCAATATATTGGAGAACATAGAAGCCCTGAGGGTTAGCTCAAGCATTCATGAGCCAAACATGAGATCTCTCCCCCAAAGTTGGAGAGGTCACGAGTTCAACTCTCTTTATCTGCTCGGGGTTAGGCTCCATAATCAAGGCCAATGATTTACCTCCTCTGCCAACCATGGATCATAGAACATAGAAGACAAGAAATGAAATTCTATTCAAACTCTTCAAGAGAAAATAGTTGCAAAGATGTCATCCATGTTTTTGAAGAAATAATAGGTGTGTGCCTCAAAAAACCAAGATAAACAAAGCATATCAAAAGACAATATTAAGAAACCAAGGATATTCAATTTTGTTTAAACACATATAAGTGTATGTTTTCCAATTCTAACAAGAGGGAACAGATAGTGTAAACAATCTTTTGATGATTAATATAATCACTTACAAAAAAAACGAAAGAAGAAAATTATTCTGTAGGGCATGGGTATGGCAAGGTATAGATGAAATGAAAATCCCTTTCAAGGTAATATAATTAAAGAGTTATTTTTGCCACCCCAATGACAAAATCCCAAAAGGGAATAGGATCAAGAAGGGAATAGGTTTAGCATGGAAGTGTTTAATGTCCTAACACTCTTGATATGACTTTTTCACCTTTAGATACTTGAGTCTTTTATTTGCAGGTATGCCTCCCACAACAAGGCTCCATGTAAAAACTATTTTTTTGGCTCAATAATGGGTTTCCATACGATTCTTAGAAAAAACAACCATGCTCTTTTCTCCATGACTCAAATCACTCACTTTGCACACAACACTTGGGTTCGAACCCTAGTTCTGATAATTCCCATTCCCCTAAAATCTCTAGATGTAAAACATAAAAAAAAAACTAGCTCAGTGAAATCCTATCCTATAAGTTGACTTGGCATAAATTAATTTTCAAGATGTTCTTGGGAAACCTTAGAAGGGACCTAACAATAAGAGTAGTAAACACGAGTGGTGATAACAATTTGGTATATATTTGGAACTTAGTTTCCAGTGACGAAGGTTTAGTGATTCACTTCTTAATATTCCTCTCTATCATTGCACCACCACTTCCCACAGATTTTTAGGAGAGACCTAGAAACAAAAGGGGATACCCAGAAACTTAAAGAAGTGGTTTGACTATATCCAAGTCTAGTGTTGGACAAAACTCCACATAGGAACTAAGCATTATCTCTACATGTAACATTGGGTCATGGACCATTGAATACTAGAACATGAGGCAATGCAAAATATGGTTAGGAATTCCATGGTATGATTCTAGGGTTGCTAGGCTTAATCATCAAAAAAATGATCATTAATTAACTGGAAAAATTTCAACTTGGGAAGAGGAATCCTACCATTCCTAGACACCATTTGCAAAAGAAGAAATCATCCAAGAAGAAAGTTTCTAATCAATTCCTTTGAATTTAAAGTGTTTACACATTCATTCATTATTGTCAAATTTACCATTGATTAGAACATGAAAGTGTCGACTGGGATGACTAACCTATGCTACAATTTCATGGGCATAGAAGGTTGGGCATGAAATCATGAGGAAATTTGATGGCTTAGTTATGATGGAGAGTACGGATAAGAAGAAAAACAAAGTTGACTTGTAATCCCCTAAATCAATTATGTGATAAGAAGTGATGAAGCTAAGTGTCAAGGCATTTAATGGCTAGGGTAAACACTACTCCCATGGGGATTTTTTCTTCTCATGGCATAACCAAGGGGATTAATAATGTGTGAGTTGTAAACAATTATGGTTAGGGATCTTCAATTTTGAAACCGATTATGAGCCTAGTGCTAAGGGTATGATTGGAGAATTTTAAAAGGACGACTTAGCATTTCATCAAACATTCTATCAAGCATTTCATCAAGCATTTCTATCAAGCATTTCATCAAAAAATTAGCATGCACACTCAAGAGATAGGAGAAAGAAGTCAAACCATTTCCTTTGGCCGTGTGCCCTCCTCCTCTGCAAATCCATGTTCCCTCCTCTACAAATCCTCCTACCCTAGCCTCCTCCTGTGTGCCCTCCTCCCATGTGCCTCTCCCTCCTTCTCCTCCTTTTCCCCTTTCCACTCTGCGTGAAAATGACCGTGCCCTAGCCTCCTCCCATGCGCCTCTCCTCCATGATTGGGAAGGATGTACTGAGGGCAGGAAGAGCACTTCAGGTTTTTTCTTCGGCATTGGATCGAGAATTATTTCCTAGTTCAACATGAAGCATAAATCATGGTATTAATCTATGTAGAGGTAGAATACATGGCAGCATGTGAGGCATTATGGTTGAGGAAGTTGTTCTTTGTATTGTTCGGTGTGGAGTTGGAGGCTACGATGATACATTGTGATAATCATAGTGGTATCAATCTCTCTGAGAATCATGTGTTTCATGATCGTAGAAAGCATATAGACATATGTTATCACTTCCTACGAGATTGTGTGCATAAGGGGGTCACGAGGCTTCAATACGTTGATACTAATGATCATATGGCAGACATATTTACCAAGGCATTGAGCAGACAAAAAATTGAGAAGTTCATATATAAGATGGGGTTGGTGAAGAATCCATTCCTCATTAAGAGGGAGTGTTGAGAAGAGTAACTCAGAAGGTCTTCTTCCATGTGTCTTGTCCTAGCATTTGAGTCTTCTTCCTTGTGTCTTGTCGTAGTAATTCATTAATATTGTTTGATTGTAGAATTATTCATGTGGGTCGTATTTGAGTCTTGAAACCCTCCCATAGTTTCAAGGAATACATCTACTATAACCATGTCAAGTTTTGCTGCATACAAGAACAAACTGAAAAAATTTCAACGTTGGCTCCATTTCGTGGAAATATTTTCAATTGCACGCACCTTTCAATCTAGTCAAAGTTGATCTATTAATGTCTCTTATTACTGTGGGGTTATAAAGACTCATGATCCCAATGACCACATGCCTCCAACCTTCTGATATAATGATCGTTGGGTGACAACATTTATGAAGGGTGACGACTAAGACTAGGGTACTTTAGGGTTGATATGATGAATTGATGATGGAAGAAAGTGGGCGTGTGAGTCAAATTTGAGTCTAAAAACCCTCCCATATCGTTAATCCATGCGAATAGTCTATCCATGTCAAATTTCGTTTCATTCAGAAACAGTTTGAAAAAATTTCAATGTTGGCCCCATTCACAGGTCACTGTTGCCCATGTCTAGTCCTAGTACAATTTCCTTGTAAAATTTGTATAAGATATTTGGAGAATGATAATTTTGAGAATGATAATTTTGAGAATGATAATGATGAATTGATGATGGACATAAGTACATCGTTGGTATGATTAGGCATAGTTTCTCAGAGCTCCTCTTGGTTTCGAGAATAGTTCATTCTCTACTAAACAGGGGCAACCACGTGAAGGTGGAAGCTCTAATTATGCCCCCCATCCCCCCTCACCACTCTCAATTTCTCCATATTACCTAATTTGAAATTCTAAAGAACATGTATCATATACTATATTATACAAAATGAAAACATATAAAGATCATATAAAAGATATAAACACATACCTCTTCTTTTCAACAATTAAATATCAATAATCTTCTTCTTCATCCAGCTCAACATCTGTATCATGATCTGGTTCAAAATTGATATTGGTGAAAGGCTCATTCATATCAACATCATTATCAATGTCATTTTTGCTACTATAGTTATCGATATCGTCAATGAGATCGTCGTCTCCTACATTTGGATGATCAACTTCTTCAACTTCTTCGTCTGACACATCGAATATGTGAGCCACCTTCTCCTGATATTCATAATCATGATATTCTTCCTCGTTATTATATTCATCCTCGGCTACATGATTGTACTTTACTGGTCTTCCTCTTGGATCATATCTAACAACGTATGACCAACCTGCTTTACCAGGTACCTCTGAGTAAAATACTTGCTCACATTGACTTGGAAGAACATAAGGCTCTATACCCGGTTCAAATTCCCTTGTATTAACCATGGTAAATCCATCATGCTCAATAACAGTTCTTTTAGAATCATGTTCATGCATCCGTAGCCTATACCATGTAACCTCAAACAAAACTATTTTAAAGTAATTAAAATCACACTCAATTATATCCTCCAAATGGCCATAGTACCTATTCTCAGTTTCTTCCGAATTTCTGTCACTTCTAGAGGAAATGTTGGTGACCTTAAACACTTCAGTTATCCCACAATTCGAGGTTTTCATTTTATCATCCAACATTTTGATACGAAATTTACGACCATTACACTACATAGCCTTGTGATGTTTCAACTGCAACATGGACAACAAGTAAAAAATAAATTGCGAATTAATAATCCTCATATAAGACTTACTAAATATATATTTCAATAATTAAACAAACCAAATACATTGAAAAATTGGGAAAAAACTAAGAAAATGTGGGTAACAAATTTAACTTTCCTGTTTATCTTTTAAAACAAAGGCTAAATCAACTTCCCTTGATGTAAGATCATGAAATTGATCTCGATGATAATGCACTATTTTAATCATCTTACTCACCCCTTCCCATGATAACCTACCGAAGTATTCTTCAGTATATTCTATCCAATGATCCATCCAATCAAGGTTGTTTGCAATGTATAAATATAAAGCATCCCACTCTCGAGCAACTATATGATAGCATAACAATTTAATATCATTAATTAGTTATTGTTAATAAATGAATATTTAATAGATGTGTAATATATTAAATCTACATCAATATCTAATAATTACCTTTCATAGTCCTCATTTTACCTTTCCCCAATAGGACCTCACCTTCAAATTTGTTGATGGAGCCGAGATGCCAAATGAGAGGCATATTCATATTTTCTGCTAATTTAGGTAGATATTGGCTAATATACACCATGCATTGATATACCATATATCCCTCAACCATATAACCCCCCGGACGTGCTCTTTGTCTAACAAAAGCCTTCAGTGACTTCAATTACCTCTCCACCATCCACATCAACCTTGTGTGTATTGGTCCACATAATTCAATCTCCTCAACTTGGTGTATGAGGTAGTGTTCTTGTGCATTGAAAAATGCTAGAGGTAGATACTGTTGCATTTGACACATTAGTCGGGGAATTTCTCTCTTCCAATACCTTATATCTTCTTTATGGATTTCTTTTGATGACAGCCACCTACAAATGTCAATGCAATCAAATAATATCAAGAAATACATAAATTTGTAGATAAAAGATAAGATGTCAATAAGTTCCAATACAAATCACATAAGAAGTACATTTTCCTTATAAAACAATACTTACCTCATGTATTTTCCAAGTACATAAATAATTTGTTTTATGTTGTTGTAAAAGTCGTCTGGGAGAGATAAAGGTAGAACATACTGTAACAAAAAACAAATAATTATTATTTTCTTCCAAAAAATGTGTACCAATAAGAAAATATATTATAACCTACTAATTACCTTAATGAATGTATGCCAGTCATGTGTTTTAACCCCACCAAAATCACATTTTTTAGTTAAGATATTTTGTATGTTCGACGAAAACACTGTCAGAAACCTAATTTTTCGAATGATCTCTTTTACAATATTGCTCTGTTTCTTCGTCAATAACCAAGGAAGAATAGTATTTTGTTCACGACCATCGCCATTAAAATTAATAATAACACTTTGCAAGGCATGATTAGCTTCTCGGATGTCACAACAAATCTTTCCAATTCTCTCTTTGTCAGTCCTTCCATCTAATATTCGCCATAACAATTCTATTATGTTCTTCCTGATATGCATTGTATCAAACAAAAATGAACTATTTTTAAGTGCTCGTAGTATGACAATCTACTGAATTGCATCGAGTAACTTTTCATTCCTCATGGAAGTCCATTCATGCCTTAACGACATTCATGAAACATCAACAAATTGAAATTAACACTAATTAATGGGACAAAATGAAATTAATACTAATGAAATTAACCAAATATTTATATAATAGGTCATACATAAATAATTTGCGTACCTTGACGATTTCTAATATATTCCAACTTTCATAGCCGAGGTGTCATTCTTTGCGTTTTTTTTTTTTGTTTTCTTCTTTACTATTGAACTTTGCTTTGTTTGTAGTTCGATAACTATGGTTCTTAGGCAGAAAGTGCCTATACTCATCAAACACTTCCTTTTCTAAACTTCTTGAACGACGAGATTTTATCCTAGGATCACAAAATGGGCATGCAAATTTACCCTTTGTTTGAATACCTACAAGATATATGAATAAATGTAGCGTCAAATTAGAGTTACAATTTAAAATAATGCATGATTTTTTCAATAAATATATATAATATTAAATCACAAAAATAAAGTAACAATATACCACAAAAATGTGTTAACTTGGGAGCATCATGAATTGTCCATGATAGTATTCCATGGAATTGAAATTGTTTTTTCCCTATTGGTCTAGAGATGTCATACATAGTGACGACAACCCATAACTTCAACAACTCATCGATGAGAGGCTCAATATATACGTTCATATCTTTAACCTGGTACCTACCTAATTGGTTCAACCTACTGCATTATTAATTATACTTATCTAGATGTCGTGATATATAAAAGAAATAATTACCATGCACAAAACAAATAAATGAAATATTTTGTCATGATTTAGAGAAAATAAAAGATAATTAAATGCCTGGAACAATCATTGCCAACATTGTGTGCTCTCTCTTGATCAACATACAAGGAGGAAGGTTATTATTTATAACAAAAATAGGCCACACTGAGTACGTAGAAAGAAACTCTCCAAATGGATTGACACCATTAGTTGCCAACAAAAGTCTAACATGACGAGGTTTTTCTTTAAAAATTGGCCACTTTTCTTCGATGTTGTTCAATGCAGAACCATCTGCAGGAATTCGAAGAACATCATCTCGACTTATGTTCTTTGCATGGAAATCCATAAATTGTGCTATACTTTGGAACCTGAACAACTGTTGGAAACGTGGAATTATCAGAATATAACGAAGAACTTTGCGAGGCACCTTCTTTGATGCTTTATCAGTTTGATATCTACTTATTTGGCATTGTGGGAATTCATTTTCTAATGCATATTGTCCATAATATATGATATGATCATTAGGACATGCATCAATAGCTTGATAGTCCATTCCAATTTCTTTCATAATCACGGATATTTCTCGATATGTGTGTGGAAAAATATTTGACGTCGGTAATAGAACATCACCTAACAATCTATAAAATTCTAAACAATAAGTCAATGTAAACAATATTAATCATCAATATATCATCCAATATACTAATTTACAAATTAGAAAACAATAGCAATATAGGAAAAAATTGAACCTTTTAAGTATTTGTGAACATGCAGGCATAAATAATTAACATATTAAATACCTTAGTATCTATGTGAGACATGTGTTTGATAAACCATTCAAAACCTTCAGGTTCACCAACAACAATATAACAGATAAAATATTTGTTGTTGAGCCTTTATAAAGAGGTTGACGTGACTTCTCGAGTAGAGGATCAACATCATGACTATCATCCTGGTTGTCCTTGTCCATTGGAGCAAATGTGTCTTGGATCAATCTATGTATCTCATCTTCCTAATTTGAATCCCTAACGTTATCTCCATCCATATCATCATTAATAACTTGATCAACAACTTCAATATTCTGATCTCGAAGTTCATCTCCATGTAAAGTAGTATTTCTGCTATTACTTGGAAAATAACTCTCTGGAGGTCGACACTTTGGGGTCATCGTCTATATATTTAAAAACAACATAGAAAAGTTAGTGTGTATAAAAAATATAAAAATCTTGATAAGAAATATTACTAAAATTCACGACATACTGATTATTACAGAGAATACATTAAATATTGAATCCTCTTACCAAGGGACGATATTCATAACCCCCTTCGGCATGCCCCTTCTACCTACAATGTCTCTAGGCTGTTGTTATTAAAAGTCTTCTATTTTGCAAGCCTCTGCAATCATAGCAAGAGAAATAACATTTTCTATTGCCCCTCGCCTCTAATTCCGTCCTTAACCGAGAAAACTTTCTGTCATTTTCGTTCATTGTGACAAATCCTTGTCCTGACAAGTAATTGTCTTACCTACACCATACCAAACATTAAGTTGTCAATTTTTTGTATTTTGGCTAATCCTTTCGATTATGATATGTTTATTTACATTGACCTACATCTTTATAATAAGGTCAACATCTTTATAATAAGGTGATCATATGTGTAGAGGATCAACATCATGACGATATAGATAACATCTTTATAATAAGGTCATATGTGTACAAATGTTTTCTTTATATAATAACAACATATATACCTAACATAAGTTTAGGGTTAGTGTTTATGTATCTTATATTCCCTGCTAAAGCATGTAATATAGCGATCAATTACTATCATTTCACCGATCAGGGTTGAGTTTCAAGAGAAATTCCATATCTTTATCAATGAAAAGAGAGAGAGAGATTATAGCTACAATTGAAGGGAAAATGGTATGTGGATTCCATAAACCTAGAATATTATGGAATCCACATACCCTTTTCCATATAATATACTAACTAGATCCAAAAACCAAAGACATGAAATATGGTACTACACATATTATAATATATTATCAAGGAAAAAAAAAACTAAATGCAATTTGAACATTTGAAAAAAAATTTACAAGTTAAATGAGTACATCAATAAAAAATAACATACTAGCCTTGCAAGCTCAAAATCCGAGCTATGTAGATCAAGAATTAGATCTGTTCAACTGGTGTGACGGAAAAAATAAACAGCTCAAAAAAAATCCAAGAACAGTGTCGCAACTATAGCAATTGTGTTGCAAAGTCTCTTAAAGTCACGTATATATAGATAAAATAGTCAACTAGCCGTTAACACCGACCAATGAGATAGGAAAATTTTTCGTCGCTATTGCCACGAAAGTTCGTCGCTATAGCGATGAAAAATCCAAGCTAGGTTAAAATAAGATTTTCGTGGATATTGCGACGAACTTTCATGGCAATATCGACGAAAATCCCACCTTGTTTAAAAAAATGATGAAACTAGTGGAATCATGGAAAATTTTCGTGGAATAATCCGCCCATATGTAGTAGTGAAATATGGAGGTACTGGAAATGTTTTCTTGAAATTTTTCCCCTAGCCATATCCATAAAGTTATTATCTCGACCAATGTTACCCTTAATGAATTACTCTTTACTTCATTCACTCTTTCGGTCCTCCCACCAATTTCCCTTCCATACATGTCATTGATGGCATTAACTGCAGCTCTGGGATTATTTAAAAGTGACAAATCCATAACATTTCCCCCTAAGTTTCGGTCATTCAAAATTATCAAAGAAATTAAAATATAATCCATTTATGATTTACTGCAAAGAATAAAGGATATGTAGTTGATTGTTTGAATACTTTTCCTCTAACGAGATCCTTTGCAGGCTTCTTGCTGCCATCATAACCTACCATAAATTTCATCAATTAAGTACGAAAAAATTTAAGGTACATGTGCAATGCCAATTCCACATTTACACTTCCATATTTTTCAATAGCAATATCTTCCACTGTCATGACTACATGCAAATTTCCAAGCCATAATTGCGCATGTTTTAGCAACCCATATTTTTCAAGGAACATCGTAAATGCTTTGACTTGATTGGGTAGTTGCCTGTTAAGAAGAATTGTTGGTAGAATACATTAAATCATTAAGAATATTGTCATATTCCTTGCCCGTAGTATGCTTCTAACTCATTTCTATGTAGAACTCATCATTTAGCAACATCTCATTGTTAGTCCGTACATCAATTGTTATTGGAAAGAACTCAGAAGGGATGACTTCACCTAGAGCTGTGTATAACACTAGTTTTCAAACAAGAATCACCATACGTTGGCATCTAAGGTTCCCCAGTTCCAAAATGCGTTCACCATTAGTAACAAAAATAACCTTAATATTATTTAATATTATTTACAGACCAGTTCGTCAAGATCCATCAAAGTCACATATTTTTGCAAGGGTGTATTGTATTGATGAATAATATGCATAACCACTTCTTTTGAATCTCTTGTGACATATGAGCAGGTGGTAAAAGACCTCACACATAGTAATAATCCCTTCAAAAAGACGTTCACAACTTGGCAGAAAGCCTTTGTAAAGAAACTGAGTAGAACTGAGGTGTTGTGACAGGACTGTCTACACAACCACGACTATTGAAAACTATGTCGTACCATCCATGCTTTATGGGAACTGGTATTCACCCTGCAGGATATATCCCATAAGAATTACATAAACAAATTCTAAATTGTTCAAATGAGCCAATGTGGGGATGGACAATTGTCGCGTTGAGCACAAGTTTTGGACCCATGGGCTTCCATGTGGGTGCTCTCCTTAACACTAAACACTTGGATTCATGCTCGAGCACTCATATGTTGACTGTGGTGTTTGGAGGCCACATTGTCGATGACTTAGGAAGTTGAGCCCGATGACCAAACCCCAAAAGATTTTTCTTTGATATTGCACTCCCTCGAGGCTTGGCATATGATGTAACCTCGGTGCATATGGTAAGTTCTTGGCTCTTGAACTTGGGTGCTAAATGGCATGTGGAATCAACTTGGAGATTGGCTATATAGGACAATATTTTCTATTAAAAACACTAATAGCCCCATTTTTAAATAATAATAAAACATAAGAAGCCTACATAGCCCGAGAGGTAACATATAACATAATTTCAAGATTTTTACAAAAAAATCACAAAACTTATCACTGATAAATAAAAAAAAAATCACAAAAAAATAAAAAATGATAAATACGTATCACTGAAATTTAAATTCAGAGGATATTGAGGATACAGACCTCACTGAAATTCATTATCCAGTGTAAATGAAAAATGAATAGTTTAAGAATGTTGATACAAAGTATGAAAATGTCTCAAGAGTTAATGATATCAATTCTTTAAACTTGTTGATTTTGAGCATTATAACAATTATAATGATTTCGTTCATTTCAATTGCCTCAAGAGAAGCTACTGGAAGCGAGGTATGTCGAACAATTGAATCGATATGGATTATGCTAATATAAAATTCAAAATATAATGCAATTATTTCATAAAAATAAAGTATATTATTTGTTAATTATTATAAAATAAATAATGATAATTTTTAGTAGGTTCAATTTTTTCAATAACATGTTTGTGTACATTTGCTTTTGTGAAAATGGTAAGACTGGGAACCCGGATCAAGGACCCTTACAAGTTAAAGACACTTTTATATAAACAAAAGCCTAGCAGGTAACGCACATTAACAAACTTTCAATGTAATTTTTACCAACTTATTTTTATAAATATTAAAATAATATAAATTTAAGAATTAATTTATAAATATTAAAATAAAATAGTTATAAACTCAGCTTGGAAATGTATTGGCTACAAATTTTAACAATGTTATAAGTTCCAATGATCAAAGGAGTGGGCTAACTAAAAACTGTGTTTTCTGGGTTTTGAGTTGCTAACCTAAGGTATAATGATTAAAAAATGATCTCATCTGTACTTAACCTTCAAAACATCAATCCTCTACGTCCCAAGATTCAAGATTCGAGGCAGGGAGTAGCCACTACGTGGCTATCTCACTTGTTATTTTTATTCTTAAAAGTAAGGGGTAAGGATTTCTTTATTTTTCCTTAATAAAAGGAAAACATGGCACAATAGTAGTAGAGTGGACATGGTGGACAATGGTGAACAAACAATGCACGCGGTAGACAGTGTCCAACAAACAATCCCAGCGAAGGAAATGCCAGCTTAAACGATTAAATGCTTCCGTAAACACTGGATCTTGATCAACAGAATAATCTTCGTTCGGCGAGGTTGACCCGTCCTGCTGAATACCAGCACATGGTATTTTAATAGCTGTTTCTGGCAGTGGCATTTCATACAGGATTTGCTCATTGTTCATGATGGCTTTACTTTTACGTGTACCATGACGCTGTGTAATTTGTTTAAAACTCTGACCTAATATGATAATCTTCAATTTTGCTGGTGTCCAATTTGCGTCCAGTAAATTGATACATTGGACCATTTGGGAGCCCGACATGAAAAATAGGGTGGGCTTGTCCACCGACCATCTGCCATGTTTTCTCTCAGGAAAAAAAGAGCAGGAGCAGTTGAGGGCTTTCAAAGCTTCTATTTCCCGTGTAGAGAAAGATGTATCATACATCACGATATCATTCACCCAATGAAATTTCTCTCTCAATAAAATGGCAAAAGCTATTTGCATGTAATTATTAGGCTTTACCATTCTATTGCCATAGACAATTAATTGTAAATCTGAATGATGTGGGTATGGGTCTGTGTTTATAAGGTTTTCTATTCTTGTGACCATTTCTGGATCCTGCATTTGTGCCATGAATTTTCCGTAAAATAAAGAGTTCTCCAACTTTTTTTGTGCCAAATGTATTTTCTTAATTATTTCTTCGGTTGTTCCATTATTGGGTGCAAACATTTTTGGGTCCTGCCTCTGGAAACCGTGTAAAGGAGCCATTCCAGTCAAAGAAATGCCAACTTAAACCATGAAAGGATGTCGTATACAATGGGTCAATTGAAATATCTGTCTGTGGAAGAGACATTTCATGAAGCATATGATCATTGTCCAGAATGACTTGGACTTTATTAGTTAAAGGGCCATATGCAAAATTTTCTTCGTCCAAGTCATATCTCTTTAAACGGTTGCCTAATATAATAATTTTATTCAAATTTTCAGGAGTCCAGTTTGCCTCCATTACGCTGTCAGTGAGGGTAAGGTCACAGTGAGGCATGAAAAACAGCGTAGTTCTATTCACCGTTCTTCTGCTATTTTCGTTAACAGAGAGACAATTGCAGTTGAAGGCATTTATAGCATTGTGCTCCTTTGTTGACAGTAATGGATCGTACACCACGATATCATGTACCCATTCAAATTTTTTTCTTAACAAAATCGTAAGACATAACTGCATGTGATTATGCTCTACGTCAGTCTTCTCGTTAGGCTCGATCCTTCCAACGCCATAGAGAACGACTTGTAACTGTGAATGATCGGGGTCTGTGGCTATCACCTTTTCTATTAGTGCGATGATTTCTGGGTTTTGCACTTGTGTCATAAATTCTGTATAAAATGAAGATTTCTCTAACTTTTCCTGAGCGAGCTGTATTTTCGTGATTATTTCCTGAAATTTTGTATTAACTTCTACATCTGATTCACTCTCCATGAGTGCCTATCCGATTCTGAGTACAGAGATGGAAATACTCTCTGCTCACTATGGATATGTGTCCACCGTTGCAAGGCAAGGATGAATACCTTTAATCATGTCCACTTTGTATCATAAAAATCTCAAACACATATATACTAGTAATAACCATTTTTATGTAAAAAGTACTTGATACGGGGTGTTATTAATTAAAAAATGTGGAAAATGGTACCCATGAGTTTATATCACATGCCTGCAATAACATAAATGTATTAAATACATTAAATATATTAAATTCATTAATACATCAAAGTATTTAATACACTAGCACAGTCACAAATTCGTGGCTGGTGAACCTGAAGGAGTTGGCTGGAAGGAATGTGGCTGAGTTGGCTGGAAGGAATGTGGCTGGTGAAGGCCAAAAGTTTAGGTTGACCTAGAAAATGAAACCCTAGCCACCATAGTAAATTTTAAATATGATTAAGTAAAAGTAAAAAAATAAATATGTAAACTGATGTCTTTATAATAGTGAGAAAGTTAAGGGTTGAAATCACAATCATTGATTTATTGAGACTACTAAGAATATTCCATCAATATTTAATCTTTTCCATACAAAACTGATTAAACACTAAAAACCTATTAAATGTGCCCATGATCAATAGGTGTACTCCTTTGGACTTAATTATTAATATATTTAATACATTAATGTATTTAACACATTAATATATTAATGTATTAATATATAAATACATTAATGTATTAATACATAAATACATTAATGTATTAATGCATTAATACGTTAAAGCATTATTAATACATTAAATATATTAATTTAATTAATATATTAATATATTGAATACATTAATGTATTAATATATTAAATACATTAATGTATTCAATACATTAATACATAAATACATTAATGCATTAAATATAATAATACATTAAAGCATTATTAATATATTAATACATTAGTAAAGTATTATAAATACATTAATACATTAGCAAAGCATTATTAATAAATTATTAATGTATTAATACATTAGTAAAGCATTATTAATATATTAATATATTAAATTCTTTAGATACATTAAATACATTAATTGTATTTAATGTATTAAATATTTTATAAACAAAAATAAAATTATTGATATTAAAACATTATTATGAACTAATACATTAAAAAGTATCAATATACTATTAAAATATTAATAATACATTATAATAATATATTAACTCATTATTATAAATGTATTAATAAAACACTAACAAATACATTACTTAATAAATTATAATAGTATATTAACTCATACTTTATTAATGTATTATTAATATTTAATGCATTAATACAATATTAATAATGTATTAATGTTAAAGTAATAAATTATTATAAAATAATAATAAATTATTATTAATAATACATTATTATACAATAATAAAGTAATGGTTAATAATATGTGTGGTTATTATACAGTCTGAGTGGGCCTAATGGTTAAGAACATGTGTTTCATCTTCCTAAGAGGTCACAAGTTCAAATCGAGAGGGGGGTAGGGTATGTATACCTCCGTAGACTTTACCAATATATTATAATAATGTATTAACTCATTATTATAATATTAAAATATTTTATAAATAACATATTTATAGATTATTAATTAATGTATTAATAAAGCACTAACAAATACATTAAGTAATAAATTATAATAGTATATTAAGTCATTATTATTCTGTTTAAATATAATATAGTTAATATATTTATATATTCTTAATTAATAAATTAATGTATTAATACAATATTTATACATTATGAAATAATACATTACTAAAGTATTAAAACATTAATAAAGTAATAATAAAGTATTGTTAATTAATACATTAATAAAGTATTAAAACATTAAAAAAATATTTAATTTATAATAGTACATTAATATATTGAAGTAATAAAGTATAAATACATTAATAATACATTATTACATAAATATAAAACATTGATCATGACCATGATCATGACCTTCACCATGATGATGACAATAGTTTAGAGTGATAGCCTATGCTTCACCATCACGATAGTTAACTTCAATTGATGATGACCATGACAATGACTATGCGTGATGTACGATATATATATATAGCCTTTGTGGGCCTAATGGTTAAGAATATGTGTTTCCTCTTAAGAGGTCACAGGTTCAAATCCAGAGGGGGTAGGGTATGTATACCTTCGTAGACTTTACCAGTCAAATCGCTGGGCGGAGGGGGGTCCCTTGTCCCACAAACAAGGGGGTCTCATACAACAAATTGGTGTGCTGGCTTGGCCGTGAATATATATATATATATATATATATATATATATATANATAGTTTGTTGCAGTGCACAACCGTAAATGTTTATGACAATGGAAAATTATATTGAGAGTTGTTCATCACAATGTGACGTTGGATAATGCTCATTTCATCAAAATGCGACGTTCAAAAATGTTTGTGAGATTGTCATGTTGGGACATGTTTGTAAGAAATGCGACGTTGGGAAATTTTCGTCATAGTGCGATGTTGGAAAATGATCATGACATTGTGACGTTGGAAAATGTTCATAACAATGCGACCTTGGGAAATGTTCATCACAATGAAACGTTGGAAAATGTTCATCACAATGACACACTGGGAAATCTGTGTCACATGGAAACAGTAGGAAATGTTCATCAAAATGCGACATTGGGAAATGGTCGTCACATTTCGACGTTAGAAAATGTTCGTCAAAATGCGACGCAGGGAAATATTCATCATAATGCGATGTTTATAAACACTCTAGACATTGTAGAATCATCTTTTACTGTTGTGACGTTGGGAAATGGATGTTACAGTGCAACGTCTGGAAATGTTCGTCAAAATGAGACATTGGGAAATGGTCTTCACATTGCAACGTTGGGAAATGTTTGTGACAATGTGACGTAGGGAAATCTTCATTATAATGCAATGTATGGAAACAGTTGGCACATTGTAGAATCATATTTTAGACAATGATTTATATTTTTTCTAAGAACATTGATAAGAAAAGGGAAATATTCATCACAATGTGACGATGGGAAACGTTCGTCACAATGCGACATTGGGAAATGGTCTTCACATTGTGATGTTGGGAAATGTTCTTCACAATGCAACGTAGGGAAATGTTCAACATAATGCAATGTTTGGAAACACTTTACACAATGTAGAATCATCTTTTACTTTTGTGACGTTGGGAAAATGGTCGTTAGAATGTGGTGTCAATTTTTTTTTTCACATTGCGATGCTCGAAAATGCTCATCACATCGCGACATTGGGAAATGTTCATGAGAGTGTGACGTTTGGAAATGTTAGTCACAATGAGATGTATGGAATCATGTTTTACTTTTTACACAATGATTTATATATTTCCTAAGGACATTGATAACAAAAGGGAAACATTCGTCACATTGTGACGAAGGGAAACGTTCATCACAATGCGACATTGGGAAATGGTTGTCACATTGCGATGTTGGGAAATGTTCGTTACAATGCGACGTAGGGAAATGTTCATCATAATGCAATGTTTTGAAACACTTAACATAGTGTAGAATCATATTTTACTTTTGCGACGTTGAGAAAATGGTCATTAGAATGTGGCGTCAATTTTTTTTTGTCACATTGCGACATTCGAAAATGTTCATCACATTGCGACATTGGGAAATGTTCGTTAGAGTGCGATGTTTGGAAATGTTAGTCACAATGATATGTATGGAATCATGTTTTACTTTTTAGACAATGATTTATATTTTTCCTAAGGACGTTGATAACAAAAGGAAAATTTTTGTCACATTGTGACAATGGGAAATGTTCGTCACAATGCGACATTGGGAAATGGTCGTCACATTGCGACGTTGAGAAATGTTTGTCACAATGTGACGTAGGGAAATGTTCATTATAATGCAATGTTAGTCACAATGCAATAGAAATATTCATCATAATGCAATGGAAATGTTAGTCACAATGGCAGGCCGCTTCATATTCCTGAGGCATTTTGGTTTCTGATGTATAAATCTGTGATGAATGTAAAATCCTCAAGGAAAAGTTGAAATTTATACAACTCTGCATTTAATGTTTCAATTTCACTAAATCTGTTTTTTCACTCCATGCACATCACAATGTGACGTTAATGCAAATACCTTATTATGTTACAAAACTCTTCCCTTTGTCACATTGCAACGAACTTCGTATTGTCTCAATTTTATATATTGATTTCTCTAATCCTTAATGAAAGCCATAAATTTATAAAACCCTCAAGGAAAAACTTAAATTTATACGACCATCCATGTAATGTTGCAATGTCACTAAATCTAGTATTTCATTCCATGCACATCAGAATGTGACGTTCATTCAAAAACCTTGTTATGTTACTAAAATATTCCCTTTGTCACATTGCAACGAACTTCGTAACATCTCAATTATATATATTAATTTCTATAATCCTTAACGAAAGACATAAATTTATAAAACCATCAAGGAAAAAATTAAATTTATACGAACCTCCATGTAATGTTGTAATGTCACTGAATCTTGTATTTCATTCCATGCACATAACAATGTGAAGTTCATGCAAAAACCTTTTTGTGTTACAAAACTCTTCGCTTTGTCACATTGCAACAAACTTTGTAACGTCTCAATTTTATATATTAATTTCTATTTAATCCTTAATGAAATCCATAAATTTATAAAACTGTCAAGGAAAAGCTTAAATTTATACATCCCTCCATGTAATGTTCCAATGTCACTCAATCTTGTATTTCATTCCATGCACATAACAATGTGACATTCATGCAAAAACCTTGTCCTGTTACAAAATCTTCCCTTTCTCACATTGCACCGAACTTTGTAACATCTCGATTTTATATATTAATTTCTATAATCCTTAATGAAATCCATAAATTTATAAAACCCTCAAGGAAAAGCTTAAATTTATACGACCCTCCATGTAATGTTGCAATGTCACTAAATCTTGTATTTCAGTCCATCCACATAACAATGTGATGTTCATGCAAAAACCTTTTTTTGTTACAAAACTCTTCCCTTTGTCACATTCCAACGAACTTCGTAACGTCTCAATTATATATATTAATTTCTATTTCATCCTTAAAGAAAGCCATAAATTTATAAAATCGTCAAGGAAAACCTTAAATTTATACAGCCCTGCGTGTAATGTTGCACTGTCACTATATCTTTTATTTCATTCCATGCACATAACAATGTGATGTTCATGAAAAAACCTTTTTCTGTTACAAAACTCTTCCCTTT
>ML789526.1:338823-362482 GCA_009831015.1 Picea engelmannii | reverse complement strand
TATATATATATATATAATCCTTAATGAAAGCCATAAATTTCTAAAACCCTCAAGAAAAAACTTAAATTTATAGGGTCCTCCATTATTAAATAATAATAAATATAATTATTATATAATAATAAATGATAATTTAATAATTACAAATTATATATTAATAATGTAAAAAAACATTAATATCTTAATTAATTAATACCTTAATGCAATGCATAAATAAAGTATCAAATTAATGTAACTTGTAATATAATAAATATTTAAGAGTGAAATGTATTAATAAATGTATAAATTAATATATTTAAATAAATAGATTGCTAAAAAATAAAATAAAAATTAATTATTAATAGTTTAATAAAACATATATACATTAATAAAGTATTAAAGTTTAAAAACATACAATAATACATAATATTAATAAAGTATTTACAGTGATTAAAAAATGTTAAATTTTTAATCACTATATTGTTAAATTTATACCTTGATTAAAAATTTTAAATTTTTAATCATTATATTGTTAAATTATTATTACTACAATATCTAAATTTTTAATCATGTATTGTATTGTTAAATTAGTACTATTTAAATTATTATTTTATTATTATAAAATAAATCTTAATGCAAATAACTTTAACTTTAATATAATGATAATCATTAATTTTAGTAGGAATAACCCTAACTCTAATCTCAATATAATAGTAACCCTAATAATTATTAACAATAATTGAAATTTGTATTGTTAAATTATTACTATTTAAATTATTATTATAAAATAAATTTTAATGCAAATAACTTTAACTTTAATATAATGATAACCATTAATTTTAGTAGGAATAACCCTAACCCTAATCTCAATATAATAGTAACCCTAATAATTATTAACAATAATTGAAATTTATAACAAGAGTAATAATTTTTCTTTCAATATTTTAATATTAAGATTAGTCTCTAACTCTAACTTAAATGTGTAAACATAATTTTAGTATTATTAATAATGTCTAAATGCTAATATAACTATCTCATAGAAACAATGAAAGAATAAACAACAAAATTACATTACATATAAGAATAAACTGATTGCACAGTGCCCCTATTCATTAATAGTAAAAAACTATTAATATTGCAATTTTAATTGTTCAGATAACAATTTTTGCACCAAATTGGGAATTTTCTTTGCAAGTTAAATTTTTAATCACTATATTGTTAAATTATTTTTAATCAGTGATAGTTTAAATTTATAATAATACTACAATAGAATGATTACAATTATAGTACAATACTATAAGTGATTAAAAATGTTAATTTTTATTTAAATGTTATTCGAACAATTACAATGATTAAAAATGTTAAATATTTTTAATAGAACATTTTGTATAATAAACAAAATATAGAAATTAATTTTATTCATTAAACTTGTAATTTCCACTATAACAATTTTAACGTATAAATTATATCCATTAATTATATATTATATATGCATTCATAAGCTATATATTTAAACTCTATGATCCCTACTAAATGTGGTTTCTTTACACTTCTATACCACTCTTTATCAATTGTTAATATT
Source organism: Picea engelmannii (assembly GCA_009831015.1). Classification (NCBI taxonomy): domain Eukaryota; kingdom Viridiplantae; phylum Streptophyta; class Pinopsida; order Pinales; family Pinaceae; genus Picea; species Picea engelmannii. The sequence goes on along the minus strand of ML789526.1, from coordinate 360,924 downwards.
ATTTATTAATCTTGAACGGTCCCTAACGTCGTGAGACTCCATTCCATTGCCCTTACATAATTAGAGGATATTTGATCCTATTGTTTTCCATTACAAATATATTTACCCCTCGTTCCAAGCTTATGGATTTACATTACCAAGTATATAATAAAACTATGGTTGTGATGCTAACAATTTGGTGGAATCAATACACACTTATCCTATGCAAACTTTGGTGCGTCTTTATGAACACGTCTCAAGATAAATGACTTGGCGTTGTATCCAACGCTTAAATAGTCATATCAGAAATGACATGTATGATAGATTTCTCCATCTAATTCATATGATCCCATGATTTACATTGCAGAGAAAATACTTGGTGAATTTTTGTCAAAGATTAAAGATATAAACGGTTGGCTTTATCGTTAAGCCTATCCAAAGCAGGTTTGAGTTAATGGTGAGGGTTTACTATTCAAGGTTCATTACTCTAAACATAATCTTCATGGCTTATTATTACTCTATCAGAGTATTAATTTCACCCTATAATCTTTGCAAGGAATATTTAACCATTGTGTCAGGGAGAAAATAACGGGCACACGACGTGAGAGGGACATCCAAGAAAAGGTATTAAGTATTCAAATAATTTTTAACGTGGGTTGTATTGTGTACTTACATGTTCTTCATTATGGTGTTTAACTTTTTCCTTCATTGCAGGTACGCTTATTTACAAGTAACGACCACGACTTAGCTCATTTGCAAACAAAGAAAAAAGTTATTCCTTGGCTTGGCTCCTTGACCGACACCAAAGAGGAGAAATGTTTCATCCAACAACAAACCTTAATGAATATTTCATTGTGTTAAAAGTACAAACATATTGGTTCTTTCCCTTACATTTACAGTTACATGATTGACTATAGCAATGCATTGGATTATCCTTATTTACTTCAACATTGGGTTATCCTTATTTGCTTCTATGTAACACAGTCGAATTAATTTATTTTGCAAGCCAATACATTCTCATAGCTTTGATTATTAAAACCCTAGGATCATAATATGCGAGGGTTTACTTCTTAACCACGAAATATTATTTATATTCAATATTATTTTCCACAGTGACCATGAGCGTCATTTTCTATGATATTGAGTTTGAGGGTTTAATATATATTAGGGGTTTTCGCTCCGTGAGTATTTTCTCCTTATTAATACCTGTTGTATATGGATATGAAGTCCTAACATAATCATTTATTATTAATGATACGAAGTCCTATTAAATATTTAATAGGTGATTACATTCTGGCGATTATCTAATAGGCGATTAACATATATGGGATTACATATTTATATTGTTGTATATGGATATGAAGTCCTAACATAATCATTTATTATTAATGGATACGAAGTCTTATTAAATATTTAATAGGCGATTACATTTTGGCGATTATCTAATAGCGATTATCTAATAGGCGATTAACATATATGGGATTACATATTTATATTAAATATTTAATAGGTGATTACATAACTCTAATAGGCGATTACAGTGATTAAAAATGTTAAATATTATGCCAGAAAGGTTTTTACCCTCCAGCTCCTGGCGGATATCATCTTGATCGTTTAATTCTAATCATTTAACATTGATTACACAATTGTCATCTATGCAAGTTAAACTACCACATACTCCTTCTATGGTATCAGTGATGGTATCGATCCCCACGATGGTATCAATGGTATCACTGATGGTATAAATAAGTATCCCTTCGATGGTATCAATGGTATCAGTGATGTGTATCGATCCAATTGAAAACAAATTCTTCCTAGTAATAATGTCTCTAAAGTGGCAGCAACGAACAACGATGTAGTAATAATGTCTCTAAAGTGGCAGCAACGAACAACGATGTACAGTCAAAACATTACTCGGCTTTGGACTAAGGATGTACAGTCTAAGATTGCAGAAGTCTGAACGCACAAAATTGTGAAAAGGAAAGTGAGATATGTAACATAAATTGCAATCGAAAAAGGGAATTACTGGATTTCCTATGGCTTCAACGTATTGAATTGCTCCAATACCCTAATTTTCCATCGAAACTCCAAGTATTCTACAATGGATTAATCGAAGCAGAGGGAGTAAGGGATCTAGGTTCTTGACTGTAGATGTAGTGTTCCTGGCTGGTTGTGAACGTTCTCATTATACTATTTATATTAAAGGGCCGAACACATGTAAAAAGGGGGATTTATTATTAAATAGACATTAAAATTAAAAGCACATGACACATCAATTTAAGAGAAAATACATATCAAACTACCTCAATCTGTTTGCAGTCTTTGCCAGCAACCTCTTTTGTCCTTTACTGATGCAGAATAGTTGTAGTAGAAATCACTTATTTGAAGGCATATAAATCTGAATATAGAAAACAGACGCATATCAATTCATAGAAAACAAATATTAATATACCTCAATGTGATTGCAGTGAAAATTCGTAATCAACCTCCTGTGTCTTTTGTTGCTGCACAATAATTGTGTTAGAAATCAACAATTGTCTCCTCTCTCGATATGTAATAAGATAAACAGAAATAAATTGTCACCTATATGTATTCCCACTTCTCTTCTTGTCACGTCATGGAAATCTCCGCAGAATTAAATTGCCAACATGCCTTTGAAACATTACTATAGGTAAACACAATAGATAGGCTAATCCACTCCTCTCCCCGGCCTCTTGTGGCATAGTGAAATGGCGGATATATCTCGTTTCATAGTGAAAGGGTGGATACATCTCGTGAAATAGTGAAAGGGCGGATACATGGCTGATACAGTAAATGTTTAATAGACATGCCGTATGAAACAGTCCATTGGTAAAAAAAAAAAATTAAAATTTAAAAAATTAGGGTAATCCACTCCTCAAATGTATCATGGTAACAACACATGGGCTTATGAAACTGTAATCTGTGTAATCCACTCCTCTCCCTCGCATATTGAATGGGTTATGAAACGTTGGTAAAACTGAAATTGCTCTCCACGCTGCATGCTAAAGTTTCATAAAATGTAAAAAAGTAATGTAATTGTAATTATTGTTAACAACACATGGCAGATACATAAATGTAATGAAATGCTTGCTCTCCAAAAGGTGGATACATAAATGTTTCGTGACAACTCATTGGTAAAACTGAAATGGTTGCTCTCCACTTCTTCTAAGTGCCATGTTAAAGTTTGATATAATGAAACACAACATTATTACTATAAAATGTAAATGTAAATGTTAAAACTAAAATAATATTTTTTGGATTTGTTAAATTATGGTTCATGGCAATTGATAAGTTGATTTAGTATATTCTTAATCATGTTTTGTAAAAGTGAAAAAGTAAACATGATAAACAGATGAATTGATAAATGCAAGAAAGTTAATTAGGCAAATCTCATTACAAACCGTCAGATTAAATTTTGTAATAAAAATGAAAAAATAAAGATCGAAATCTTCTTACAAAATATATCGATTTATATCAACCACTTTTTAATTGATTTTTTTTATTAAAATTTTTTAATTTTAAAATTAATTAAAATTAAAAAATCTTAAATTAATTTATAATTAATAAATCAAGTTAAACAAATTACAAACTAACAAATATTTACATACATTAATATTTTTATATGAAATAATATTTTTTTTAAATTATAATATAATTAATAATTCATGTTAAATAAATTAATTTATAATTAATAAATCAAGTTAAACAAATTACAAACTAACAAATATTTACATACATTAATATTTTTATATGAAATAATATTTTTTAAAATTATACTATAATTAATAATTCATGTTAAATAAATAGTACACAGTGAAGCTAAATAAATATTTGCCAACATCATTTGAGGTGGCTTATTAACTTGCTAATGAAAATGCTCATATATTTATTCAAACATCTATTTTCTAAAAATGAAATGCAAATTAGATTCCAGGATGGAATGAAGAAAAGTAATTATCTATTGATCTTCCAACAATTTTACACAATTCTCACATTTTAAATTCATGAATTGCATAATAAAATTAAAAAATATTACTGTATCCTTCAAAACAAATACTACGACTATATCCTTCCGACTGCTGGATCTAGGAAAAGTTTCTTGATAGTCTTGGAGCAGGCCATCTGCTCCAACGTAAGGGCCTCTTATGCGCCTCCATGGTAGAGGCAAAGGCCCACCTGCAGAATGCCATTGAGAGTGTAGGAAGGAGAGGAACCACAAACTGGAGTGTTTCCATTGAATAGAGAATGGAGAAATGGAAATAGCGAAGCACAACATGAAAATCATAAACATTCTACATAAGAAAGTGAAACATTTGAATAGGAAAGGTTAGAAACAAACTTAACTAAAAGGAAATTACTTGATGATTAGGAAATTACTAACCTTAAAACTTGATGACTAACACTGATGATTAGGAAATTACTAACCTTAAAACTTGATGACTAACACTTGTATTTTGAGTTGCAACGATGATACCATATTATGTGTGACTATGAAGAATATTCCCTTTTAAATGAATCTAGTTCATCTATTCCAAATTCTTCATTTAAAGAAGGATTAATGTGAAAGTTTTCAATATGTATACTACAACCATATTATTAAAGGTGGTTGATCTAAGCACATAGGCCCTATTCTCCACCTTATTAAATTAATGGTGAGGATAAAGTGGTTATCTTAGTTGAATGTCTCCTTGTCTAGGGAGGATTGGTAGATTTCTAATTAAAATGTTAATGCAAATAATATTAAAATGTGTATGAATTTGACTATGGCTAATCATGGTTGTTCTATGTTTGACCATGTTTGAGGATGGTAGACCATGATAGACCCTGGTTGATGTTTCACCATGGTTTTCTATGGTTAACTATGGTTTGACCATAGATAACTATGTTTGACTACAATTCACCATGTTTAACTTTGGTTAACCATGTTTGACTATGGGTGATAATGGTTCACAATGTTTGATATGGTTCACTATTCTTACCATGTTTGACAATGGCTCACCATTCATATTTTTCATGTGGACTTGCTGAAAAGGGGTCTGAGGATGCTACATATACTAACATCTAGAATTACATGAAATGAGAGCTCAGGGTCCCCTTGGTAGCTCATCCCGGCGTATGAACAATCCTCAATGTATATTGGGAGCTAATCCTAGTGTGCAAATAAATCATCTTGGAACACATTTCCAAGCCCCCCACCTCCCCCTCATCTTAGTAGCTACCTCGAGTGTTGTATCCAAGGCTCTTGTGGGCCCTCATCATGAATGTGAATGTGAGGTCAGAGAATGGGTATCCTCTTAAAAAAAAAGGAATAGAGGACTATCATGAATGCACAATTACCTTCTAAATCCCATTGGTAGGAGGTTAGTTGGTGCTTAAGTGTCGTCAACATCATTTGGGTCCACCCAAAGTAGGTCCCATTCAATACTCACTCTATCAACAAATATCCCCTCTAGATGCTTTGTGTAAAGAGTGGCTACCCAATATGAAAATCACCACCATGGTCATAGCTTGTGTATCCAAGTCCATTAGTTGGATAGTAGAATATTTAATTGTCACACGAGGTATGTAGTGGGCCTCAAGAAAATCCTCCAACCATCTCTCTTGAGGTAATATAGGTTGAGACCTACTACTCCCATAAGAGGGATCTCTATGAGGAAATTGATGTGCTATGTAGTGATCTCAATATGCTATCACTACACCATAAATTCCTTTGCATCTACATGCCAATATCTCACTATATGAGAGTGGAGACCCTTTCCCACTCCCATCGATGGGTTCTTAACATATTTGAGAATCCCATACCAATGTAGCACTCCTCTCACTACCTAATTCTTTTGAACGTGTGCACATACATATTTGAACTCTCTCTCTCTATATATAGAGTACCTTGAACTCAACCCTATATGCACATAACCGCATTTTTTGGTATTTTAATCATATTTATCAAATTTTAGGTCCCGACTAACAAGCCTATATTTTGGCATCCTTTTGCACAATTTTTCCTTCCTACAACATACCTTTTTTCCGTTAATTTCCTCATTTTTTTTATCTAGAATCATTTTTTTGGAAAAAAGGTATTAATTGGTCATGTTTGATCATTTTTGTTAATTACAAGATAGTAATTATAGACATTTTGATAACTTACCACGTGAATTGGCCACAACTATAGTTTTATTGTAGAAAAAATACCTTACAACTGAATCTTGAATAGGCTATGGAAAGATTGCAATGGTCCTATAGCTGGCTGTAGAGGATCCATAACACATTTACAATTAGGCTATCAATTGGATACAAAAGAGAAATAGTATGAATGCGACCAAATTGGAGGAAAATGCAAAAGAGGAGTTGCTTTTGCTAGTTGCACAACAATGACAACGCAACTCCAATTATCCCAAAACTTGCTCCACAACATTAGGGGATTGTGAAAGTCTCATTAATTTTCATACTGTGATCTTCCCAAGGATTCTATGAGCATGCATATGGACAAGTAGCATTCTGATCTTGTCAAAAAATAAAAAAACTTAGGGGCAAGTAGATCCAAATTAGAAAATCAATGAATGGTTTTGGTTGGAGCCACTTGTGTAACTACTAAGACATATTAAAATAGTTGATAAGGAGCTACTATATAAGCATCATTCCTTCCCTTAAGAAGGATTCTTGGAAGAATTTAAGAAAAGTACTCTATAGCATACTATTCTATAATTTGATTTCACTTAATATTAAAAGATTTGTGCGGTTTCCTTTTCAATGCATGTATTAATGTATGCAATGATTCATTAAGTAGCTAATGTATTTATCTTCTAGTACCACATCCAAAGAGGTAGCCCCCCCTCAAATGATAGGTACTTATATACTTTGGTAGGATTAGTACACTTATGAATTTTCTAGCATTGAGGATTGTAGACTTTGTTTTTTCTTTGATTAATTTTTTAAGCGTTGTTTTGATCAACATCTCTTTAAGGAAGATTGTTTTCAAGAATCCTGGCACAATAATTAATTCATTACCTCTATTATTTCATTTAGTTTGATGCACATGGTATTTTGAGAATAGATTGATAAGTGTCGGTTCTCATTTCCTGTAATTCTAGATGTGAGTATATGTAGCATCCCCAGACCCCTTCTCAGCAATTCCACATGAAAAATATGAATTATGATACCATTTAAATAACTAAAATTCTCTGCAAATGCATAAATTAATGTAACATAACAACAAATATATAGATACAACATGTACATGAAAAATCCATGAGAATAAATGCATAAATATTAACACATCACATAATTAACACACACTAGAAACTTATACTTGGTAAAAAGAAAATCAATAGTGTGCATAAATTCCACGTTCCTCCTAGCCTTAGACCACGTTGCTCATATTTTTCAGCAGTGCATCACCCCTAATATGGGGCTCAAAATCCACCTTGGCAAAGGAAATCCTAACCAGGCTAAGGTCTCTCAGACAACATAAAACTCAGACTCATGTGAAAACTAAAAATAACAACCTTAAGTCCCTCATTCCCCACATGCATGTACCATATCATTCCTGTACCACCCTAGGAAGTGTGCCCATTCTCTTCTCAATAGTCTTTTGGCTGCCCCACCTCCCTTCCGGGGCTTCAACAACATGCCAAACATGAAGCCTCATAGCCCTATAGTTGCAAATTGACACCTTGGGAGATCCATTCCTACCAGTTCTCTCACCTGGAGATAATGCTCATGAGCTTGACAACCCGCTTCTTCAATATCCTATGAGCTTGACAACCTGCTTCTTCATTATAGTTCTAAAACTCTCCCTAGTACAGGTACAAGTACCAGTAGCATGAACGTATGGATGACAATAGTCTAGAGGTGGTGAGGCGAGAATTATAATGGAATCATGGCCAAAAGGAATAAATCACCCTAACTTATGTGCATGTTCCCAACTTCACACTTTTCATGTTGGGAACTGTATGGTCCCACACATGGATTCCCTCTCAAGGTGAAATGCTCCTCAATATAGGGACTTAGGATATACCAAATATCCATACTTTATACTTTATATCATTAGGAATATTAATAAAATATTCTTTTGGGATTAAGCCCCTTAGCTTATCCCCTTTTCCCTGGACTCTTATCCCCCCCTTTCCCATTTTGGTGGAGTTTATCCCCCCATACTCTTTTACATGGTTGGTCTATAGCAGTGATGTTTTTTCATTAAAAACTAAGTGAGATGACATTTTATAAAAATAGGCTTGTTGGCCTTTCATCTTTTGGCTCACCATCCTAGCAACTACAAAGGCATTCTCGCCTCAAAATAATTACATACAAAGGCAATATGTCCAGAAAGTATCCTAGTTCACCAAACTATATGTAGAATTATATTTATATTCACAATGGGGTTCAACCTAGGGGTATTACATTCCCGTCCCCCTTATTTATGCACTTTTGTCCCATGAATGATCTCATATCATCGACATTACTTAGTGTCGGCCATCCTTCAATGGCCCTTATCTTTTCTAGATCCATTGCTATCCCTTCCTCTGAAATGATATGCCCCAAATAATGATTTTTTTTCTGGTAGAATGAGCACTTGCTCAATTTGGCATACAACTGATACTCCCTCAATTACTATAATACCATCCTCAAGTTCTTCCCATTCTTTTCTTCATAATTAGAATATACCATAATTTCATCTAAGAATACAATGAAATACTTATCTAAGTAATCCCTAAAAATACCATTCATTAAACACATGAAGACAACTGGTGCATTTGATAACCCAAATGATACCACTGTGAACTCATAATGACCATACCTTGTTCTGAAGGAAATCTTGTTGATGTCTTCTTCTTTAATTCTTACCTGATGATAGCGTGACCTAATATCCATCTTGCATAATATCTTAACATCTTTCAGTTGATCAAAGAGGTCATCTATCCTTGGCAAATGATACTTTTTCTTCACAGTTACCTTGTTTAACTTCCTGAAGTCAATGCAAAGTCTCAAAGTTCCTTCCTTTTTCTTCAAAAATAATACTAGGGCACCCCAAGGTGACACACTTAGGTGTATATACCTCTTCTTTAGAATCCCTTCAAGTTGCATTTGCAATTCCTTCAATTCTAGAGTACTCATCTTGTAAGGGGTTTTGGATATTGGGGCTACTCTAGGAATCATATTGATGGACAAATCAATATCTTTCTTGGGAGGAAATCCTGGTATTTCCTTAAATGCATCTTCAAACTCTTTTAGGACTGCATAGTATTCAATACTTGACACCTTATCTTTAGGTGTCTCTTCAACATGTGTTGCAAATACTTGACACCCTATTAGGCACGAACCTATTTTTAGGAAATATCCAATTTTGGTAAGGTAAGGCCCAATTTTGGAGAAGAATAGTTGGTAGGAAAAGAAACATGTGCAAGGAAAAGCCGCATGCAAAGGGGGAAAACATGCAAGGCACACAGGCACAGAAACCTAACCATGTTAAGGTTAGGGTTTTGGTAAGAGATTGTAACAACTAAGAAGCTTGTATATTAGTATAAATAAGAACCTAGGAGGTCCAGTTCATTCTTTGAAGGTTGTTCCAATTTTGAGCTATTGTAAGGATACCAAACTAGTTCTGATACAATTTTGTAAGTTGTTGAGTTGTAGAAGAGTAAGGTAGCTAGATTTTGAGGGTTAGATCACAAGCTAAGGAACCTGGTGTGATATAGCTTGCCTCATAGAGGTTGTGGAACCTTGTTCATGTTTGAACGATCAAAATTGTAGTGTGTGCAGTGCCAGATATTGTAGAAATATAAATAAAAGAGCCTAAGAAGCCATATTTTTGTTGACGTATCCCAGGAGGGGGTGAACCATGGTAAAACCTATGTCATGTGTGTTTCTTATTCATATTTACCTTCTGTTGGTAGTTATATTATAAATGGATGAATGAATAATTCAGTTAGAGCTATTAGAATGCATGCATAAGATTAACAGATGAATGAATCTTAAGAATAATAGAGCGAATAGAAAGATCAAGGCCTGAAGAAGATCAAAGATAACTCCATATCCCCACTCATTACTAGACTGCAAACACCTGAGCATTGCAACCACCCATAGAACTATCTCAGGTGAGACTGTGCAATACATTCTCTATGTTGTTTTGCCTTATGGTTTACTAGAAGGGCCGATAGTTTTATAGGTTTTTGTTGGAAACATGTTCAGATCTGAACCTGGGTCAGCCAAGAAGTAGTTAGAGAGAGTAATAACCAAAAAATGGTTATGTTTCTGGCTGGAATTGCATGGGATTGAGTGAATGGGATCTGTAGAAGAAGCATGTAGAGAATGAAGTTATAAAAAGGGAATGTTTAGACCATGGAATCCAATGAAGGCAGATATCAAAATATGGTTGAAAAAAAAGGATCTTGAATTTGTGTAGAAGGATAACAAAAAACCTAAGTTAACACTGTGCAAATATCTAGACAAGTACGTGTTTAGTGACCTACATGAGGTATTTTTTTGTGATTTCCTACAAGTGTTGTAGGAGTGGATATTAAGGTTAAAAGACAACCACCCTACAAATCGAATTAGAAAGATTGAGTCGAATCCTATGGAGATCATGCAGTTACAACAAGTTAACAAAAAATTCACGTGTGCAATAGATTTTTGGTTAGACAATATTGTTGCAGGGTTTATCATAGAATTTTCAGTAGATCATTGTATACTTCAATCAATATTTTACTGTATAACAACGATGTGATGACTATGGAATCAGACAACTAAACTTCCTTGCGTGCATGGGGGAAGGGGGAAAGCACTCACAAGAGGTGGAGAAATGGAGGAAGAGATGGATAAGGGAAAGAAGAAGGAGGCCATGGACCCAATCATGACGGAGGAATATCAGATAAGGAAGATAATGGAAATAGTTGTAAGGACACATAGTGGAGTACCCTACCAATATAATATGCATAATAAGAAGAGAGCCATAGCGAATAGAGAGGGCTTGAATAGTGATGAGGAAGAGGTAGAGGATATCTGGGCTATGAAGCAGATTGAGTAAATCCTGCGTGCAACATATGAAAGGAAGATAGGTGGTCCAAGGGCTGGAGAAGAAGGTAAAACTCCCATCTATGTCAGTGTTAGTGTGGAATCCATAACCCCATGTGCGACTAATACACCAGAAAGAACACCACCATTTAGACAACCAGATTTTAGTGGAAGAAATAAAATAGGAAACACATCCAAACAAGGAGCAACAAAAGGAGGAGCTAGTTCATGAAGTAGTAGTCGAATATCTACACCGCATGGAGGTAGTATTTCATCACAATTCAATATGGCAGGACATGATCCCACCTTCAGGTTACCAAAATTTTGGGGTGAGGCATCTAAGGACCCTGAAAAGAATTTGTTCATCTACGAGAAGATACGGGAAGCAAAGCAAATCATAGTTGAGGATACAAAATTTGTGCAGTTAGATATCATGATAAGAGACTGCGTACTAGATTAGTATATGAGCCTAGTTGTAAACAGTCCACTAGGAGTAATAAGGCCTATTGCAGATGTGAATATGCTATTGATCAATGAATTTCAAAAGCCTAGCTCAAAATATCAGTACATGAATGAGATGATTGAAATCAGGAAGAAACCATGTGAGTTGTTTTGGGAGATTGATCAGAGGTTTAAGCATCTCAAAGGTAAGATGAAGTATGTCATGAATAACATGAAACATAGACATCTCTTTGTGAATTCACTATTACCACATTTGAAATACCCATTGAGACAACAAAAGTTTCAAGATCGGGAAGAGATGCTGTAGGAAACCCTACAACTGGAAGAGAACTAGTATCAGAAGACAAATCCAACAATAGAGGATTTGAAGGAGGATTTGAAGAGACTTACATTTCAATTGAACCAAAATAAAGGAAAAGAGAAAAGAGAAGTTGTTTGGTGTACCACATGCAGGAAAAAAGGTCACCACAAGAATGGATGTCCAACTTTCACACAATACATGGAAACAAGAATACCAAACCATTTTCCAACAGGAGGACCATGGTGCAATATCTGTAAGAAACATGGGAATGATCCATATCATTTTCCAATGATGCAAAAATACCAGATAATACCTAAGAGTTCATATTGCAATTTTTGCAAATCAATGGGCCATGATGATAAATATTGTAGGAGAATGGAGTTGATGAGGGAAATAACTTCAGATACCTATAGGGTGCAGGAAGAAATGATGAAAGGGAAAGTTGTACCTTATTTTAACCAGGTACCACCTCCATACAAAACTGCACAATAGTAGTATAACACTGAGCAACCACAATATAATAATGCACAACCATCATATAACCCTGTGAAGTATAATCAGGTGCCTCAGTACAATGTATCGTGAGGAGATCGAACTAACTATAGAGGGGGAGGATGAGGTATTGAAGGATTTGGAAGAGGTAGAGGTCTAGTAGTTTGACACAACTGCCAAAGACCATGACACTATATAAGGGAATGTCCACTTCCACCTGCGACATGTATGTATTGTCGCGCAACAGACCATGACAAAGAATAATGTCCAACACTTTTGAGAAATATTCAAGAAAAGAGGAACCAAAAAAACCAGAATGTTCAATGGATCTCTCCAAAATCTAGGGATGATGGAATAAATATCAACATAGTCACATGAGGAGGCACTAATACAGGACCTGTCGCAGTGAGACCAGATCCAACACAACACCAATGGGTGAAGAAAAGAATTGAACCACAAGAAGTAGTTTGATGCGCGGAAAGAAAATGAGACATTCAAGGAGGCCAGACAAGAGTTACTCAAACAAGATGTTGCATCTACATCAACTGCACAACATACTCAAAACATACCAATGTATGATATGCTTTCATCAATGGACCACACCAATGAAGCACAACCTCTAGGGAAAGTAAGTACCATGAAGACTTTTCTTCCATCCTGTGTTAAGCTACTGAATGATCCATCATCTTGAAAATTTTGAAAAATATGTTAGAAATATGTAACATAGAAGTAGAGGGGAAATTAGAGAAGAAAACAGTAAATCACCACCATACAAGAAGGAGGACAAGCAGAGAATTCAGACTAAATGACAACATTGGAGATTTTAATATGGGGGATATTATATTGGATTTAGGATCTAAAGTAAATGTGTTACCTAGAAAGACATGGGAGTGTATGGGAAAGCCCACACTAGGCTATTCTCCTATCCAATTGAAGTTAGAAAATCAACACAAAGTGCTACCAATTGGAAGGATTAAGGGTGTGACAATAGATTTGGATGGAGTGCGCACTAAGGTAGACTTTGAAGTGATCGAAATAGTAGATGGAACAACACCTTAACCAACAGTTCTTGGACTGGATTGGGCATTTGATAACCATGACATAATCAACTTGAAGAAAAGGAAGATGACATTTCAATTAGGAGAATAAAGAGTCATTGCACCATTAGACCCTTCACAAGGAGAAAGGTTTGTAGAACCCACCTATCTAGAACTGGAAGAAATAAACTAGTTGTACATAACCATCGCACGAGAAGAAGATTATGTTAACCCAACTGCATATGTGGTAATCAGATGGAGAAGAATCACATCATGTGATTCTGACTCAAATACGGGTGTGTAGAATTGACAACAAATATTACATGAAGTTTCCACAAGAAGGTTTGCAAGAATAAACTGCGCAATAAGATGGCTTAGTACAGAGATAAGAGAACCTCCTAGTTTTCATGGGGTAAAATGATTTAGAAGAATTTATGATACACTATGAAGAGGAAGTAGGAGAAAATCAAAGGTTATTAGCCCTATATATTGAACTCAAGGCTACACCTGCAATATGGTGGGGTGCACATAAAGAAACAATTTAGGACTGGTACCGATGTAAATGATTACTACGCATTAGATTCGACATAGAATAGGGCAACAATAAAATGCAGAGGTATGATGGACAATGGACACCAACAAAACACTTGGAGAGGTGAAGAATGCATTGTAGGATGACACCACCAGAAGACTGGCCTCATCAATTCATCCATACATTGGAAGGAATTCCAGAAAAATGGTATGTAGACCAGGAAATGTGTAGAGGCACTGCAGAATGGACAACATTACAACATAATTTTATAGTAACCTTCTCATTTGAACATGAGAACCCCAACATTGATTCAGAAATAAAACATATAAGAGGGATGATATTTATTGATGTACCAGAGGTTGAAATCATGACAGAGTATCAACAACAGAACATACAGACAATGAAGGAACTATTGTCATGCTATCATGTGGAAGAACAAGCACCAGATGAGGATGAACCGCACAATATTAAGATTACAGAAATTGAAGGAGAAAGAGAGGTGGAAGGTCCATATTTGGAGTCAAAATTATTTGATGCACCTATAAAGGTGAAGAAAGTCAACATTGGGACCACTAATAACCCTAAAATGACAAGTATTGGGGACTATTGGGATGAACAAATAGTAGAAAGGATAATAGAGTTACTGCACAAATACAATGACCTATTACCTGCAACCTTTACAGAGATTAAAGGCATAGCAAGAGAGATAGGAGAGATGAAGATACCTCTCAAACCTAAGGAAAGACTTTTTAGACAGATACCTTATAGGCTAAATCTCACATATAAGAAGAAAGTGAAGGCTAAAGTTGATAGAATGTTGGAAGCTGGTATCATAGAACCAATAAAGGAATTTGAATGGATAAGTCCTATGGTAGTGCAAGAAAAGAAACAAGGGGGGATAAGGATCTATGTGGATTTGATAAAATCGAATGATGCTTTCTTACATGACCCTTTTCCCACCCCTTTCATAGATAAATTCTTAGAGAATGTGGGAGGTCAAGAAGCATATTCATTTACATATGGATTCTCAGGTTACCATCATATCAAAATAGCCCCAGAAGACATGTATAAGACTAATTTTTCCACATAATGGGGATCCTATTAGTACAAAGTCATTCCTTTTGGGATAAAGAATGCATGAGCCATATTTTCAAGAGTAGTCATAACTGTTTTTAAAGAGTTTATACATCAGTTCTTAGAAGTATATCTGGATGACTCGACTATATATAGTCTGTTAAAGGACCATGTATAGGTTTTAAGGTTAATGTTGGAGAGATGCAGGTAGTGTCAGATATCATTTAATATCAAGAAATGCATTTTTGGGACACATTTTGGAATACTGTTGGGAAATATAGTGTGTAAATATGGTTTACTAGTGGATCCTGCTAAGATTTCAACCATTGTTAATTTACCACCACCAAAATTAGTGCACAAGTTGAGAGAAACACTGGGACATACATGCTATTACATGAAATTTATCAAAGGATATGCGCAGATCACTGCACCAATGGAAAAAATGTTAAAGAAGGACATCAAATATCAGTGGAATGAGGACTGTCAACAAGGGTTGCACACCTTAAAGGAAAAAATGGTCACATCACCGATCCTAGTATTCCCATATTGGGAAAAGACATTTCATGTGCATGTAGATGCATCAACCATAACACTTGGAGCAATTTTGGTGCAACCAAGGGAAGGTGGTTTATACCATCCTATAGCCTTTGTAAGAAGAAAATTGTCAGAATTAGAACACCACATAAAGAGAATGCCTAGCCATGGTTGTTATGAGGAAAATATCTCTATGGCTAGGGGTAAACCACAACAGACGAAAATGACTGTATAAATCAACTTTAATCTTAGGTATGTTATATAAAAAAATTTGCTAGAAAGACAAGATAAAAGGACTACCTCATCCAGACGTTCGATGAAGTCCACCGTTGAGCACTTGACTCAAAGCAATATACCTACAACTTGTCCTCAACAACCAAGAAACGCAAGCATATGGTGATAATATATAATGTTAGCACATTCAATAGCATAATCCATCAACATTCATAACAAATATGTCCATGAAATAACAATTCAAATATTTGCAAGATATTAATTGGACGAGAAAATGGTATTTCTATTAAAATGTAATCAGTAGAAGTGAATGAATTACAAATTTCCATGTCAACACAATTCAGAACCAAGAAAATAAGTCCCTTCCAGTTGGGCCTCTACCATTTCAATCCTCCACCAAAGGCAAGCTCATGTAAGAGAGATAATGAGGTTCTTAATCAAGTAGGGAAGATCTTGGGGGATGAATAATGTGTTCAGACTTAAAAGGAAAAAGGGATGCAAACTCAATATGAAGTGAATAATTTCTTCATAGTAAATTTTCTCTCAAAGTTGAATTCTTCTCCCTTTTTTCCATAGCTCGGATTTTGCCCATTTGTAGCCTTCAAGTGGAACTGAAGGGTTGAGTTGGAACGTGTCTAGTATATGGAAGGTCAAGGATCATGGATCTTGTGACGTGACATGGAAACCCAACACCATTTTTTTAATTTTGGGCACAAAACCCGATTTACACGGGCTGTAGTGGTGCAACCTCCATATACATATGTTGTGAAATAGGTAGGGTGTGTATACGTGGAAAACTAATATTTTTATCTCTGGAATTTGCAAAAAGGAACTTCAAGTCTGCATAGGGAAATGGAAAAAGGCCCCGTGTACAAGTTTGCATAGGCTGAGACAAATATTGCTATAATAGATGCCCCCTAATGTGTGAGGTCATAGGAGTATCTGTGATGGCCTAAATACATTAAAAGACCCAGAAGTGGAGTAATGGGGACCTAGATGGAATAACTATTTGCTCATTAAAATCTGTACTAACTTTGCACACATGGTTGCCAATTTGAATTACATTGCAGATCCATGTGAAAATATACCAAACAATTGTCCATGGCCATGAATAGGCAATACAAAGGTGGCTACATGCCAAAGGCTGTCATAGTCACAAACAAGGCCCAGTAAAACTAGTCTCAAAATCAATCTGAATATATTTGTATACAATGGAGTACAATCTGATCTCCCATGATCACTGAAGTCATATAGGTATCGGTCCAATGAAAGCTAGCAACAACTTAGGAAAGATGTGACTATGAACTAATGTCTTCAAGTCTTATACACAATCCGCCAAAGGTGGAAATCTACATCATGTGAATAAAGGACTTGAGGTCGAACACAATGAGACTTTGTTTGATTACTGGCCATTAAGGTATATCATTAAAAACTGTGAGACAACCTACCTATAATGAAGGTAGTTATCAAGGCATCGGGTACATTCTTACAAGTGTGAATAAAGGTTTCGGGGTGAAACACTTGAAGAATCCATCGATCAAAAGAAATTTATGTATTCCCAATTTTCAATGGAAAAAGAACCTACCACTAATGAATGCAATCCTCTAGGTACTCATAGGACTCTAGGTCTCGTCTCTAGAATATATGAGTTGAATTCGATGGAAGAAGACCCACTGAAAGGAGAGCATTAAGGAATCTCTCATCATTAAGAACAAGGTACAAAGCATGAGCTTGATGATTTGGAGGAAATTAGATGAAGAACATGCTCACAAACCAACGACCTTGTGTGTCTTTCGCATGTGTCATATGCAAGTGGTACACGAAAAAGACCCTCTGAATAAAAACCATTAAGAAAAAATGTCGTCAAAGGAGAGGAAACCACCAATAAGGCTAATGGAATCCAAGACACTTTACAAATCCCAATGTCTGAATAGATTTCTTTCCATCAAACACAAGGGAAACCACCCAATCAATGACCAATGATGAAATTTCAACTATTGTGTTCGTAGGTAAGTAGGACCGGGGTGCACAATAGGACTACAAATTCATGTGATTCTGAGACACACTGAGGGTATGGTCGACATGAAAAGTCAAGAGTTCTGAGGAATGGTCGACACAGGTTGATAGACATCTTTTGAACAAGAGCATGAGACACATGGAAGACTTTGGAAGCATAGACTCAATGATGAAACTTTGATATGTAGGAGGCATCAATCAAAATCTCCATAGGGACTGGAAGAGTAACCAGTCGAGGGAGTAAAATATTTGTAGCAAGCTCATCTTCCTAAGGTCATGCTAAACCTAAAATTTTGATGACAAGTGGACTCAAAATTTTTGTGCTCTGTTCAAAGGAGACATGACTGCTGCCAATATAAGATAATATTCCCTTCCCTCCCACCTTTTTTTTATTTTTCATAGTTAAATGAATGCTATGATATAGAGGAGGAAACAAGTGTCACAAGTAAGAAAACCAGTTCCATTAATGGAACATACCTATGCTCAATGCAAGGAAGTGCATGTGGGAGATGGAAACTCGGGGGAATGTTTCCTTCTGTGTATAGGGTGTCAAGTTGCAAATGATATAAACAAGGCTCTGCTTGGTTGATGACGCGAACTGCTGAGGTGAATGGATTATAATGAAAAAGCGAGAATCGACAATAGGCTCAATACTGCAAGAAAGAGCATGAGATGAAATTATAACTTAATTCCAAAAAATGTTCTTTTTTGTAATCTTAGTCTACTTGGGTTGAAAAATAACTTAACTTAACTTGCGCCAAATATACGTCATTTCAAATCCAATTTATGAGTGTGAAAGAGATGAGTTCACTCGAAAATCTTTTCATTTTTTGAGATATTTGGAAAAGATCTTAAATTAAACTCGTGACCTTTCAAATCCAATTAACGAGTGTGAAAGAGACAAGTTCACTCGACAATCTTTTTGCTTTTTGAAATGAGTCTGAAAAGAGCTTAAATCAGACTTGTTTGGGGGGTTTCTAGGTGACATGTCATGGGGGAGGTCAAAGCTCCTGTGTAGGACTTCTTTCAAAAGTCAACAACTCATAGATAGATGACACAATATTGGGAAAACCCAAAGTTTTCCAAGTCGAGGAGGATAAAATGCTTGCAGAGGTTACCTTATCTACAATATATCGAAGAATTCCCTTTATCTAGAAGGGTGTATAAGAAGGAAGTTGAGGCTCTAAAATATCAATCCAATCAAAGGAAACCACCCTAGGACTTGGAGGGAGCATGATTAGAGAGAGTAGAATGCTCCCTTGTGCAGAAGGTATAGAACTTGAAATTTTAAGGAAATGGTATAGAAGGTATAGAACTATAACAAGAAGAGCGGGATCGACCGAAAATTGCATCGAAGAAACCACTTCTTCAAACATTGGTTGAATAGGATGTGAGACAACAAGGTCAAAAGGCACATCACCCACAAAAATAGGATTGGTTTCAGTTGAATATTTCATCGACATGACCGTTGGTTGAACAGGATGCGAGACAACAAGGTCAAGAGACGCATCATGCCCTAAAGGGAGAGGGGTGTCATCCAAATATTGCATTGGCATGACTGTTGTATCAACAAAAGAAGGTTGAGAAACCAAGGATGACTGAGAACCTGAAAGGCCCCCAAGTAAGGACCATGTTTCTGGTACCACAACAGTAGTAGGGCACAAACAAGTAAGGTGATCTCCTTCGCAAATCCTACAAAGGAACTTGGGCTTACATCTTACACGTCTAGGATTCTCAATCATATGAATTCTCACAACATGACTTGCAGTGGCTAGTGACATTTTCCCAGCATGACTTGTAGGGGCTAGTAGAAAATATCCAACATGACTTGCAAAGGTTGGTGATGAAACTTTAACATGACCAACAGAGGTTGATGATGAATCCCCAACATGACTAGTAGAGGTTGGTGATGAATCCCCAACATGAATAGCAGAGGTTGGTGATGTAATACCAGTATGAATTGCAGTGATTGGGCTGGTGACGGTGGTTGGTTGCAGCATTTGAGACCAAGGTTCTGGGAAAGACTGGTTTTGATAAATTGCAAGACAGGAAGGGTTCTGGTATACACCATGGCCCTGTCTGATAGGAAATTATCCTCCTCCAAATTGATTCATAAAGCGCTGTAAGGGAATCAACACCGCGAAAGACTCTTGCAAAGAGAAAGTGACATGAAAAGGGTTACTCATGTGAGATATATGTTTCCCCCATATGAAGGAACTTTGTGAAGGGAGTTTCCCATACTATCAGAATGACTCCCTCTAGATGGAACACTAGAGGACATATGGAGGGCCGCCATGAGAAAAACATTCATAGGAACCAACATAGTGGAAGAAGGATAGGTGGATGAAGTGTAATAAGTAGAATGACCACCCATTTGATCACTTTCTCCTGGAAAAGTGGATCCATAGGAAGGAATATTACAACCTCCTTCCATAAGAGTTGTTTGAGGGATATGACTCCTACCAAACGAAAATGGAGAATAAGGAGGCATCACTCCCCGAGACCCAAAACTAGGATTCACATAAGGAGATGAGACAAAGGATGGCAAGTGCGAAGGCATGTCTGACATACCATGAGAAAAATGATTAGAGACCCAAGACATTGGTTGAGTATCATAATTATGCATACCATAATGAAACATAGGTAGATTCGTCCCCATTAAATGAGCGAATTTCATGGGGGAGGTAGTGGTAAATGAGGGATCCAAAGGAACTTCACTATCCATGATAATGACAACTCACGAGGCAATACAAAATACTAAGGTCAAATAATGATTAAAGAGCACACCAAAATGAAATAAAAAAAAGGCCAATATGCACACAAGCATGATAAAGTGGTTGAAAGGGGCCTCCCTCTCTAAAGTAGGTATGCCTCTCCTAAGAGGGGCCTGAGACTCCCTGCTAAAGATTGAAGGTATCAAAATAAGTTATAAGGGCCCTCTTGGGCTTAACAACCAGTGAATAAAATCCCCTCGGAGAGGTAATCCTCCATAAAGGCTATGTGTTGTCCAACCCTTATCTGACCCAGGGTACCTGCAAAATAACCCCTGTAAGTAATCTATGTGGTACCTAAGTCAAGAAACTAAGAAACCACGATATAACCGATGCACATGAGAACAATCATAAGTCAGGTCCACTATATGGGCAGGGTAACAAATCATGAAACCTCGAAAGCACTGCCTCTCATAGAGGTAAGGGTACTAGAAAGATCCCCATATATGAATAGATTGTTGATTAAGGTTGGTTGTCATTGATGTCAACCCTTGAAGAAAGCCCCGTAGCCCAAAGGTTTGGGTAATGGACCCAAGATTTTTTGATGTAAATATGACTCATTATTGTTTTGTCATGGTTGATAAGAAGTAAATATGGGTGAACTCCAAAGTGGTCCCCTTATGGTGAAAGCCCTCACAGGAAGATGATTTGTCGAGTAAGAGAACCCATGCTTAATTGTGGAATAATGAGATGAAGGAAAATGAATTTGTTAAGGAAACTATCCTATATGGATAGTTCTTATCATTCCATTTCCGGTGGTATGTGGAACATCACATAACCCCTCACGGTTAGAGAGTTATGGCCATGAGAAGTTGGAGACCCCGGGTTTGGGTAATGGACCCAAGTTTGTTTGATGGGTAACGGTATGAGTTATGATATATTTTCAGATAATACTATTCTATAGGGATATTAAATTTCATGCCATTTCTGGTGGTATGTGGAACGTCACATAACTCCTCACGATTTGAGAGTTACGGCCTTACGAAGTTGGAGGACCCTCATATGTCATCTAGAAGCCCCAAAAGGTCAAAGTAGTCAAAGTGGTTTAAGAGATTTTAAAAGGTAAATAATAAAGTGAAGTAATGAGTGTATTATAATTCAAATTGAATACAAAATAAATTATTTGAATAATAAATTTAATGGAAAAATTAGAAGTGGGTTAACCCTAAAATAAGGAAAGTGGGCCAAGTGACCTAGAAGATGTTTTTAAGGAAGCTACTTGGAGAGTATGAATAAGAGACAAGGATCTCTCATTTTAATCACACTTAAGCATATTGAATATCTATAGGTTTCTAAGGTAACCAAGGATATCTAAGACTAATTTCTAAGGAAAGGTGAAGAAAAGAAGGCCGAAATGCAAGGAAGGATAAATTCTTTTGATGGTGCTTTCTAAGGTGTTTTGGGTAAAAACATCATAACTTCTTCATAACAGATCCAAATTTAGTGAACAAAATGTGTTGGTTATGGTACATTTTGTAGTATGTTGTGTAAAATTTTCAGATCAATTCAACAAATATTTTGTGCGGGGCACGCTCTACAAGGTCGCTCTCTAGAATAAGCCAGAATTCATCAAGGTATGCCATTTTTACTATAACTCCTTTTTTGAGAGGTTTCAAGTAGTGACACCTGGATGAATTGCAT
>ML789526.1:286285-308599 GCA_009831015.1 Picea engelmannii | reverse complement strand
TGGAGAATGGGTATTTGTGAGACTTCAACCCTACAAACAATTATCACTTAAACAACAAGGAAAGAATAAGTTAGCCCCAAAATATTACAGACCATATCAAATTAATAGAAAAATCAGTCCCGTCGCATATGGATTGGACTTACTAGATAACAATCGTATCCACAACGTTTTTCATGTATCATGTCTAAAAAAAGTTGTTGGCCAACACAAAAAGGTGCAAACTTTACTTCCCATGTTGGACGAAGAAGGCAGAATAATTTTAGAACCAGAAGCCATTATTTCCTCTAGAGAAAAGAAGTTACGATCTCGCATAATCAAAGAATATCTCATCAAATGGAAAAACCTTCCAGCGGAAGATGCAACATGGGAGTCCGAACATTTTCGTCAATTACACCCATCGTTACCAATGCTTTGAGGACAAAGCATTCTTAAAGAGGAAGGCAATGTTATGAACATAAATACATATAAATGAATGTTCATAACACAATAATTAGTTAGTAAATAGTTAGTAATAGTAATTAGTAATAATGAAAGGACATGTTCTCCAAAAGACATGTCTAGTGGTGAAAGGGCACCCCTGTGTGGGTATATAATCAAGCCCTCCTTCTCAAATGTAAATCATCATTTTTATCATATATTTTATCAATTATTCATATTTTGTATATATTATTGCAATCGCATATTTGGTTATCTGTTACAACTACGCAGCCACAAGAGAAGACACAACGACCACTTGCACAGAAAGGAGACAAAGAGACTATACAATTTGTCATATAGGGTAGGGAAACCTTTTTGGTAACACTCCAGATGATCGGTTTCAATCAGGAGATGATGCAGAAACCCCTGCAATAGGTGGAACAGGTCGAGATGGTCATGGAAAAATACCTACAAAGGCCTTTTATGGGCTACAGGCTAGTGTCATGCAAGAAGTGTAGTCAAGGGCCTGCGTGGATGCCACAAATTTAGAGGTGGGTAGAGGGGTCACAAATATGCTCCAGAGAACCTATGGCCAGTTGATTGCATAGAAGGAGGAAGATAAAGAATGCACAGATAGGTTGGATAAGGGATTGAAAATGGCACACAAACACATCCCCAACAACATGCAGGAAGCAAAGAGAAGCACAGAGGAGAAGATCAACCTCATTGCACAAAAAATCGATCAGTATAGGAAGGAGATCGAGGAACTCAAGAATAATATCAATCCCATGACTCGGCCTGAGGTCTAAGAGTAGAGGAAAGAAGAATATTCACTTGACATAATGGAATTGGAGAAACAAGCAAGCGCAATAGAAGAATTATTCAATAGAGCCGCCTAGTTGTGGATAATCCTAGAAGAGGATGAGAAATTGCAGCAGTGTGGCATGGATAAGGAAAGAATCAAAGCGACTATATAGGATCTCAAACAAAGGAATAATAAAATAATCATTATTGAGCACTTGAAAGGAAATCAGGACTTAAAGAAGTTGCGGGCGTAGTTAAAATCCGCATAGAGCCATAAACAAGAGAGACAAGTGGAAGTGGAACCACTCCAGGAACAAGTAGTGCATATGATTGCACAGCTGGAGGAGGAGAAGAAGAGAATGGTGCATGCACACAAAAAGAGCACAACATTGATCCATGATGATATCACAACACAATTAGTAGAGGAACTGACAAGAAAAGTCGCGCAGGTCAAGATGAGAGGAAAGGAACTAACAGAGAAGTTCCAAATTTTGGAAACAACAATAGAAGGAGAGCACACTAACTAAGTGACTTGGGATGAGCCACATGTCAATGTTGGGGCCTGTTGGGCGCAAAACTATCTTTAGGAAATACCCAACTTTGGTAAGGTAAGGCCCAATTTTGGAGAAGAACCACTGGCAGTAAAAGCATCACATGCAAGAAAAATCTACATGCAAAGGCAGAAAACATGCAAGGCACACATGCAAGAAATCCTAACCATTTTAGGGTTACGGTTTTGGTAAGAGATTGTAACAACTAAGAATCTTGTAAATTAGTATAAATAATAACCTAGGAGGTCTAGGTCGTGGTTCGAAGGTTATTCCAGTTTTGAGCTATTGTAACGATACCAAACTAGTTATGATACAATTTTGTAAGTTGTTGAGCTGTAGAAGAGTAAAGTAGCTAGATATTTAAGGTTATATCATAAGCTAAGGATCCTGGTGTAATCTAGTTTACCTCATAGAGGTTGTGGAACCTTTTTCATGATTGTAGGATCGGAATTGTAGTGCACGCAACGCCAAATATTGCAAAAATCTAAATAAAAGAACCTAAGAAGCCAGATATTTGTGGACGTAGCCTAAGAGGGGGTGAACCACTGTAAAACCTATGTCATGTGTGTTTCTTATTACATATTTACCTTTTGTTAGTAGTTATATTATGAATGGATGAATGAACAATTCATTTAGATCTATTAGAATGCATGCATAAGCTTAACAAATGAATGAATCTTAAGAATAATAGAGCGAATAACCAGATCAAGGCCTGAAGAAGATCAGAGATAACCCCAGATCCCAACTCATTCCTAGATTGCAAGCACCTGAGTATTACATCCAACCATAGAACCATCTTTGGTGATATTGCACAATACATTTTGTGTGTTGTGTTTCCTTCTGGTTTACTAGAAGGGCCGATAGTTTTAGAGGGTTTTGTTGGAAACCTATTCAGATTTGAACCTAGGTCAACCAAGAAGTAGTTAGAGAGAGTAATAACCAACACACCCTTTCTTGAAAATTTTCTTCATCTACAAGGATGAAACTTATATGATGGTTACTACCCTGGAAATTCCCTGAATTGTCCTTAAGTTCTCTTCCTTATCCAAGCAGATAAATTCCTTATTATAATAGTATAGAAAAACATGATGTTGGTCCAACCAATCCATACCGATTAAAAAATCATATGAGCCCAAAAGTATGATAATCAAATCTTCCCTTGTGATTAGTCCATGCATGTCCATTGGGCATGCTTTAAACATATCATTAATTTTCTGTTTATCCCATGTATCCAACTGCACCAACCAAGGTTTTCCAATCTTTCTTCTTGGAAATTGAAATCTTTCCACCATATTAGGATCTAGATAACTATGACTAGCTCCTGAATAAATTAAAATAACAATGGGTTGGTTATTGATCTTACCTTCCACTTCAATCATATGTGATTGAAACTCATCTTGCTTGTTATTCAGGGTTGCGTAGATCCTAGATGAGTTTCTTCCCATGTCATCCACTATTTCAACTTTCTTTACATTGTGAAAAAAACCTCACTTTTTCACATCTGTGAGGGAAATCTTTGTACATATGGTCTCCCCCACAACACCAACATTGAATAGGTGGTTTCCTTGGTATTTTCCCCATTGTCTCAATCATTTTGGGTTGTTTAGAAGCTGGATGTCCCCTAAGAATTATTTATCAAGAATGGTGGCTTAGTCCCCTTCTTCCTCTGTTTCATATTGCTTTTCTTCTTGTCTTCCTAATATTTTTGGAAAGTTTCTCTTTGTCTATGTTGATCATAAAGGAATTTATCCCTCCTTATAGTTTCCTCTAGTGTCATTGGATCATCATATTGTATCTTATCATTGATAAATGATGGCATCCCACTCAAATGCCTCGTAATGTTAACATGTTTGTCCTTGATAAAAGAAACATATTTCAACGGATCTAAAAAAATCCTTTCATACTCATCTATGGTCATAATCCCAAGATTGAGTTCAAAGAAATCCTTCATTTTTTTTATCATAGTATCATTTGGTTAAGTACTTATTTTGAAAATACCTTTTGAATTATCTCCAAGTGACCTTTTTTCTCATCAACGTGTTGCACTTGCACAAACTGGTCCCACCACATTGATGCTTTTCCTTTGAGCTGGTAGATGGAAATTCTACCTTTTTCCTATAAAGAGTAATTATGGAATTGAAAATACTTTCTCATTCTTAATATCCATTTCTCCACATTCTCATCCTTCTTGTGCTCACCATCAAATGTAGGGGGATTGATTTTGTTCATTTCTCTTTGCAACTCATCCATTCCAGACCTCTTGTTGTGCTTCCTGACAAGGGATGGAATTGAACTACTGTGTGTTCTCCTATTTGAATGATTTGGGGAGTGATGTTTATGTCTTCCAACAATTATTTTTCTTCTCCTCTCATCATGAGACACATGACTCCTTGATTTTCTTGACTCAATTTCCTTATCCATTTTCTTCTCTATTTTGTCCAAGCTCTGCATTAAATTGATGTTGAATCCTTATTGTTGTTCCTTGGATTTCACAAGTCTCTCATTATCAGATTTATAACTTTGGACATCATTTTGAAAAAAGTTTATGTTTTTTTATCAAGTTCATTATTTCTTATTTTCCTTCTCCATGTCCATTTGAATTTGTACCTTCATTACCCATATTGACATACATCCCTATGATCTCATATTCATGGATGTAATTATTCATGGATGTAATGCCTCTATGCATATTCCATCATTCTTAGCTCTATTTTGATCTTGTTATGATCAAAATATTGTTAAATCTACAAAATGTGCAGTAAAAAATATTTGTTAGACTAACAATTAGGAAAACTATAAAAAACTAGGTACATTTTTGTTCCATGAGAGTATCAATTTCCTTTCTTTTGATTCCTTGTGAATTTAACCGTCCAATTTAATTTTCAGGGTGAAAAATATGGAACCTTCTTTCCAATACTTTACCAATGATCACTCCCTTTCTCAATTCTGAGTCTTAAGCAAAAATTTATCATCATTTGACCAATACCCATGAATTCCTTCTGTTCACACCTCGACTAGGTACAAATCTGAGTTGTATTTATGCATATTTTACCCTCTCTTTTTGGATTTTTGATAGGATCAAAACTAGGTTCATTCATCATTATATTTTGGAAAATCCATCCAAGTTTCACCTCTATCTCGGTTCTGGGTTGCTAGATACAACTTGTTGAAGTTTTAGGCCAATTAATATTTTTGGCCCTAAATGTTACATGCACCTTATATGCCCTCCTATACATTTTTAATGTGCCCACAGTTTTAATTGGGATCCATGGTTTTCATCTATGTCTCAAGATGTTTCCATAGACTTCTCTTGTGCCCCAATCCAATTCTGGAGCTAGAATTTATGGCCCTTATAAGTTAATTGGGTCTTAAACTTTACCCTCCATTGTTTGGGTTGTAACTCCCTCATACTAACTCCGTTTGAACCTGTGCCCCAATCCGATTCTGGAGAAACAAGTTATGGCCCTTGAAAGTTAAATGGGTATTAAAATTTACCCTCCATTGTTTAGGTTGTAAATCCCTCATACTAACTCCATTTGATGAATGCTTTACACCATTAGAAAGATCTCTCCGAGATCTATTATTTAAGATGAAAAAAAACTCTTCGATGTTATAATATTTTAAAATATGATTAACTTAATATGAATGGGAGGATAACATGGAATCCCCACCTGGAATCTCGAGGGGGGTTCCATATCAACTATCTAGCCATCCTATCCTTGCCCCAGTGAGCCCTTCCTCATCTTTCCTTTGTTATGGGTGTTATCACTTGAGTGTTCGAGCCTTGGTGCTTACCTCTTGACTTCAAACTCCATAGGACCCACGACTATGACTGAGGGATATATTGCCAGGGGATGATTCCTCACCATAGATCTCAAGGAAGTGGGTACCACAATCCATAGTATTATGACACATGGATTTATTTTTGAGAACATGTCAAAATTGAGTGGGGGGGTCTCCAAAATAAACTTTGCTCTAGTTAGGTCCTCACAATCAAATAATAACCATCAATTTCTCCTTTGATTGGACGGTTGGATATCATCTTCTCACCATAATGATTAGAGTGTGATCACCATCAATCCTATCATTATCAATGGTGGATCCTTGACCTCAATTTCCACATGAGTCTTTGACTAAATCTATGGTCAGGAGATGACCTAGATTAATCCAATGACCAATATCCTCCTTTCCATAGGAAAACTTGACGACAACTGCCACTTCTACCACACTTTCCACCGTGGTAGTACACGTTGACATTCTTCCACATCAGCTAACGCGTGTCTCCAACGTCATGTTGACGTCAACATATGAAAAAATTTCCAATTTTTCCTATTTTCCAAAATTTCCAAAAATGCCCAATTCATAGTTATCTTCACTACCACCATTGAATCTTTCTAAACATGAAACTCGACCAATTTTTAGGCCTAAATTCACCCAATTTGATATTTAATTTGGGGATTTTAATTCTTGGGCTCGATTATACCAAATACCCATGAAATTTTCTCCAATTTCACTATAATAATTTTATCGAACAATTTGCAGACATAGTCTTCCGTACATTCCGTCAAATAGTTTGCATGCTTACTCTACAAATTTGAGCTCTAAACTCTATTAATTGGGCCTATGTAGGCTTAGTGCTAAAAATTGGCCTCTAATACCACATTGTAGCATCCCCAGACCCCTTTTGGGAAATGCAACGTGAAAAATATGAAGTCTGGTATCATTTAACTAACTAAAATGCTCTGCAAATGCACAAATTAATGTAGCATAACAAAAAACATATATATGCAACATGTACATGAAAAACCCATGAGAATAAATGCATAAATATTAACACAACACATAATTAACACACAATAGACACTTATATTTGATAAAATTAATGCCAATTGCATGCAGAACTTCCATGTTCCTCCCAACCTTAGACCACACTGCTCATATTTTTTAGTAGTGGATCACCCTCGAGCTGGGGCTCAAATGTAACACACCTGAATCCTTAATACTCTTTTAAGGGGTGGGGTGTCATAAATTCATTTTTCCTTAAATAACTAATCTTGAATAATCTCTCCAAGATGATTCATTCTCTTCTACTTTCCTGTAGCTTTCTAAAGACTGATACCAGGTTCTAAACCGACCCTTGGTTTATATATTATGGATTTCCGAAGTTCTTTGGGTGTTCATTGGTTGAGGGCCACGTGATGCCCCCATGGCTTCATCTCATTAGTATCATCTCTTGGTTCCTACCTCCTGTAGGGAAGGTCCATCCATTAACCAGTCTGACGACTGGATTAACCCTCGTCTGACACACAGGCTAGCGGGAAATTTGGAGTTCGATGCTTCAACGCTGAATGCCTCCTTGATATCTATGCATGAGACCTTCTAAACTTTCGAAGTCCTGTAAGATTTCCACATGGTTCCAATCTTTAGACCTTTTTGGTCTCTCTACAATGCTACATCCCAAATCCTCTGGAGTCCCAAAGTGTAAAACTCCCGGAGTTTTAGTCACTTCACCAACCACATTGGCTAGGTGGGCAGATAGCAGGAACTGGCATGTAGGAGGGGTCAGGGTGACACATGTTACATTCCAATGAGTCTATAGGGTATGTGATACACATGAATCCGGGTGATATGTAGAACTTCAAACTGGAGTCTATGTCACCCTGGACTCACAACCTTCTAACATCCCTCAGATATCACAGTCGAGATCTAACCACCTAGATTCATATATCTATGGCTCTTGTTACTTCAGGATTTGACGTTCGAGATTTTTGCGATGCAAACTCCTCTTTTCTCCCAAAATTCCCAATCTCCGAACTAAAGGGGTCTATCACCACGCACCCCCCGTACATTGACGGCTGGGAAAGAACCTGAAGGATCCCTCGATCTACAATTCTGGTTACTTCGCGGATCTGGCCTTCGGGGTTTTGGATCCCATTTTAGTTGGTAATATAGGTTCACTTAAACACTAGGGAAACTTCCCAACACCGGTAAACCTTATGGGTAACCGTAACTCTTGGTAGCCTTCGACCAGTTTATGACTATGAGGGTCGATAATACTTCGAAGTCCCAGAATTCTGAAGCTACGAAGCCAGAAGGACTTATCTCCCTTAGGATTAGCCTAAGGTTCCTAGGTGTTGGTCATATGGGTTCTCCCAAACAGACCTCGTCCGTTCGTCTTCCAAACAAAAGGGTATTCCCTTTTGAGACTTAAATCTCACTATCCTTCCTGAGATTCATCATGAAACTAGTAAGGACTTGGGCATGATATCCTGGTCACACAGTCAAGAGTCTAAAGGGGATAGTCTCTTTAGAAGGACAGGGCCATATTGACACAATACTTTCTATCTCGACCATCCTACAAGTTTATGTCCCAAGGCATATTGAAGGCTAGGTTGGGGCACACAGATAGTCAATCAGAAGTATAAGATCACAAGAAGACAAACATATACACATAATTTAACCATTTCAACACAGAAACCATTTATAGATATATAAATACATGCATGCATCCATTATTCCCAATTCAATGCATAGAGTATGAAAACACTTATCAGTACCAGATAACATGAAGTGACTGCTGAAAGGGGTGTCATTTTCCACCCAACCATAGGCTCAGTCACTCCTAACATATTTATCACTAGCCACCCCTGATCTAGACCACGATGCTATGATATATGATCATTTCTTCCGGCTTAGTGACAGTAGGGACGGAGGATACTCTCCTCCTCCTGCAAGATCTTGGAAATGGTTTTCACTATACCAAGCAAGGAGGACCACCTGAGTACTTCCTCAGTCACTCAATAACCTCATTTATCAGCTTGTATCGTAACCCTGTTAGCCATTTCCTGTGACTAGAACACACTCATTTCTTAGTTCTTCCTTAAACCCAAGAGCTTAGTCTCTTGTATATGCACTCTTCGCAGGCCTTCCTTTGCCCACCACACCTTCCTTTCTTTCCTTCCTCAACAAGATTGTGTGTGGCTCAAATTCCTAGTCCGTGGTCAGGTCTGCAATCATTTTAGATGGGTTCTCTACCCCATCCCCTCATTAACTCTTGAGGAGGTCTTCCCACCTACCAACCTGACTGTAATTCATTCCGGGTCAGAGAATTGTTCTGGTTCTGAGCAATTAAATCTAATAAGGTACTAGTTTGGTGGAGGTTAATGAAACCATTCCTGGTCCCCTTCACCATCTCTTTCATAGAATTTGTGGTCTCTCTTAGCACACACCCCTTCCAACAATCATGCAACACTTATCCATTTTCTAGTAAATAACATAATTTACATTCATTGACCTTTTATACAAAGGTCCATCAAATAAAACATTCACACATATTGAGTTTTCCATAGTCTCTTGGCCGATATAATTATATTTACAAACTAGGGGAAACAAGGGTGTTACATCAAACTCCACCTGGGAAAAGGAAATCCTAACCAAGCTAAGGTCTCACAGAAAACATAAAACTCAGACTCATGTTCCAACCAAAACTAACAACCTATAGTCCCTCATTCCTCACATGCATGTCCCACCCTAGGAAGTGTGCCCCTCCTCTGCTGAATAGTCCTTCGAATTCCCTACTTCCCTTATGGGGCTTCAACAAAAGGTCAGAAAAGAAGTATTAGAGAACACATCTTGGAACCTTGGGAAATCAATTCCTGAGAATTCTCATGGTCCTAAAAACTTGCTTCTTTAATATCCTATGGGCCTGACAACCCTCCTCTTCATTCCAGTTCCAAAACTCTCCCTGGTAGAAGTACATGTAGAGGTACTAGCAACATGAAGGTATATATGAAAATAGTAGGGAGGTGGTGAGGTGAGAATCATAATGGAATCATGGCGGAAAGGACTAAATCCCCCTAACTTATTTGTGTGTTACCAACTTGACACTTGTCATGTTAGGAACTGCATGGGCCCACACATGGATTGCCTTACAAGGTGATTTGTACCTTGGACAAGTAGTTGGTAGATGTATTAGATATTTTTCTTATGATTGCATTGG
Organism: Picea engelmannii; assembly: GCA_009831015.1. Classification (NCBI taxonomy): domain Eukaryota; kingdom Viridiplantae; phylum Streptophyta; class Pinopsida; order Pinales; family Pinaceae; genus Picea; species Picea engelmannii. Next base: position 298,828 of record ML789526.1, on the reverse strand, counting down.
ATACTCTAAGCAATTGAGTTTTTTTTTAAATGTTTTGCACATATGTTTTATTAATAGACATAACTTTATAAGGAATAATTTAATTTAAAAAAAACTTCCTTTGTATATTAAATTTCTATCATGATGACAATTTACAAATCAACCTAGCCATGAGACTTCTTTCATATCTGACAATTACATTACATGGCTGATTACTAGGTCATTTTGTATGCTTATGGCTAAGACAATATTTATGTGTATGTAGACTTTGTATCACTAACATAAATAACTATATAATAAGTTATCGAATATAAAATCATAATCATTTTTCACATATAAGGTAGGAATTCTTTTACATATTTACTTTGTAGTAGATTTTCGTGTGATCCCAAAAATGAAGTTATCTTCTCACACGTTTGCAATTGAAAATAATCCATACCACTCATATTTTCATGGGGAAAACATTGATTCTCTTGAGCAAAGTTTAAAACTAAAGAACAGGAAGATCCAAACAACTCTGATGAGGATATACAAAACTAGCATATAATCCTTTGCATAAAGAAATAACACAAAAAGTACAATAAAAGACAAACTATTATATTAAAATAATAAAAATAAGAGAAACATATACATCTGAAGACATCCCTTTGTTCTTTAAGTGGTTTGGTTTAGTTCCCTATGGGATGCAACACCAGTGATCATTGGATCGATCTCTTAACCGAAAGGGCCTTGCGGGGGGTTATATATGTTAGGGTACTTCCATATTCTCCTTCCTTCCATAAGGAGAGAAAAACCAGGAAGTAACCTAGCCTGAATTGTAGTCAATATAAGTAAGAGGTGGTCATCCTTATCACTATTGGTTGGTCATCCTTATCACTATTGGTTGGTCATCCTATCTAGTTGTAGGGATCTGAATCCTAGCATACGAAGCATGCTCAATGAATGCGATGCCATATGGTCAATGATTTTCTAATTTCCTTTTCTTTCTTCTCCATCCCTCTTGAATTTTTCTATATTTTTTGAGCTTCTCTAATGTCTCTCCATGCAAATGGATGATAGTTCAGTTCAGAGCATTCAGTTTTCCTTGTGGACTAACTCACTTATCAGTTATTTGGAAATATTGTCCTCATTCTTTCCATGTAATGTTGGCTATGTATGTATACAAGTTCTGAGCTACACTTGTGTGTTGTGCCACTAACATAGTCTTCTGAATTTGATTCCTAAGTTTCCATAGGTGAATGTAAGGGATTTTTTTCTAAAAAAAGGGAAAGGAGCTTGGAATTATGTTATGTACAAGGGTTACATTAGATTTTCAGATATTGAAGGATATATTCTTTTGGTTTAATTCTTGGTAGGAGGGAATTCCTCATTGGAAGGGGAAATTGGAATTACCATTTTTCATTCACTGGTCATGCAATCAGTTCATATGCCAATAGGGATGTTGTGCATGCCAATGTGGCATGTGCATCAACCAATAGGGCTGTTGTGCATGTCAATTTGGCATGCACACCAACTAATAGGGCTACTATGCATGCCAAATTGGCATGCACATTAGCCAATAGGGCTGTTGTGCATGCAAATTTGGCATGCACAAAAACCCTATGGCTATTGTGCATGCATGTCAATTCTGCACATCCTCCCAAATTGTCAAGGAATTCCATGTCACATTGGGTAGGGACATATGATACTTAAAAGCATCTCCAAAATGGAAAAACTTTTAGTTGGAGTCATTTGAATTCCCAAACCTAATCTTTCCAAAGCCTCTTACATCTAACCAATGTCATCTTCTCCTTCTCATGTTTACTAATCCACAAGAAACTTCAAATCTTCCTTCTCATTTTTGTTATTTTGTATTGAATTATGAAGCACAAAAAGATACCCTTAGTAACTATAAACTCTTTAATCTTTATATCAAGATAGAGGAGAGAACCAAAGATAGGCTCCACACTACACCAACTTTATTCTTACTTTGCTTTGACTACATGACTCATAACTAGTACTTTGCTTGTTGATTAATTGGGTTGGTTGACATTGATGTCAACCCTTTAAGAAAGTCCAATAGCGAATTCTGGTAGCACAATGGTTTCGGTAATGGACCCAAGTTTTTTTAATGGATAATGGTATGAGTTTTGATATATTTGTAGGTAAGACTATTTTAGATGGATAGTACATGTCATGCCATTTCCGGTGGTATGTGGAATTCCACATAACTCCTCACGGTTAGAGAGTTATGGCCGTGTGAAGTTGGAGAACCCTCGTGAGTCATCTAGAAGCCCCAAAAGGTCAAAGTAGTCAAAGTTTTTGCAAAGAAGAAATTATTTAAATAATAAAGCAAAGTGATGAGTGTACTATAAGTCAAAGAGGATGCAAAAGAAATTATTTAAATAATAAATTTAATGGAGAACTTACTAATTATGGAAAGTGGTTAAGTTAAGTGGACAAGTGGTTATAAGTGGGTTAACCCTAAACTAAGGAAAGTGGGTTAACATGATTAGAAGGTAATCCCTTGAGGAAGCTACATGAAAGTATAAATAAGAGGCAAAGGTCTCTCATTTAATTACACTTGAACATATTGAACATCTATTGTTGTGTAAGGCTTATTGCAAGTACTCATTGATACATATGAAGTTGCGAAAGTCTGAGATAGCACAAAGGGTTGACGATAAAAGTTTCAGAATTGTAGAAAATACTAAAAAACCCTAAATTATGAGGTGTACGCGGGCTAACAATGTATTAGGTTGCATACATACGCAGGTTGGCAGTGTATTAGGGTGCGTACATGAGGGTAAAGCCATAGAAACTTGAGAATATTAAGATGTCGAGGTTCTAGATTATGAGATCAAGCTACTAGGAAGGTCTACAGTGATCAGATACATAAGATCTATCCATTGGTTCAGAAGGTATGTGTTATTTCTATGAGTAGTTGGATTTTGATGTATGAATGAGAAATGGTTATGGAGATTTGAGGATTCTCCCTAGAGAGACTAGTGTTTGCATGGGATATTCTATATAAGTCAGATCTACAAAAATACAGTGTTGGTATAATCAATATTTATCATTGATACTTCTTGTTAGAGTTGAGGCACATCTTGTATTTCTTGGCATATGGCTAAGGGTGTTTTTGGTACATGGTTGAGAGCTTGTATTTGTGAAGTGGTTGGTGTATTGAGATGATGAATATCAAAAAGGGTTTGATGTCTAGATCATGTGATGTTTATTATACTTTTTCATAATTACACACACTTATATGGCACATGACTAGAGAGAGATATAGAGTTTTTGAGTAAAGGTTATGTATGAGGATGCATGCAAAGGGTACAATTACAGTCTGGATATAGTGATAGGTTGCAGATCTATGTGAAAGAAGTTACAGAGGATCAGAATTTTTCAGAAGAAAGAAAACCCTAGTTTTCAAAAGGTATATGTAAGCTGCATAGCAGACAAGATGCATACATATGTAGGTTTTTGTATGTATAGGGCGTGTACATACGCATGTTGCAGAACTTCAGGTCGTGTATCTATTGTATACTAGTTTTCAAAGGGTATATGCAAGTTGCATAACATAAATGACACATACATACGTAGGTTGTTGTACAAATAAAGCATGTACATACGCATGTTGGAGAACTACAGGTTGTGTATCTATTGTATTCAGTGTATACATGTTCATTTCAGGTACAGATTTATTGCAGGGAAGTTGTACAGGTTGGTTGCAGGTCAGTGGTATAGGTTGGTACAATTTTATAGTGGTATATCTCACAGTGATTGTGTGAAAGTGGTTCCATCATTCTACTTCTACGTCAGGTAGGTTGTATGGGAAAAGGATAGGTGGTTGTATCCACCTTTCGGTTGTATCTGGAGAACATAGGGGGTTGTATCCTCCTTCTGTTTGTAGCCATATAATTGAGGAGTTGGAGCTTCCCTCAGGTTGTAGCCTGAGAAACTAGGGGGTTGGAGACTCCTTCCATTTGCAGCTGGAAACCAAAGGAAGTTGGTGCTTCCAATGAATGTAATTATTAAAGACATATAAAAAAAATAATTATGTGGGTTTCTTCCTCTTTGGGTTTCCACATAAAAACACTGGTGATAAACAAGATCACGACGACAAAATTGTGAAATCGGATAATCCAAATTCTTCTATACTTTTGGAACAAGATGGCAAGGAAAATTCCTTTGAATCAAATGAACCTACTAATAAACCTTACATAGGATAACAAGTCATTTCCCCCAAAAAATCATATCAACTAAGACATGTCCAAACTCCCCCATATCTTGAACGATTAACCATTGAAAAATCTATTAAACAACTTGAATTTGACTTCCATGAGGAATTGAAAAATGTATGAGTTAAAATTCATTTGTTCTAGACCATAGAAGATGTATCAATCTATTCTAGAGTTGTTATAGAATTATGTTTGAAGAAACCATGACAAAAATGAAAGGATCCTCCAATAGTTCAAGTACTTGTTCATTTAGCCGATTTGATTCTTGGAAACATACTTACTACTAAATACACAAATCCAAGAAGTCCTATAGTACATGTTTCCATTAATAACATTTCCATCCCAAATACTCTAATAGGTCTGGGAGATGCTATAAATTTCATGAATAAAGAGATAATACTGAAGCTTCAATTAAAGAATATTTGTAAGACCACTACTATTCTCAAGTTAGAATATCAATCAACTGTACAACTTGAAGAAATTTTAGAAGATGTAGTTATCTCTATAGATTGCTAGGAATATCCTATTGATTTCATGTTTCTACAACCCAAATCAAATCTTGGGAGATGCCCCTTGGGAAGGCCCTGGTTGGCCACAGTTTATGCCTTTATTACATGTATATCCAAAGATCTGACTATCTCCCATGGTACTTATACAAAGAAACTTACATTATATTCACCATCTAAACCAATTCTTGCACATGAAACACCTATATGGATAGGAAATGGGGATCTTGATGATGAGAAAGTCCAACAAGTCTTTATGATTGAATTGTATCTTCCCTTTGAAGAAAATACTAAAGATGATCTTATTTGCAACCTTATAACTAATACTTATCCACCTACTAATCAAATCATGAATATGATAGAATAAAAATATCCTTTCTTTGTAATCCAAAAATAATTTGGATCAATTCAAACTTATATGTATACCACATCTGAAATACATAACATGCATGTATAAATATTTTTGAGAAAAACACTCAACATAAATCCTTAACTAGAAGAACCACAAAAAAAAAGGTTGATTGAGTTGTTACAATTGCATGCTAAGGAATTTTCTTGGGATTATACATATCTGAAGGGGATCCATCCTAGTTTGTTCACTCATCACATATATTTCTAGGATAAATTTCAACCAATTATACAACCTCAATGAAGGATGAATCCTACACTTTGAGAAATAGTCAAAATTGACTTGTAAAAACTATTAGATGTAGACTTCATTTATCCTATTTCTAATAGTAAGTGGGTTTCACCACTTGCTATAATTCCAAAGAAAAATCAGAAATGGAGAGTCTTTGTGGATTATAGAGAAATGAAGAAGGATGTGTCTAAGGGCTACTTTCCTTTGCCTTTTATTGATCAGGTTATAGATACCCCGACATGAAAGAAATATTTTTATTTTCTTGATGGCTTCAATGGGTACAACCAAATTCAATTATCCCATAAAGATCAGGAAAAGGCAACTTTCATCTTCCCATGGGGTATTTCTCATACCAAGTGTACCATTTGGACTATGTAATGCTCTTTCCACATTCCAAAGGGTTGTGCTTGGAATTTTCTCTGACTTGATCCATGACTGTGTTGAAATGTACATGGATGATTTTTACTATCCACGAAAATACCTTTGATGAAGCAATGAATAACTTAAGGAAAGTTCTTGATAGATTTTAAGAAACAAACTTTTCCCTCAATCATGAAATATTTCATATATTTCTTACAAAGGGTATAGTTTTATGACATCATATATCTCCCAGTGGTATCTAGGTTGACCCTGCAAAAGTTGAAGTAATCACCAAACTTCCAATTCCAATGAATAAAAAAGATGTACATATTTTCTTAGGTCATGTAGGATATTATTTTCATTTTATAGAAAATTTTACCAAGACAACATCATCTTTATTCACATTAATTTCAAAAGATGATAAGTTTTGTTGGACTAATTCTTGCCTAACTGCCTTCGAAACATTAAAATAAAATTTATTTGTAGCACCTTTATTAAGGGGACCAAATTGGTATTTTCCATTTCATATCTCAAAAAATGCTTCATATACAACCATTGGATTTGTGCTTGGAAAATGAGAGGAGAAAAAACCATATGAAATTTAATATATTAGTAAAACTCTTGTTCCCACATAATTAAATTACATGGTAATATAAAAGGAATTCCTTGAGGTTTTCCATGCAATCAACAAAGTTTGACACTAAATCACTGGTTACCTAGTCTTTGTACACACTAACCATTCTTCCATTAGATATCTTATGAATAAACTAGCCACAAATGGTAAGGTAACTCAATGGTTTCTTTTTCTATAAGAATTTGACATCATCATTTCTGATACACCTAGAAGGGAAAATGTTGTAGAAAAATTTCTTTCTTGATTGAATATTGAATGGAATAATGATCCCGTAGAAGATGTTTTTCATGACGAAAACTTGTTTTTATTAACTATTCACTCATAATGGTTTGCAAATATTAGCTATAGGAAAGTTTCCGCAACATTTCTCCCCAAGGGAAAAACAAAGAGTTATATGACAAAGTGTTATGTATTCCTGGGTCCAAGGAAAACTCTTCCAAGCATGACCAGATTACATTATCTAGCGTTGTGTTCAAGAGGAGGAGATATTTGATATTTTGAAAGGCTATCATGATGACCCATGTGGAGGAAATTTTGTGGATAGAATAACTTCTTGCAAAGTGATACGGTTAGGGCACTACTAGACAACTATTTTTAGAGATGTTAGAAAATACGTTAAAAGTTGTGACATCTGTCAAAGGATGGGAAAACTAGTGGAATCATATGAGATTCCATTTCATGATCAAGTATTCATTGATCCTTTCAATAAATGTTCCCTTTATTTTGTAGGACCCATCAATCCACCATAAGTACAAAAAACATACATTCTAGTTTGTACTGATTACACAACAAAATGGGTGGAAGCTAAGGCTCTTCCCAAAGCTACTGAGAAAGTAGTGGAAGACTTTTTGTATGAATAAATATTTTTCCAGTTTTGGATATGAAGAGATACAATCACTAATCAAGGGACTCAATTCACTTCTAATCTCATTAATTCTATCACCAAGAATATTAGATTCAACATAGAACATCAACTCCATACAAACCACAAGCCAATGACCAAGTTGAAGTAACCAATAAAGTTTTGGAGACTATTTTGATGAAGACAATAAAAATTCATAAGAGAGATTGGACTAACAAAATATCTGAAGCATTATGGACTTATCGAACAACATGGCATAATACAACTGGATTCACTCCATATGATTTAGTTTACGATAAGAATGTTGTCTTTCCAATCGAATTTGAAGTAAAAAATTTGCGTATAGAATTTCAAGCTAACATGGATCTTAAAGAGGATCAACAACACCATTTAAATCAAATTAATGAACTTGATGAATTTTTTCAAGCTTCCATACAACAAACTGACATAATTCAATGACAAAGAGATAAATGACATGATTGATTCATCAAGAAGAAAAAATTTCATGAAGAGGATTGGGAACTTTTGTTTGATTCTCAGTATAATTATTTTAACGGAATGTTTTGTGTACGATGGATGGGACCTTATGAAATAGACATTGTATATATGATAATGGTTAAATTAAGATACACACTATTGATTAAGAAAAAACTACATTGTTGGTGAATGGCTATCGACTACATTTATATTAGAAACAATATATAAAGAAGATTTGATAAACAAATTAGTCACTTAGGTGGAGGTTCAAATTGTAAGGGAAGTGGATTCTAAACATTCAACCACTACTCTCTAGAAGAACTCTCAAAAGGATCATTTTGTACACAACTGATTGTAAATAGAATAATAATAATAAAAAAATCCATTAGTGAAAACCTGGTCACAAGCGCTACTGGACTTGATAATATTAGAAAACTAGACTCCTAGATGATATTATCAAGAGAAAAAGAAAAAAAATCTTTTTCAACTATGAAAACATTTTCGTAGGCACAATTGAATAAGTTTTGTTTGAAAACCAATTGTATTGGTAGGAAAAACTTGAAAAGAAAAAAATATACAAAAAAAAAAGAAAAAGAAAAATATAAAAAATATATATCCATCTTTTACTTTTGTAAGAGGAAGAGACTGTTGGAGGCTCTACTTGAAAAATTCAAATAAACCAGATGAGTCTCTCTTTGCATATTTTTAGAATATTTGCCAAAAATTATCTAGAAATTTCATAGAGACCAATATATTGCAAAAAATATTCATGTTTAGTTGTCCAAGAAGTTCCAAGATTCATTTTATGTTTAAAGTTTACATAAATTCATCACTGGATAAATAGTTCCATTAGAAGAGCATTCACTGAACCACTTAATTTACAGGACTTTTTCAAGACAAGATTATGTAGCATTCCACATATAAAATATTATGCAGAACAAAAATAATTAGCTAGAAATGGCAGAGAAACAATGATATAACCAGAACAATACCACAATAATACCATAATAACACCAGAATAACACCAGAAAGAGCACTTTAATTACTAAGAGCAATGTTCACTTGCCTCTTCGGGTGGGGAAACCTCCAACAGAGCATAACTCTATTACAATCATATCCAAGACAAGATTTCTCATACCCTCTACTTCTATTTATACTAAATCTATCTATCCTAAAGAACAATATGGAGGAAGATCCTTCTAGAAGCGAAAGCTTCTATTAGGTCTCCTTACATTTGACTTATTCTTCCTTATTGATAGGCGTTATTAATATTGGCCTTTATTACATTGAATTATATTATTCTACCTACGCAAGGGGTTAGGGAGGTTAGGTCCCTAACATACTCAAATGATCCGAGGATTTGTTTCCACTTGAAGATTGAGGTAACTCTTATATTTCTATCTCTGATTTTATTTTATAAACTTGAAAATTAAAAACCAATCCAATTTAAGTTTGTATTTTTCCTAAAAATACGTCATCTACTATCCATATTCTCCATCTACCTTATCCCCTTTCAATCATTTTCATCCTTATTCCTTACCATTCTCAATGTGAATAACATGTAAGGCCTATAGACAAAGTCATCAATACTCAATTTTTTTGGAAAGATATAATTTAAAATATGGGTTATGCTACAAAAGGAAATAATCATCCAAGATTGAAATTTGTCTATATCAACCTTAGAAATAGAGTTCCAGTCCATAATCCTCATTTATCTCTCTACATGCCTATTTCTTTCCATATGAAAAGCATCAAAAGGACTAAATTACCTTATGAACAAACAATTCATAATTGAACTTGTCCATATATACCCTAAGAATCCAAATCCCTATCCATAATTATCATCTTCCTATACTATCTTATCCTACACCATTCTATCATATATTATCATCTTCCTACATTATCCTACCCTCCATTATCATCTTCCATAATGAGGAACATTACAAGTCCAACTAACTTCTGACTAATATTATCATGAAATAAGGTATTGACTTAATCATAGTTTGAAAATTCACATACATATTCATTATTTTCTACGAAATGACATGTCTTGTAGAATCTATATTCATGATCACATATGTATGAAGGTGGTAATCATTTTAAAATCGAGTTGATATCAATCAACTTTGTTACCATTTCATCATATAAGACATGATTAATATCACTAGTGTGCATAGGAACAAAGTATTCTTTATAAAGAGTGTGCATTAGAAACACCTATTTAAAGATGGGAGGAGCTCAGAATTGGACAGAACCAAACAACACCAACATTATTAGTCAAAATTATGAAGTAATAGACATTTTTTCTCGTGTTGGTTGGTTGGATTTCTTCAAATGGTTTCAGGGTTCAAACTCAACCATTTCCATATGAGTTGCTTATAGTTTCAATGGGGAAACAACCACAGTCCAAGGGATAACATTTCCAATTAATGAATAAACCATCAGTCGAGATATAAGATTTAGATTGGAAGGTGAGCTATGGATGAAGAACCTCAATATACTGGATGAAAGATGGATATGATTCATAAGTACTCCTATACATATGCCCGGTGTTGAAAAGAAAGGAGTTCAGAGGGATGAATTGAATACACCATGGAAATATATTACAGTGATAGTCTAAAATTTCATAACGTGTGAAGATTGATTTAGTATTCTTTTTCCTTACCATATCAAAATCTTGTTACATCTTAAGAATTAGAACTTGAAGAATTTTCCATATTTTCTTTTGAAAGAATTAAGTAAATATGGAAAAATCTTTCCAAAGACACACCCATCCCATAAGAGTATATCATATTGGGTTCATAACCATGTTATTTAGGGAAGAAATGGAGAGCTTGGGTACTACCTAGAAAGGGTTTCAAAATAACATAAGATAAAAACCCAAGTCGAGAGTTTTACCATTTCCAAACAAACGAAAATCTCTAAAGAAAGAACATCAAAATGATGAAGCTACTATATCAGGGAAATCTTGTAGCATTGGAAAAATTGAATCAAGGGTTTCATCAAAGTATCAAACTGAGCTACCCGAGGATCATTTGGTGATCACATTATCTAATTCTAAAGAATAACCTAAAGTTGAATCTCAGGAAGAGATCGAGGTCGAATATACAGAGGTTCATGGGATTAAAACCACATAAGCAATTGATGTTTTATCTACATAAGCACATAAGGTTGAAACCATAGAGGAATTTGAAGATAAATCCACATAAATAACTAAGGGAAAATCAAAAGAAGTATTTGTTGAAGAACTAATGGAGGTACTTAATCATTCACTAGAGAGAACATAAATTGAAGAAATTCTAGGAACAACCATCCAAACTATGGAACCAGAGATTGGTTGTATCAAGAAGAAGAAATGGATGTTGGAAATAATGTTTTCATTCATGTCAAATACAGGGGGATACTACATATGTCTAAGAATCCAATATCCTATATAAAAAAAGGGGTTTGTTTTCATACATTATGAGACTATGAAAACGTGCCTTAACTAAACTGAATGATGCTCAAGTGATGGATAAATATTGTTTTATTTGGCTGTGACATATTTGCAAAGGTTGCATTTGCAGATTCTTCTGTTAAGCCTAATGAGGAAGTCATCACACATGCAAGGAACATATTTCTTGATGGGTTCCCTGCATCTCTGGAGGAAGTGTAGGCATGTCTTGAAGGTATAAGTAGCAATGAGCTTGGTGAGGGAGATAGTAAGGTAAAAGATAAAATTTATATATCCCACATTCATACGGAAAAACATTTTCAATAGATTTATAATAAATATGTGCCATTATATAGTTTGAATGTGAAACAGTGAGTTATGAAACTCTGTGTAAAGGGTTAACTTTTAGTTGTGAATAATCATGGACCTGGAACTGTTTAAATCGTGATCATTAATATTCAATATCAATGACTAAGAGTGAAGGATCCGAACTTCAAAGAATCAGGTATATTGGATATCAGAACATCGAAAAATGAATGAGATTTTTGGCTTAAGGATAAAGTACCAGGGTCTTGGTGTCCCATTGCCCCAGTGTTCTAGTGTCCCGGTGGGCAGTGTAAATGGACCAAAGTGAATGTGTGAAAGTGCAATGCTAAATACACAGGGGCTCGAGGAGCTAGTGACCTAATGGGTTGGTGAGTTGGTAGTCCCGGTGGTATGGTTAGTATATCTATATATAATATAGCATACCATAGTGAATGAGTGAAATCATGGTGGGACAATACCACAGTGGGCGAGTGGGTTGATGAATAGTTGTGAACCAGAGTGTAGTTAAATCATGTCTGTCAATCAAAGAGATCAAAAACCAAGATCAAAGTAACTAGATCAGGTTAATTGTTAAAAGTTGTAGTGATGAGGTGGCTTGGTGGTCCCAATGAAGAGTCAATACATGTGGCATAAGTGGATTGGTATGGACCCTAATAATGGATTTATGAAGCAAGGTTACACTAGAGAAGTTCCATATCAAGACATCGACAGTTGTTTGAAACTTGGTTGTGTTTCAATAGTTTGATAATCCATACCATGTTGGTCTCGATTCACTGATGAATTGGACCAATCGAGCTTGTAGATCAATGGTCGATATTTGATCCAAGTCTCATCCAAATTTTTTTGATCGTTAAGGTTTGTGCTATATGTTTAATCCAATGAACAATGAATAGATCATGTGCAGTGGAAGGAAATTGAGACCAGTTACAAAGGATTTCTTTTGCAGCCCGATTTAAAGGCATAGATGATTTTAGGGGCTAAATTTCGCTCATGGGCTAATTTTCCATGGTTTTTCCAAAACCGAGATTCGCTATTTTAAAAATGATTCGCCCAAATTTTATAGGATAAAATTATTTTACCTTAAAAATCGCCAAAAATTTAT
>ML789526.1:261062-276690 GCA_009831015.1 Picea engelmannii | reverse complement strand
ATGGTAGGAATAGATCCTTCTGATATAAATAGTCTTCCATCTACATCTTCCATAACTGGTAGTTTTGGCCGTTAAATTTCTCGACCCTAAACTTTCCATCTTCCGACATTGCTCCCACTAGAACTAGGAACCCTCTTTTCCTGCGAGTTACCTTATGCTCTGATGCCAGTTGTTAGAAAAATAGGACCGCGGAGCAATAAAATAAAACAAATACAGAAACAAAACACAGAAGACACAAAATACAAGAGAGACACAGATTTACGTGGTTCACCCAGTGTGGGCTACGTCCACCAGAGAAATTGTTAGGTCCTTCCTTTATTATTATCCAACAAAACCCGTTGTAACTTCCTCTTCTTTCTCTCACAGTCTCCTCTCTCAGAGTACAATATTCACCATCATCCATAGCCGCAATACATTTCCCTCATAAAAGAGGGTTGCCTTCTAGGGAAAAAAACCCTAACATAATCTCTACCATTAGATCTGCGACCTTATAATGAATGGTCCATATATACAATGAAATTACAATATACTTTTACAAGGCAATTTTTGCTTCGGTGGCTTTGCCCCCGAACCCCTATCAGGGGACACTACCCCCAGACCCCCCAGCTGGGAGGATAGGCCCCCCGAACCCCGCAGAGGGGGTACCCCCCCTCTGCACTCCCCCGCGTGGAAGAGTGTACATACTTCTGGGGTGTAAATACTTCATGGGGTATAAACACGGCTGAAAGCAAGGACCTCTGAATCAGGAAGATAATCAGGCTCCACAACCAACAGCTGTGGCCAAGGAGTCAACAAGAATATTCTTTGCTCTAGGGACGACTGTAATATTTAAGGCTTTGAAATGATCTATTAACCTATGCATCTCATGTTGGTAGTTCTTTAGGTGAGGAGAATTTCAATGTATAGTATTTATTACTTGTCTAATGATGATTTCAGAATCTCCGAAAATCCTCAATTCTTTGATATTCAAGTCTATAGTTTTCTTTAATCCTTGTACTAGAGCTTCATATTCAACAGTGTTGTTTGTACATTCAAATTCTAGCCTACAAGATAGGAAGTGGCGTTTACCAATAGGATCAATGAGGATACACCTTGATCCTAACCCTTCTTGCGTTTTAGATCCATCAAAATATAAGGTCCAAATTTGTGAACGACAATTTCCCTTTTCCTTTTCCTTGTTAATTTCTTGTTCTCCTATCTTTTGTTCTACAATCTCTATCACGGGGTCTTGACAAAAAATGGTGTCTTCTGTACGTATCGGCGATTTCTCCTGAAAAACCATGTCATAGTTTTGAGTGAGGGGAACATTGGACAAGAGAGGAGAAAAGTTTCCGAAGTGGGATTTGCAGGAATAATTTCCAAAAATGGGGAAGTTCGTGGACGAGGGTTCATTCGGGGTTTCTAGATCAGTGACTGTGTGTTTCATATATATATCCCTATCGATTATGATCATTTTCTTGTATCCCTTCAGTGGTAGCCAAAGGTGTGCCCAGTCTGTACTGAAATATCCATTTATCTTTTCAGACCAATCTTGACTCAATAATAACCCATAGGCCTTTGGAATATCTACCATAATGATGTTGATCACTTGCACAAACTTGGGGTGTGTCGCTATTCTAATCATTACATCTTTTAGTTCTCCCATGACCTTGACCTGGGTTCTGTCTAGTTGTATGACATGTTTATCACTCTTGAGAGGAACACCATTTAACTTTTTGCAAATAGACAAAGGCATAACATTGGAAGACACCCTAGAATCTACCAAACAATTGTGAAGGTTTCTATTGAAGACTTCAAATGTTAAGAGGAACAGTGGGACAAAAGGTTTTTCCTTTCTATATTCCAAGCAGGTGTTCACAGTTGGTTTTCTCACCAGATCTGTAGGAGATAGAGTTATTTCCTGACCATTACCCTTGGTCGGGCTTTCTACTAAGTTCAAAGGTTGTAACATAAAGTCCTTCTACTGAGGAATCCTGCATATGTCCATAATTGATATATTAGCCTTTAATTTCTTCAAATCTTCGACCAGGTTGTAATCCATCTTGGGCGATTCTCGGGTATGGATGCTTATAGGGTTTTTACCAGGAGAAAAAGGTTTTTTCGGGCGATCGAGAGTTGCCTTACTCCCCGAGGTTTGGGTGGCAGCGGTATCTTTCGAGATAGGCGAACCCTTACTGCATGTTTGTATCATCGAGACTTCCGCGGGTTATTCCTGAGACTCAAATAGGTAATCGGAAGGCATGATCAGGTTGGGATCCCATATCAACATGTTTGTATCTTGTGGTGGATCAATCTCTTCCTGGCCAACAATTTTCATAACCAAACTGCTTGCCTGTTTGGTTAGGGAGACTTCGTATAGAAACCGATTGGCCATCAAATTCATGTCATACACTCATTGAGGCTAGTCTCTTTCGGAGTGGTTTTCTTGGTGATAAGTACAGAATGAATGAGATGAAACATTACCTATATCAATATTTAAGTTAGCTGGGGGACGTTCAATTGCCTTGAATGGCATGTTCCTCTTAAAGAAAGACTTGTAGGCCTTTTGGCCTTGGTTTCCCTCCCCTGCATTCCTCTTCATGTCTATGATCTCGTTTGATAATTTCTTAACCATGCGTTGTAGGTGTTCTATGTCTTTTCCACCCTTGTCGAGAGTTTGATCTGTCTGTTTCCCCAATGGTCTAGCCAAAAAGAGTCCTCTCTTGGGAGGAGGCTAAGATTCTTTATTAACTAGAGAGACCTGGCCCTCTTTACACCCTTTCATCTGAAATTCTATCTTTTTGGTTTCTTCAAAATTTTCATCCAGGGTTTTCTTGGTGGCTCTTTTTACAAACATAGAAATAGAAGCTGGGAGCGCATTAGCGTAAACCTCGATTTGCAATTCTTGGGTCGGTTTTTCTTTGGGCTGAAACATGTTTAAGATGGTCGTGAATCTTTGATTCAAATCTTTGACTCTCTTTTTCGAACTCATGGTGGTGACGAATAAATCAACCATCATAGCTCTCGTAGTAGTTTCCTCTGCAAATTTATCTACAAATTCTTTCAGGAACTTGGTCCAGCTAGTTATAGATCCTACTAGAAGAATAAAATACCATGTGGAAGCTAAATTTTCAAACGTGTAGGGAAAATGATTGCAAACTACGTCTTCATGTTGGACGTTCATAAGTTTGATTGCTAGTATAAATTTCTTGATATTATCTTTAGGCAATCCATAGGTTTCAGGAACAAACTTAGGCAACAACTTCTCTGGATGCCGAGGAAGCTTATGGACTGGTCTTGGGAGGGCCAAAGTGTCTCTGGATAACCAGGGTTGATTGACCAAAGGCGGGTTCCCCCTTTCATCATTATGGTCGTTGTTTCATTCCATATCTTTAGACTCTGAGTTAAACTCCTCTTCTTCTGAGAAATCATCTGGTTCAAAGATGTCATCGACTGGTGTTTCAGGTATCAAATCAAGAGGTTCTTGGATTTTGGTAATCACAAAATCTATTAAGTCTTCTACCGATTGCACAAAAACCTCGCCAGGAGTGGTAACCACTGGTCTTCTTTGCTTTTTTCTTCGAGGGAGTATGGGAGATAAGGACAATGCACCAATCTATCGGGCGTAGGATCTTGTAATTCTTCTGAATTGATTTACTTTCTCGTGAGGAAGAGCGTAAGGTATTTCAGAGTGAAAAGACTTTTCCTCGGGCTGGGGTGAGTTACTCATTCTAGGAGTACTCAACATGTGTGGGCTATATTGGGAATGACTAACCATGCATGTGGGTCGTTACGAATCTGTGGGCTATTTGAAATGATATATAAAATACATATTCAACCATTCATTCTCAGGCCCTCCTTCTAGTGCCAATTCTGTTGCTGGGTCCTAAATCCTTGATTCAACAGTAGAAACCAAACCCGCCACCGAGGCCTAATTAGACTCTGCAATGTTTAATGGTGGAATGGTTCTCCAGATCTTGCGATCCGAATAATTTATCGATGGTCTTTATGTTTTCTTGTGAAGGCTCTTCCTTCAGTTTAGACTATCTCATTTTGTATTTTCTCTTGGGTGAGACTGATATGAGATGTAAGCCGACATAAACCAACTTGGTGACAAACATGATTAAATTCTAACTACTGGGGAAGAGGCTGAACTTGGGATAACCTATTTCTCAAGCATGCAAACAATGATTCTATACCACAGGCCTAGTACTAATACATTAACCTCGTGAGCATCCAATTACTGTCTGAGAAACTAACTATCAAAAAGAAAAAACATATGCAAATTAGATAATGGAAAGAAAAATAATTCATCTACCATAATCATTCATCACATGTTAACACAATGATTCATCTTCATCATTTAAAGAAAAGAACAACAAAATATTCCACGAGATAACTTGATAATAGATTAGACAACTCTTACTCATTACAACATCATTCATGAAATGAGATGGGAAATAGTTCTTCTCCACATCCAGTCACACGCGTTTGATGAAAAATGACTTGTATTTGGTCCAGAACGACTTCTCAATTCATAGTAGCTTCAAAATAATTCTTAACAAAAAAAAAACGAGTTCTTACAACAACCATTGACCTCGAACAAATTGGTCGATGTCTTTATTTATAATGTAAAGTTTAACTAAAATTAACGGCTAAGTGCAGTTTAAGAAAAAAACAATTTGCCACATGGCATCCTATACTAACAGTTTCTTTAACAATAAACCTGAGATATCTCTTGAAAAGGGTGATTTCTCTCGTACTCAGAACAACTGATAAACAACTCTTCACAAGTTTAGGCCCATGGAAATTTTTGTTATTCCATCGGAGCCACATGTATTCCTATGATGTCTGTTGCATATGTCTGATACTTCACTAGACTGGAGTTCAACTGTTGTAGCACGGTTTGAGCTCTGATTGGATGCTCAACAAATCATCACACTAGACCTGGCCTTGTGTCGGTCATATTTACAAGCTCTTCGGTCCATAACGAATCTTGTTTGGCATGTGACTCAACTACATCGCTTAGGTCGATAAAGTTGTTGGGGGTGCCGAGCTTGGGGAGTCTGGTATTCTTCATTACTTTGTTGATTTTTCTTCGATTTTTCTTTCGAGTTCCTCGGTGAGGTCACAGACCAAACTTTGTTCATTAGTTGGGAGGATATTTCCTGCAATCGGGGTTGAGGTAGTTTACAAATCACTTAATCAGGCAACACATAATAAGATGCAAACATAAATAGAATAGATTGATGCATACCTATAGAGCTCATTATTCTCGATCATTTAATACTTACGTGAGCCCACTCATCCTTTTGAATGACCTGTAATGTCCTTGTCCACGCCGCCGCTCCTCTTCAGTTTGAATGAGTTACCTCCGCATGCCATAGCATGGAAAATCAGGTACGAAAAATATGAGCGTCAAAACCATCATAGTGGTTGATTGACCCTTGGAGTTGGGAAAGGATGCCAGAGCAATGTGTGTCAAAAGTGCGTGTATGCTCCCAAAAGGTCAGATACCATAATAAGGAAGTCGTTAAATGCCTCAGGTCGAGGCAAGTTGTTCCTTCGGAAGCCATATCACCAAGTTTGTTGACTATCATTTGCTAATAATGGAAGCTAGTGAGATTAAAGATATTGGAATGATCATACCGTATATTCCCTGCAACTCTGATCAATGACGTTTCATGTGTTCTGGATTTCATCCATCGAGCAACTATAACACATTAAATATTCAAGGCATCTTGTCATGAAGCGTAAGTGTTCTTTTGGCAAGTTCTGTTTTGCTTCCTCATTCTGCTATAAATTCTAGAGTCTCTGTGGGGATTCTACGCATCAGCCGAGTTTATTCATCGGTAGTGTTGGCCTTGCGAGTTTGATTCCAGTGAAACTTTGTTTCATTGTTTTTATTCATTCGCAGACGTCTAATCCAATACGTTGTTGCACTATGGGATCCACTTTAAATAAGGGTCGGGGTTTGCGAGGTAGCTGGAGCACCAGGTCCGAGCCCCAACGTGCCTGGGACTCTTTCTTATTGGCATCAAGGGCCCCTGAAGCATCAATAGGAGGTACCTACCTTTGCTCTGAAACAATGTCAACATCTCAAGAGGAGGTGGGAGTGGATAAAAATACGTCTGAAGGACATATGATGGAGGTTGTGCCCTCCCAGAAGTAGACACCACAGAGGAGGGGAAGGCCTAGAAAAAATAAGGAACAAAGAGGAGAATGCCACCTCCCAATTGAGATGAGTGCACACCCAACCACTGAGGAGTTTACAATGCACACTACCTGGTTGGAGCTTGTTGGGAATACCATTCGAGGAAGAAAGGGTCAAGAGGGAAGGGAAAATACATCAGGTTCTCCCGTTGGAAGTCTCGTCCAGCAGCTAGAGTAGGATCAACTCGCCATAACCAAACTTTATCAAGAAAATAGAGAATTGCAGAGACAGTTGGTGGTGAAGAACCAAGAGGTTTCGACACTGCAGAGTCACGAAGGAAGCACAAAATGGCTCAGGAAGAAGCTTCAGGAAGCACAATATACGATTGTGCAGCTATGCGAAGCGCAGAGGATGACAAGGATGGAAAAAAATAAAATACTGCAAGACGCGAGGAGTAGTCCGAGAGAAGGTCCATGTGCAGGAGATATATGATGGGCAAACTCTTGTTTTGCATTCTCTGAAATGATATTTGATAGTTTTCTTTGTTTGTTGTGAGGGTTTTCACGTTCTTAATGTAACCGAGTCGGTTAGTCAAGGCATTGGCAGTGTTTATTTGTATGTAACCTGAGCTTGGTGGGGATCCTTAATATATGAGATTTCGAAAATGTTTTGCAGTTGAATGTATCACATTCCCTCTTTGTATGTAAATCTACTGTGTGTTTTTTTATAACTAAGATTCTCGTAAATTATGTGACTTTATAATTATCATCGTTCTGAGTTGAATTGTAAGTTGGTTGATATTTTCCTTTAGAAGCTTCCGATGTTGATTGATGCTGACGTGGCATTACTGATTGGGGGTATATTAAAAAAAGTAAAAACTAGAACTTGGCTTGTGGTAAGGACTGCACTTGGGCTTCGTTTACGTTGAACACGCTAGAAGATCTAGATATTACGACTACCGATGTTGGGATGGTGTCGAGGATCGGTGTTCAAGAGTAAAGTTAACACGTAGTTTTCTTTGTGGGTTATCACCTTCGTAAATCTCTGACGCTGAAAGCATTTCGGGAGTCGGCGATCAGTGATATCACCTTAACTTCGCACGATGCTTATTCTCTTGATCTTCTGTCGATGTCGAACAGATTATTCTTTGGCGATATCTTAAGTGAAGCTTATTCGCAGAGACGAGAAACCTCCTTTTGTCGACGCTGTTGAAATTCGATGCTCGACTATTTTGGTTTTCTTAAGCGATTTTCTTCACTTTTAATCTTTCTCGATGCTGAATTTCCTAAGCACATTGGAGAAAACTTTAGACTGTCGATTCCTTAAGTAGATGTTAGTTCCTTTTAAAGTTAAGATGAATTTTACATGTTCAAGTAGACTTTAAACGACTCAATCATGAAAACAAAATGATAAGCACAGGCAACCGTTTCATACTGAAGCACAATTAGACAGTGCAAAAGATCAAGTGGTATCCAAAAAGTGAAAATTTAACATAAACCTTTTTAAGGTGTGTTGAGTGCTCAACACATACATTCCTGGAAACATTTTATTGATGTTTTTCTGTCAACACATCAAGATTATGATTATGAAAATGTGTCTTCATAAATTGGTAATATTTCAATACATGTAGATGAATCTATTGATCAATTTTATTCTAAATTTAAGACACTTTGTTTTAGATTTCATCTAAAAGATTTTCCTTCAACATACGATTTGTTAAAATGTTTTCATGCTCTTTTTCTTTCTTCTTATGAACATAGAATACTAAATCAAAATGAACAAGGTATTCATGATTCATCAGTTCATCTTGATTCTTTTAATGAAATAAAAAATAATAAAAAATTATATCACACTCACAAACATTAGGAGTCTCTTTCACACATTTTCAAATTTCAGAAAATAATAACATAAAACTAGATATGAAATCTAAGGATTCATTTGAAATATCTCTTAATGATTTTGATCAACCTCATAAAAGTTCAATCAAAATTAGTCAAACTCTATTTTTAATTAATGAAATAGGTTCTCATAATTCTTTTTCAAAGGAAAATTCAAAACTAAGTACCTCTTCTTCAACAAACATGTTATCTTTAAATCAAAGTTTTAATTCTATTAATGATGCTCTAAGCCATGATAATTAAATTTTTCATGAAGCATCTAATTTATTGTACTTTGGAAATCATTATTTTTTGTATCTAGATTTATTTTCAAATCTCGATTCATTTAGTATTGTTTCTATAAATCTTTCTGTTGAAACCTTTTCTTCAACTAATTTAGAAAAATAATCTTGTATTGATGATAATCCTTTGCTTATCAATGATAATTATGAAACTCTTGCTTATCCATTTGATAATATCATTAATACAAATTTGTCATGTGATTTGCAAGATAAGGAAGTGATATTTGATTAATATTCTGATTTTAATGACATTGAATTACATCCATTACAAAGTGAAATACATGAAAACATAAAATCTATAGATTCACATGTTTTCCCTTTATCTAAGCACAACTCTGTTTTTGAATATCGTGATGCACTTGCACATATCTTTAAAGTTTCCAATGAAACTTGTTTTAATAATTTGGAAGCTTGTTTTGATAAAATGACATTCCCACTCTTTTCTAGTGATAATTCTATTATTCCAAATGAAAGATGGATAAACAATTACCTATCTAAATTTAATGTTACTAAATTAGAAGATAGTGTACATATAAAAACTACCTTTTAGAATCAAATTTGTTTCTCCATTTCATATTATTTTCAATAGCCTACATGGGGAAAATAAAGTTCTTTAAAGATTTTTAACACACTTAATATAAATTCTTCTTATCTTGTAAAGCCTTAAAAACGACTCCTAAACTGATTCGTCAAGGTAGTTTTACTACTCCATTTACTTGTACATATCATGATAAAATTAGTTTATGGTTAGAAGAGTCTTTAATGTATACAAATTTCTTTTATTGTGTTTTTTAATTTATTGTGTTTATTAAAAATAGATATACATAATAGGTTGAAGTTTATTTTTAATAATTTGGTAATCATGTTATTTCTGATACTAATTCTTGACATGTACATATGTACAGGTATAAAAGAACTTGAATGGTTCCATTAGAAATTTGATGATACACAATCATATTTCCTCCATAAAGTTAGTAGGTCTAATTTAGCTTAGGTTTCTTTTACTTTTATTTTGAATTCAATAAATTGATGATCTTAGATGTATATGAGCTTTATTAAATCTGCAACTTATTTATGCTTTTATTTTTATCATAAAAAGAGGTTATTTCTTCCTGGTAAATCATATAGGCTTATGTTCATTTTTGAATTATTTTTTTTATGTTTTTAATTTTATGTGTTTTTTAGTATTTTCTGATCTAAGATCTATTCTTGCATGCTTTGAATAATTTTCGAAAATCTAGCACCCCTGCTCGCTAAAATTTCACTCTCCTCATTTCATCTACTAAGAAAATAATATAAATCAAGGAATATCTAAACCTATATTTTACTTTCATTCAATATCGTTATAAGTTTCATCTTTATTACATAATCATTAAGATTTTTCCATGGAAAATTAATTAAGATTTTTCCATGGAAAATTAATTTTGAAACAAGACATTTGAAAGACAAAAGAAACTTGATTTAACTTCATTTTTTACTCATTGTTGCCTAGATTTTAGATTTTTGGTTTGAATAAAAGACCCAATTAGCTACAGCTTGGAAAAACATAATTGATCATAAATATCAACATAAGTTAGAAAAACATGTTTTCCTCACACTCACTTCGTTGTTGAGATATGTTGTCATAAGTTTCCCGGTTGAGGTTTATTTTCAAAATTTGGCTTTTTATTAGTCTCTTCCTTCAAATTTTGCATTTTCTTTATTTATTTGCCATTTTTGAAGATTTTTGTTTTTCTTTGTTTTCTTTTGATCGGATTTTGTGATATGGGGAACTCTTTCCTATGTAATACTAGTTGGGTTATATGGGGAAATCCTTATTCTATATTTATAAATAGGATTTAATTTAAATCTAAAGACATCCTTACCAAGTTTTCACTTTCTTGTATATCAATTGTTACCCATGGAGAACATTAATATACATTTCAAGTATTATAAGTTCACCTTTATAAATGAAATAATTTCCTACATCCTTTACTTTGAATCCCTCCCATACCCGTCCACATATAAAGGTCTCTAATTTGATAGAGAAACATAAACTAGTGGGGTCAAAATCAATCGGTATTGCAACCGGTTTTTTAGTAAAAATTCTCCTATACCACCTCACTCTCTTCACCCAATTGTTGAAAGAAATTCTCCAAATATGTTTATCAAAAGGGTGGGATCAAGAGAGTTAAAAACACATATATGTGGGAAATGTATGCAAACCATTCGAGGTAGTAAACAAGCATGTTGGCAGTGGGTAAATGCACACATGGTACCAAGACAACTTCGTCGGGGAACTAAACATGCATGTTGGCAACAAAGAAATGTCCGGAAAAGATATAATTTTGTTGAAAGAAATTCTCCAAATATGTTTATCAAAAGGGTGGGATCAAGAGAGTTAAAAACACATATATGTGGGAAATGTATGCAAACCATTCGAGGTAGTAAACAAGCATGTTGGCAGTGGGTAAATGCACACATGGTACCAAGACAACTTCGTCGGGAACTAAACATGCATGTTGGCAACAAAGAAATGTCCGGAAAAGATAGTCGGGGAACTAAACATGCATGTTGGCAACAAAGAAATGTCCGGAAAAGATATAATTTTATAACAAATTCATACTGATCTTTAAATTACCTCATAGCTATTTTTCTATCCAATAGTAGAGACGAAATTCAAAAATTAATAATTTTCCCTATATTTGGATTCACACTCATGGAATTAGGCATTCAAATCCTTTCATCTTTAAAAGCTTCTTTTACTTTGATTATGTCTTATGTGAGACCCTTGGGAATGGTGTAATGTGCGAGAAATGTTTGAAAGCTTTCATTTAAATCTTTGGTAAATTTAATCCTATTATCCAAACCAAAGATAATTGCTTCGTCTCCATATGTCACCAATTGTTGTGGCAGAAAACAACCTTCCCAAATTTGTGTTTCATGGTTAATTAGAAAATTTGAACTTCTTTATTTTTTGAAATTGTTTAAAACTTTAATTTATTTTCTTTTGTAAATATGTTTTGTATAATGATATTTTATGAACATCAATGTGTTTAAAATAATTATAATTAAGAGTAACGGCATGTTTTAACCCTTATTTATATTGTTTGTGCTTCGTGAATTCAAACATTCAAAAGACAATTTCAAAATTTACCATATGGCATATCACTTACAAGTCGATTTCATCGTTTCCATATTGTTCTCATGGTGATCTTGATTGTGGATTGAGGCTCATTGATGTCATATATTATTTCATTTTTAATGGTCTTGGTTACATTGTTTTCATACATGTTCATATGTTAGACAAAATTTGATGAGCTATTCAATTATTATTTTTCATCCTAAGTTTTATTATTTTCATTATCTTATATTATTTGGATGAAGAATTAAAAAATTATATTTTTTTTATTGAAATTTAATTATTTTTTTAATATCCTACCTTATGGTTAAAAATATGTTCAAGGAGCCCGCACGGGTGTAGACGGATTAGCAAGTGCCGTGTAAATGGAAGGAAATTTGTAAAATGAAGTCTCATGTTCGATTCTCACCCAGACTTACTCGTGCGCCATTCTTGCGAGCTGGGTGGTTACACCTGGAATTATAGTTATAGTGGTAGCCGCATGGGGATCGACCCCATATCACTCGACCCCATATCACTCGAGTACGAGAAAAAAAATAAAAATAATATGCTCAAGATATCAAAAGGTTATGACATTGATCATTTATTGGAAATGAACTTATGAGCAATGCATGTATTAATTAGTTATAGAAATTATACCATTAATGTGACTGATATGCTCGACTTAATGTATGATTTGAGTGACATTACATTACGGATTTTTTGTTTTCCATATGGAATTTTGAATTGCATTTGCTCTGCTCCACGTACTGGATGAGGACAGTCTCCTTTGTCTCGCCATAAACATCAATTAATTCGCATATCAAGGATGAGACAAGGCCTATACTTAGTATGGTTTTATCATTTGGGGATTTTAGAAGGGTTTACATTTTACTGTGAGTGATGGTTTCATGTATTTTCTACTGAATTCACATATTCACCATAGAATTTCGCTCTGCAAGCTATCCTGAGTCATATTGGGTGTATTACAATGGGTTTAATATCTAGATATGAGCCTCCAGGCACTGAATTTGTTGAAGCTAATGAAGATTATTAGTTGAAAATGGTGGGATCTCATTGATCAAATTGGAGGATCGGTGAATTCGTGCCATAACAGATTAGTAATTTCTCTTGGTGAATTACGAATAAATGGTTGAGAATATAGGGAAACCGTTGAAAATGCATTTCCAGAATGGACTCGTGTACATTACTCGAGGGCAGTTTCCTCAAAACGTGAGGAATTTTAGTGATATGATGGATTTTATGGAACAGATTTTGCCAGAAAAAATTGTAGCCGCCTATTTGTATTAATATGAGATCTAAAACAAAGAGGATATTCCCTGTTCCAAATTTCTAATCTCATCCAAAACCAAATATAAATCTAAAGGTATGCTCTCTTCCTGGCTAAGAAGAAACAAAGATTTCTTTTGTGGCTAATTAAATGCTATACTACTTGTGAGGATCATTACAACGTGTTCTTATATTATCATTTTTCAACTGTTAATGATATTCGTGGGTTTTGAATCAAATATGTCTTTCTACCTGTTGACGAGTTTATTTTGAGTTTTCTGGATAGATAACTGTCATTTACTTTTCTCTAGATTTGTCACGAAAATGTCAAAGCCCCTGTCCATAAATCATTCTTAAATATAAAAAAGTCGAAAGATTTCAAGAACAAGAGACAAGGGAGGAAATTGTCAAGAACAGTAAAAAATAAATCTAGCATATTTTCAAATGTTAATTCTCCCATTGCAGTCATGAATGACGAATATGAAAATATAGAGAAATATGCACATCCCAAAGAAACTAAATTAGTCCCAGACTTAAACAACGATTTTGTATTTGCTGCAGAAAAAACCAAAAAAAAAATGAAAAACACATTGAAAAATCTCAGTATTCAAGCTCTGCTTTGGAAAAGTTGATATCATAGCGTGGTGCCTATACTACAAGAAAATATAGTTAATATCAAATCAGAAGTAGGAAATAAGACTCCGATTGAAGAATATCAAGCACAAATTGTTGAAATCAAACACAGATTTACTAAGATTAAAGGCTCACTGGAAATTAAGTTTTCAGGGTCAATATTTTCATTACTCTAGATTAAAAAAAAAATCATTTTCTTGATGCTCAAATGCTAATTTTAGAATTTTGGTTGATAGATACGAATCCGTTGTTTTTAATTTATTTAATTTAATTTTTAAGAGGAGTCATAGAATTTGAAATTCCGTAGTTGTCCCATTTTTTTATATAAGTTTTATTAATTAATTTTTATTTGCTTTGACAGTGTACAAGGAATGAGTTTGACCAAGAATTGTGCATTGATTATCTATTCAAAAGTAGAAGATAGGCTCATAAAATTTATTAATTAGTTTTTAAAGAAAACTAATTCCTATTTTTTTGTATAGTTTGTTGAGTTTATATTTTGTTTTTGGAATTAAAACAGTTTTAGGATATCCCATTCCATATTTAGAGGATATAATTATTATTTAATTAATAAGAGTTGTTAGAATTAGTTGAAGCTCCGTTCTTATAAAAGAGAGAAAGAAAACTGAACCAAAGATCCCAGATAGGAGACTTGGAAAGAAATTCTGCAGTGAATTTCTTTTTTATGTATTGCATTATTGTAATTCAGAGGGGATTCACTGTAGATGATCAAAGTTTTGGGCTCTGTAAAGGAATGCAATTGTACTGGTGAAAAATTATTTCTGGAAGGAGTTCAAAGGCTTCCAAAGACTGTATATGTACAAGGCATTGAAGTTAATAATGATGAATTTGTTTTCTTTGCACTATTGCATCATAATTATAAATTAATTGTTGTTTTTTAATGTTCTTTCCAATTTGATTACAATTTTAGTGTTTTAATGATCAATTTAAGTACTATTTTTTGTCTTGTTTATTTTCTGATAATGATTTCTCTGTCTAAAGCTAACTATGTAGGGATAAATAAGGTTTAATCAGAATTGGACAACCGATTCATGGAGATTTATGTATAATGGTTGAATAACTATTTATTTGTTTATACCACTTTTTTATGTATAAGTGTAAGGTTATCCTTCTCTTAGTCAAGATAGGCTTTTCTTTTATTTACTTTCATCATAGATTAGTTTTGCATCTGCATTTGAATTTTGTTCGTGCTTTATTTAAAGTCTCCTTTCTTAAGAGAAAAAATCCAATGTGGCTTAGCTGATCCCTTATTTCATCCAATGTAAAGGATTTCCTTCTTCCAGTAGCTACAAGAAGTATCAATACACATCAGTAGATATAAGATCTTGTACATAAAAAAATTGTACATACATATAATAACTTAGTTTATATTAACCGTACGATAAATATTAGAACTAGGGTAACCGTAGATCCATTGTAGATCCATTGAACCGGTTGGAATCACCATCCCAAATAGATGAGGGTCTAATTAGGACCCTGACAAAGTGATGTCCCTATAATGTTGAACATGGTTAGTTTTGGCCATCAACAAAGTGTCAAAGAGAAGTGAATAAGTTTCGGGAGCTTAGCTAAAAGAAAAGGAAGATGCATGCAACAATCTAGAATACGAAATAGTTGTCAAAGATCACCATTTGACAAGACTGGTTTGAGCTATGGTGAGAAGAAGGAAACTTCTAAAGAAGACTCAACCTCCTATATGTTATTTTCCTCAAAAATACTATCAGGGTTGAAGACAACAGGAAGGAAGAATATGATGTTTCACAGTAGACATAGCTTCCTCACAAAGAGAATCAAGAATAATTTTCCATCAAGATGGAATCATAAAATCAAGTACCGAAATCCTTTTTCTAGTCGTTGTTACTCTTGCAATGGTTTTGGTTGTAAAGCTATAGATTATAAAATAAATGGAAAATGAAGTTATATGAGGAACACTGATCTAGGTGGATATCGGTGGCCACCCACCTTTTCCAAATGGCTCAAAACGGATTTCTGGCAATTTTGGCAATTTACTATTTTTAGCAGGTTTTAACTTCCGGGGCCATTTTGGGGGCCTAAATGAAGGTTTTTCGAGATCAAGGTTATCAATGATAGATAAAGGCATGATTGATCCCACAAAATGAATCTCTTCAATGATACCTTTCCAACGAGCTATCACACGCCTAAAACGGAGATCGTATGCAAAAGTTACGACCCCGAGAAGTTGATGCACCAACTTACCCAAACGAGGCCCACATGACTTTTGGCGCTTCATCTCCTAGGGTTAGGTTTTTGG
>ML789526.1:234895-260021 GCA_009831015.1 Picea engelmannii | reverse complement strand
CGCACCAAGCTGGGTATCAAAGACTCTGAACGACATTTGGTTTTGAAATACCGTGGGGCTCTACACAGATACATCCAAACTGAAATGGATTTTTTGGACATCTCATCACTCGGTGCTGCCTATCGATATGCTGTTAAAATCGAACAGAAATTTAAGCACCAGAACAAACGGGATTTCGGGTCTACAAATCCACAACAACCAAAGTATGACAAAGACAACCCTAACAAACAGTCTCCTGAAAACCAGTCTAAGCCATAGGAAAAGAAGGGTCACGGGAAGACAAAGAAGGACACCAGAAAATGGTGCGATTTCCACAAAATCCCCTGGAACAACACCGATGAATGTCGCTCAAAACAGTCATTGGTGGCCGATATCAAAGACAAGGAGCCGAACCCTGATTCAGAATCTGATTCTAAAAATACAGAGTGAAAGGCTCGCTAGAATGGTGGCAGCTTATCTCTGAGAAGAGATGTGACGGCTACTCGCATTCGCAAGAACATGGTTACAATGAGGCTCTGAAGGCCCTTTTACAATAAACGAGAATGCCAAAAGTCCTAGACATCCAAAAACCTAACCCTAGGAGATGAAGCGCCAAAAGTCATGTGGGCCCCGTTTGGGTAAGTTGGTGCATCAACTTCCCGGGGTCGTAACTTTTGCATACGATCTCCGTTTTAGGCGTGTGATAGCTCGTTGGAAAGGTATCGTCGAGGAGATTCATTTTGGGGGACCAATCATTCATTGGGATATCATTGAGAACCTATATCTCGAAAAACCTTCATTTAGGCCCTCAAAATGGCCCCGGAAGTTAAAACCTGCTAAAAATAGTAAATTGCCAAAATTGCCAGAAAGTCATTTTGAGCCATTTAGAAAAGGTGGGTGGCCATCGATATCCACCTAGATCATGATTACTGCAGTCAAGAGGATTTTTCATGACAGGTTCTTGATGACAGATATGGGTCCAATACATTTCTTCCTTGGACTCGAGATCAGTAAGGATGCATCAGGAATCAAACTGTCCCAGGCCAAGTATGCACGAGATATCCTTGAGATATTTCATAACATAGACTATAATTCTACCCCAACTCCTTTCCTATTAGGAGTTA
Organism: Picea engelmannii; assembly: GCA_009831015.1. Classification (NCBI taxonomy): domain Eukaryota; kingdom Viridiplantae; phylum Streptophyta; class Pinopsida; order Pinales; family Pinaceae; genus Picea; species Picea engelmannii. Next base: position 258,918 of record ML789526.1, on the reverse strand, counting down.
GACTTGACAATGGAGGGGATACTCCACTGGTTGAAATCACATTGTACATAAAGCTAGTGGGGATCTTGTTGTATCTCACACACTCCAGACTAGACCTCTCCTATGTAGTTAGAGCAGTCTCTAGGTTCATGCAGGAGCCACATGAGCTACATTGGAAGGTTGCAAGGCATATCATTCAATATGTATAGGGCACCATCACCTTTGGGATTCACTATTCATCAGAATCTACATTGAACCTCATCGGGTTCATTGATTCTGACTAGGCAAGTGATAGCATTGATCGCAAGTTCATGTCTAGTTACTCACTCAGTCTTGGTTCTAGGCCTATTTGTTGGTCGAGAAACAAGCAGGTTTTTATTTCTCTATCTTCAGTCGAGGCAGAGTTCATAGGGGTATTTAACATAACCATTCAGGCTATGTGGCCACAACATTTTCTCATTGAGTTGGGCATTCAGTTTCATCAGTCAATCATCATATGGTGTGACAACCAAAGCAGTTTGAAGTTCTGCAAAAATCGAATTCAGAGGCAGCGTACGAAGCACATCGAGATCCACATGCACTACATCCAGAACTTATTACACGAGAGGATAATTGACCTATATTTTTTTAATTCAGCAGAACAGACCACATACATATTCACCAAGACCTTCATTGAGCATAAGCTTCATTCTCTGCGCAGTCGTCTTGGAGTGAAGGACACAGTTTCCTAGAAACTGTTAGTTCTTCTTTTTACATACGTTGTACTTTTAGGGGGGGAGTTCCCATGAGGTTTTCCCTCTTTCCTCATTTATTTTAGTGTATATTTTGTATTTGGGTACCTAACATGGCCTCATTTCCGGAACCCATTCTTTATTTTCACCATAGTGAGGGGGTGTTGGATATACTTCACACACACATAAGATTTATTTTTCCTAGGTTTTTCCCTATGTTTATTAGTCATTATTCAGTCTCCTATATTTTAGGAAGAATATTCCTCTAGGATAATATTCTCTTTAGTTCACACTTCAGTTTGATCATTTGAGTGGAGTCTAGATGCCACATTGGGATTTTCTCCATGCAACATTGGGCTCATCACCAGCTAATGTGCATTTTCCTTGGGATGATCACTAGAATAACACATTACTCATGATTCCTTGATATCCTCTTCACTTCACTCTGTTTCAGTCAGTTAACTCAAAAATGAGAGACTAGTTACCTCAGACTACGTGGTAGTTCACTTAGGTAACTGCCTGAGAGACTAGACTAGGTGGCAGTTTATTCTCATAACTACTGGTGTGTGTCTAGATCACTCTAGACCACCACTATGGCACTTTGGATTCTCCTCCAATGCGAATTAGTTTACATACACATGGTATAATAGATATAGATTATACCATGTGTAAATTATCATTCATTCATTTTGTTAATGAGAATTGTTCCATTCTTTCTCTCCTGGTTCTCTTTTCTCATATTTTCCTTGCAACTGTGTATTTCAATTCCTAGCTATATCTATTATGTGTAGGTTCAACACATTTACATTTTTGCATATTCATTTAACTTGTTTCTGAATACCAACTTTGCACCAATCACATTTTAGTCTTTAGGCCTTGGGACAAGTTCCCATGTCTGATTTTTCACAATCTTGTTCAAATATTCCTCCATAACGTTAACCTAATGTTTATCAACACTAGCATCTGCAAAACATTTAGGCTCTATTTCAGACATCAAGGAGAGATTTACCTGTTCAAAAGTTCTTTCCAATTTCCTCCTAGTCTGTGTTTCAATATTTTTATCACCAAGGATTAATTTTTCTGGATGGTTCTTATGCACAAACCTTGGTGGGGTTTGTGTCTCTTTTCATTTTGTTTCCTCTTCCTCTTCTTCATTTTCTTCTTCTTCTTCTTCTTCTTCTTCTTCTTTAATGCACTCCATTTCTTCTATTTTCGATTTGTTCTTATGAGGTCTTGGTTCATCTATTATAACATTTATACTTTCAACAATCTTTTGTAGTCTTTTTTTGTAACAACTATAGGCTTTGCTTCTTGATCAATAACCAAGGAACATTATTTCATCGTCTCCTAAGTCAAAATTTCCTAGAATGTTTGACAGATGTTGGTTTTCCTTTTCGTAATTCATAGGGTGTCTTATCACTATTAACTCTAGTTTTTCCTCTGTTTAGAATGTAAACTATAGTGTAAATTGCTTCCCTCCAAAAATTGCTTCATTCAACATTGTCCCAACAATCTCTTGTACATTTATGTTTTTCCTTTCAACTACTCATTTTTGTTGATGAGTTCTTGTAGCTGAATAATGTATTTTTATTCCGTCAATTTCATAGAAACCTTCAAATTCATTGAATTTATACTCACCTTCATGATCTAACCTTAAAAAAATTATTTTCAGGTTAGTCTCATTCTCAACTAAAGATTTGAAGGATTTGAACTTTTCAAATGCATCAGATTTATTTTTGAGAAAGGCAACCTAATTCATTCTTATATAATCATCAATAAGTGACATAAAATAATTTTCTCCTTGTAGACTTTGTGTTCTTGTTAGTCCACAAAGTTCTGTATACACAAGTTCCAATGGATTGGATGTTGTATATTCCTTTGTCTTGAATCTTAGCCTTCATTGTTTTCCATGACGACACTTCTTATAGACAATTTTTGAGGATTTTGTGATCTTTGTCATATCTCTTACTGCTTGTTTTGTGTTGATTTTTACCAAGTTGTCAAATTTCATATGGCCCATTCTTTTATGCTACAAGTAGATTTCATCTATTTTCCCCATGAAGCATTTTTCTCCACTAATCTCATCAAGAATATACACATTGTTTGGGGGTTTTATTTCCCTTGTAACTAGTTTACCTGAATTTTCCCTTTTGATCTTATGTTCTTGGGAGTCAAAAGCGAGAGTGTCCTTGATCACACATCTTGCTAGCACTGGGAAGTTTGAGTTTCAAGTCTTCAACACAAAAAACATTTTCTACCTTATCACTTTCATTATCAATACTAAGACTTACTTTTCCAACTATCATTTAAGTGCTATTGTCCCGAAAGGTAACATTGTCTTCATTATTCTCGAAGGTGATAAACTTCGTAATGTGACTTGAGCACCCACTCTAAATGTACCACTCATCCCTATTATTTTTTGCACATAGTGCAACTTGTATGATCAATGATTTTTGTCTCTTTTGTTCCCTTTGTTCTTGATTTCTTTCCATGACTATTGGGGTTTCCACTTTCTTATCATTTCTAAAAACACTTGCATGGAACTTTGCTATATTCCCATAATTGTTGCAGTTATAACATATAATGTTATAATTCAGTAAAGGGGAAACTGAGTTGTAATTTATCCTTGAGAATCTATAGGAATATATGTTGGTGTTTGATCCAGGTGGATATCGGTGGCCACCCACCTTTTCCAAATGTCTCAAAACGACTTTCTGGTAATTTTGGCAATTTAGTATTTTTAGCAGGTTTTAACTTTCGGGGCCATTTTGAGGGCCTAAATGAAGGTTTTTCAAGATAGAGGTTATCAATGATATCCAAAGGCATTATTGAGCCCCCAAAATGAATCTCCTCGATGATTCCTTTCCAACGAACTATCACACACCTAAAACGGAGATCGTATGCAAAAGTTACGACCCTGAGAAGTTGATGCACCAACTTACCCAAACGGGGCCCACATGACTTTTGGCGCTTCATCTCCTAGGGTTAGGTTTTTGGATGTATAGGAATTTTGGAATTCCCATTTATTATAAAAGGGCCTTCAAAGCCTCATTTTAACCATCTTCTTGTGAATGCGAGTAGCCGTCACATCTCTTCTCAGAGATGAGCTGCCACCATTCTAGGGAGTCTTTCACTCTGTATTTTTACAGTCTCTGTACATTTCTCTGATTAATAGAAATCATGTATTACTATATATCTGTGTTTATGGTTTCATCTCTGATACATTTCTGTTATATTATTGAATATCTTCAATATCTCTGTGCATTTCTTTATTATATCTCCGCTCTCATTTCGTGTCGAAAATAATCCTGATCAAATCATTAAAGTCGAACAAGCAATGATCAACAAATCATCAACATATAGAACTAGGAGTAGAAGTGAATCAACCATATTGAGCATGTAAACATTTGGGTCTGAATTACAACATACAAAGTTCTATGACAACAAGTAGGAGTCCATATTGGCAATATACCATCCCCTCGGAGCCTACTTGAGGCCATAAAGAGACTTCTTTATTCGACAGACTAGAGATAAATCTTGCATAAATCCTCGAGGCTGCTCCATATAGAACTCCTCAAAGAGATCATCATGAATAAATACATTCTTCACATCCATTTGAAGGACTTCCCATATCTTTGCTGCCACAATGTAAAGTTCCAAACATATGGAATCCATCTTCACTACTAGAGCGAAGGTCTCATCATAGTCAATGCCATGCACCTGTGGAAATCCTTTGGAAACTAGCCAGGATTTGTATCTTCTAACCTATCCATCTGTTGTGCTCTTATTCCTATAGACTCATATTCATATGAAAAGTTTCCTTCCTGAAGGAAGGGGAACCATATCCCAAGTCTGGTTCTCGAGGAAAAAGTTGTACTCCTCCTACATGGCAGATTCCCAAAAGGGATTTCCATTAGCCTCGCCATAAGATTGTGGATCTGAAGAATGAACTAAGAAAAGATGTCTGGGTTACAATTGTTTAGCGGTAGTGAGTGCAAGAGGATGATCCTAAAAATTATATCTATTCCTCCTAGTGTCATTTGGATCCCAAACAAGATCCCCTACATCTTAAAGAGTAGTCTTGGCCCACTTGGGCCTTTGCATTGGTTCTATATTTGCATATGGATGCACTGAATATGCATCTGAATGTAGTGTCTCTGTATCTGGATCATATGAATCCTCTGAATCATAACGCTCATCTGAAGAAGAGTCACCATTTGCATTCTCATCATCTCTGATAGGTGCAAGAACAAAAGTGTATGCATGCGACTGCTAAGGTACATGCGAGACACTTTCCTCGAATTGGACACTATGCTCAATGATGAGTTGGTATGAGGAAATATCAATGAGTTTGTATCCCTTCACACCGTTGGGGTATCAAAAAAAGATACACTCTATACTCTGTGGATGAAGTGCCTTCCTCTTCCTAGAGGGAATCCTGGCCCATACACGTGAATCGAAAATACAAAAGTGGGTCACTTCCGGTTTGAGGCCACTCCAAGCCTCGTAACGGGTCTTATCCTTGACATATCTATGGGTGATATGTTTTGAATGTAGGTTTCACAATTAAGTGCTTCAACCCATAATATCCGTGGAAGTGACTTTGAATGTAGCATGCAAGATGCCATCTCTTTTAGAGATCTATTTTTCCACTCAACAACTCCATTTTACTGCAATGTATAGGGAACCATGTGCTGCAACTGAATCCCTGCCTCATGACAAATATTATGTATCTCATGGTTGACATACTCTCCCTGTTAGGGTCCTAACCCACACATAGGTAGAACAATATATTCGGATGTAATAAAGGTCAATATTAATATGACCTTGCAATAAAATAGAACAAGTCGAATGTAAGAAGACTTAATAGAAGCTTCTGCTTCTAGAAGGATCTTCCTCTAGATGCTTCTTTTGATAGATATATTTAGTATAAATAGGAGTCAAGGGTATGAGAACCCTAGCTTGGAGCTTATTGTAATAGAGCTCTGCTCGACTGGAGGTTTCTCCCCTCGAAGAGGCCTATGATCATTGCTCTCAGAATCAAAGTGCTATTTCTGTTGTTATTCTCATATCATTTCAGTGTTATTATGGTGATTATTGTGGTTATATTTTTTTTATTCTGCCATTTCTAGCATTTTATTTATGTTATGTATACTTTTTATATCTGGTATATTACAAGTGGTATTAAAGCACTTTCTTGACAGAAATTGTGGGTAATTTTTTTTTCAGGGTAGAGACCTATTTCGACATCTTTAAGCCACAGAGATCTGTCATTACACACATAAGCCACAGAGATCTGTCATTACACACATAAAGCCACAGAGATCTGTCATTATCCAGATAGAAAGAAAGAAGGTGGTGAGACTCACATTGCCGAAGCACAAGGATGGAATGTTGAGGAAGAATATGCCAAGGGCAGAAGATCCTTGATGATGAGGAAAGTTCTCTTAACGCTAGGGAAAGAGGTAGAGAACCTAACCCAAAGAAATAGTCTGTTTAGGACTGCTTGCAAAACCAAAGATAGAGTATGAAAAGTCATCGTAGATAGTGGTAGCACAGAAAATCTTGTTTATATAGAGATGGTAGAAAAGCTGGAGCTAGATACTATCGTACATCCAAGCCCATACAGAGTTTCATGGCTACAAAAATGACATCAAGTGAATGTCACTAAACAATGTTTAGTTGAATTTAAAATAAGGGGATATAAGGATGAAATATTATGTGATGTCATTCCCATTGATGTTTTTCATCTATTTGTTGGGTAGACCATGGAAATATGACATGAATGTGGTTCATGATGGGAGAAAGAACACATACACCTTGGAGAAGAATGGGAGAACTCACATGTTGTTTCCGATTAAGGATAAAGAAGTGAAAATAGAGGTAAGCAACACTGTACTTCTCATGAGTGGGAAGGAACTTCTTAAGGAGGTTAAGAAGAAGGAAGACACACAATTTATTGTGGTTAGGAAGCCTAGAATTTTTTTGACCTATACAAGAGTAGATGATTTACCAGAGGAAATCTAGGAGTTGCTGGAAGAGTTCGTTGATATAGTAGTGGACAAACTACCTTATTCGTTGCCACCGATCAGGAGTATAAGCCATCACATTGATATTATACCTAGAGGAAGCTTACCAAACAAATCCACATACAGGTTGATTCCACAGGAGAATGAGGAAGTTAAGAGACAAGTCCAAGATTTAATGGAAAAAGGATTGGTTAGAGAGAGCTTGAGTCCATGCCCTTTTCCAACAGTGCTTAGCCCAAATAAAGATGGAGGTTGGAGAATGTGTACATAATCAAGAGTGATCAATAAGATTACCATCAGATATAGATTTCCATTGTCAAGGATGGATGAGTTGATGGATTGCTTGAGTGGAGCAAGATTATTTCAAAGATTGATTTGAAAAGTGGATATCATCAGATTCGCATGAGAGAAGGTGATGAATGGAACACAACATTCAAGATGAATGAAGGGTTGTATGAATGGCTTGTTATTCCATTTGGTTTAACAAATGCACCCATTACTTTCATGATATTGATGAATGAAGTCCTGAAGGATTTCATTGGGAAATTTGTCATTGTATATCTTGATGATATATTAATTTTCAGCAAAACAGAAGCAAAACACTTGAAGCATTTAGCTACAGTGATGAGGAGATTACAGCAAGAGAAGTTGCTGATAAACATGAAGAACTCATCATTTATGAGGACAAAACTCATTTATTTGGGTTTCGTTATCTCTACAAATTATTTTAAAATGAATCCGGACAAAGTAGACACAATTAAGAATTGGCCATCGTCGAAAGGTGTGTTTGAAGTTCGAAGCTTCCATGGTTTAGCTAGTTTCTACAGGAAATTTGTCCGAAATTTCAGTGGATTTAGCGCACCGATGATGGATACGGTGAAGAAAAGACATAAATGTTTTCATTGGACAGAGGAAGCAGAGAAAAACTTCAATCTACTGAAGAAGAAGATCACTGAGCAATCGATTTTGGTTTTGCCATATTTTAGCAAAACATTTTAGGTCAAGTGTGATGAGAGTGGGTTTGAAATTGGAGCGGTCTTGAGCCAAGATGATAGGTCGGTCACATACTTCAGTGAGAAACTGAATGAAGCGAAGGTTAAGTAATCCACATATGACAAATAATTCTATGCGATCATACAAGCACTGAAGAAATGGAGACATTATTTGGTTCCTAAAGAGTTTGTTTTGTACAACGATAATCACGCTTTGCAATTCATGACTCAACAGGACAAGTTGAACCAAAAGCATGCTAAATGGGTTGAATACATGCAAAATTTTAATTTTGTGATTAAGCATATTTCTGGAACTACTAACAAAGTTGCTGATGCTTTGAGCAGGAAATGTTTGCTTATGCAGAAATTCAGAGTCAAAACCTTGGGTTTTGATAACCTCAAAGACATGTATAGGGATGACCCAGATTTTAAAGAAGCATATGAGGCATTTGAGAATCTAGTTCTTAGGGACAGAAGCCAATGGATCGAATATATGATCTAGGATGGATTATTATTCAGGGGCAATCAACTATGTATTCCAAAATTCTCCATGAGAGAGAATCTGTTGAGGGAAAAACACAGTGGAGGATTGGTCGGACACTTCGGTCATGATAAGATGTTCTCAAAATTGAATGGCTCATATTTTTGGCTAGGGATGAGGACAAATGTTAATAAATTTGAGGACAGGTGAAGAATTTGTCAACACACTAAAGGAAGAAGGAAAAACACAGGGTTATATCAGCCATTATCCATACTAGAAAGGTTGTGGGATGCAGTGAGCATGGATTTCATATTGGGACTGCCAAGAACACAGAGAATCTATGATTCAATCTTTGTGGTAGTTGATAGATTTTCAAAGATGGCACATTTCATACCATGCCAGAAAACCAACAACACAACTCATATTGCGAACCTGTTTTTTAAACAAGTCGTCAGACTTCACAGTTTCCCAAGAAGTATTGTTTCTGATCGAGATACCAAGTTCGTGGGACATTTCTGGAGGACTTTATGGAAGAATTTGGGGACAAGTTTGTCTTTTATCTCAACTTATCATCCTCAAATGGATGGGCAGACAAAAGTTGTGAACACGAGCTTGGGAGATTTACTGAGGAGCCTAGTGACTGAACACCATAGTCAATGGGATCACATTTTGCCACGGGCAAAATTTGCTTACAATGACTCATTCAACAGAAGCACGGGGAAGAGTCCATTCCATATTGTATATGAAATGCAACCAAGGGGATTTTTTGAATTGAAAGATTTGGAACAAGCTGAATTCAGAAGTGTTAGTGTAGAGGACTTTGCAGAATCAATGAAGGAGCTTCACAACCAAGTTAAGGAGTGATTGCAGAGTTCAAGCCAAGAATACAAGCACAGAGCAGATAAACACAAGCGAGAACTTCAATTTGAAGTTGGTGATCTGATTCTTGCACATCTGAGGAAAGAAAGGTTTCCGAGGGGATCAAATAACAAACTGAAAATGAAAAAGATTGGACCATGCAAGGTCATGAAGAAATTTGGGGCAAGCATATGAGATTGAATTACCAGATGGGATCGAAATTTCTTCGATATTCAATGTTGCGGATTTGTACCCTTACAAAGCAGGAGCAGAAGAGGGACAAAAAGAATTTCAATGGACAAAACAAATGCCTGTAGCTAAAAAGCCACAGATGGAAAGTACAATTGACAAGAGAGTCAGCAGGAAGACCAGGAGGAAAGAGTATTTTGAATACTTGGTCAAGTGGAAAGGACATCCAGTTGAAGATGCTAGTTGGCAGGATGAAGCAGAAATTCAGAAGCATGGACAGACCGTGCAAGAGCTCATGAACAAGAGTTCATGAAAATTTTCAAGCGAGAGAGTATGATGCAGGAGCATCGTAAACAACCAGCCAAGCAAATGACGTAAGAGGCGGAAGACAACTGGAAGACCACCAATACATGTTTTTGAAATGTTTTTGAAGCATTAATGTAATGGTTAAATGGAAGTGTACTTGCATATTGTAAACAGATCATGAGCGATTCACTCTCATCTGTAGAAGGTAGAGGCATTTATGCATAGTTAATGAAAGTAGGTAGATTTGAATGTAGACAGTTTTAGGAGTAGGAGGGAAAATGGATATAGACACCCTCACATTTGTATCACTATAACATTAGCATAGAACATAAGAAGAGAGTTGTAGCAGAGTGTTATAGAGAAGAACCCATGTACAGAAACAATTGAGTTAATATATGAAGCTTTGACTCAACTTTCATGGTGTTGTGATGCTTATTGTTTACATTTACTGAATGGTATGCTTACAACTGTTTTATTCTCTTTGTTATGCATTATTTTTGATGCTATGTTGTGTATGTAGGATTTCATATTAAATGTTTGAAGTCTAAGAGAATAAAGAGAATGAGTTTCAATTGTTTCTCTTCCTGAGAGAGAATTTCCTGCAAGAAGTGCAGTGAAACGTCCGCAAGGAGTGCGTTGACAAAGGTTCAGAGTTTATCTCTAAAAGATTAGGAGGGATACCGTTGTTCTCATTCAAGCAAAGTTTAGAGGGAGCACAGAAGGCGTGCAAGGTGTGCGAAGGCTGGTTGAAATATTAGAACTTATCAACCAAGGAGAGAGTTGAAGGACTACTATTGACGAAGGTGCACAAAGTCGAAGAATCAAATACTTAGAAGTATTTGAAAGTCTATCGAAAGGAGTGCGCGCAGGTGTCCTTTTGAGACTTGAGTTGCAAGTGAAATCTTAGGAGGGTCATCACCTTTGAGAGTATCCAAAGGGAGACAGAGATTGAAAATGTCTCGCAGAGGTTAAGTTCCAGTGAAGGAACATTGGTTCATTTCGCAAAAGTTGTCAAGGAGGAGACGAGTGGTTAGAATTCTTCGTGGAGAAATAGCAAAGTTGTGAGGACCATAGGATCCAGAGGAGTTGCAGGTTGGATAAGGGTTGGACGAAACCATCCCGTGGGATCCAGGATTCAACAATTATCGTTGATCGTAACTGTTGAGATGTCAAGATCATTTCACCAAATCAGGGTTCATAGATCTAGAGTGCATGTGAATGACTATTGGAAGATCGTTCAAGTCCTGAAAGCCAGAAATCTTGGAGTGACAGGTGGGAAGAGATACGTGTTAGAGATAGAGGACATCAGAGAGGACAAGTGGTGTACTTGTCTCTCGACAAAGTCAAAACTTTGTTGATTGTTTCGAGGTTTTGTAGGTTTGAGAAACGGAAGCCTTGCATCAGGATTCGCAAAGACGCGATGTCTAAAACTTTGAATCGGTGAAAAATCCCATAGGGGAGCCAGCCTTTGTTGAACGCATCGGGGTTCAACATTTCAACACTTTTGAAGACAAGAGATAGGGGTTCCTTATTCCGGGATTCCCGAAATCGTGAAACGCGATACGATTGTGGAGGAGGACACGACCAACCATTTCGATGAATCAACATCTCGGGTTTCGACAGTAGAGGGCTGAGAAACTCAACAATAGGGATCGCAAATTTGTGAGACGCGAAGTCCCGAATTAGCGAAGGGCGCGATGTTATTGTGTTCAAGGATATTTGGGTTGGTGCATGGTGTTGGTTCACGCAGGCTCAATTCATAAGGACCTGTGGATACACTGTGAGTGTATGAGGTATTCCTTGAGAGGAAACCAAAGAGTCAATTAGACTCAAGGGCAGGTTTAGATTGATCCTACGTGGACCTCGACCCGAGGGTTCGGGGGTCTGCACCAAGCAATTAGCAACTTGACATAAAGAGTCACAGTAAAGGAGATGTTAAATCGACTAATGGAAATGGAAGAGGAATCAGGATAGGATTCTGGTAGGATTTCACCAAGAAGTACAAAAATCCAGAGACAAATCTTGACATGGCATACATATCAAGAGGAAGAGTTTCAAGGAAGAAGACCTATTCTTTCTCTACGAAAGTAAAGTTTTCCAACATCCTGATAAGTTTATAATGCATTGGCTAGGGCCTTATGAAGTAAAAATTGTCACAGATGGGGGATACATGCAGCTAAAGGATCTGGCAGGAACAAAACTGAAGGGAATGATCAATAGGAGTTGATTGAAACTTTACAAGGACAGTCGACCTCCTAACACTTAAAATTTACAACGCAGTAAGAAACCATGTACATAGTGTATTATAGTAGAAGCTAGGACAAAAAAATGACAAAAAGACATAAGAAGGAGAAAAAGAAGGAAAAAAATAAAAAAATAAAAAAATACAAAAGAAAGAAAATACAAAAACACTGGAAACATTCAGGCGCAGTCATTACCACTATGAACATCAAAATATAGTGTGTAGTAAAAATTGGAGTCGACGCAAATGGATGTAAAAAGTGAATTTGACTTGGTTTGTAAAAGGCAAAAATAACATAGTTATTCAAGACTTACGGAATTTGGATCTCAAAGCAAGAAAAAGATTACGTTCCCAAATCCCTAGTTATCAGTTTATGAAAGAGCAATCCAGGTTGTGAAAGTTGGAAAGGATGACTCCACCAAAGTTTGGGTCACCAGGACAGTTCGTCTAAATTACCTGGCAGGGCCAAAGACGCAAGGAGAGAATGAAGCAACTTGAGCATGTGGTCAAACTAGAGGATGTGACCACCACAAACCCATAATCCATTAGCCCGATGCAATTCGAGGTAGAGTTCCTTGCAATAAAACAAGGAGAAATAGGGTAGAGCTCTGAGGCTCAGAATGAAATTTCAAACCCTAACCCCTAGACGCCCACAAAACCCAATGAAACAATGGGACCATAATAGTCCTAGGATCACGAAGAGGTGTCGATGGAGGACATCTTTGACCAACCATATTTCACAGGAGAAGAAGAGGGTGCAGAAGAAACATAGTAAGGCACATATGTTGCAAGCCATAAAAAGAAAAACACCAGAATCAGAGATTACTCTCATGTTTCTCCTAGACGCAGTCGTCACTATCGATGACATGCTGGGAAAGGTACCCAAGCTGAGGTATGTTGATCATGACATGCGTGATGAAGAAAAGTTTCTAGACTTGGCCGAGGAAAACTACTTGATAAACATGGGGGAAATTGGAGCCCTAGATCGACTAGTACTGGAGCCTGCACAATGGATCAAGGGGCTTTGCAACTCATGGATTATGAATTTCTTAGACATACCACCCTTTGGTCACCACAATAATGTCAGCATATGTGTTAAAAAACTAGTTTCCCATGTCCATGGAGGCATCTTGTGGATGGATAAACTAGTGCATATCGACATGGCATTGATTTCCAAGATCAAAGGACTACCCATAGTCAACGCACAACCCAGAGAATACTTAGAAAACAAGGTGTGTGAGAAATAATGGGTAGAACAAGTTAAAGTATAGTTTGGCACCACTTGAGGAAACAAAGGCATTGTCATCAAATATATTAATGAAAATATGACAAGGTTCACCAAAAAAATGATGGCATGTAATATGTTGAGGAAGTGTCTCAGAGAGGAAGCACCAACAGACATTATTGTAGTGGAAACACAGAGCGCTAAGGGAGTTATGTTGTGCTGGGTGCTGTACCTATTGAACCAATTTCTAATAGACTATCATGACGCATAAGATAATGGAAATGAGTTCCATTACTCCTGGTTCATAATATTGATAGCCTTGGCAGGGTGTAAGGAGCCCAAGTTTTCAACATTTTTGGACTGGATGGGAAAGTGTTATGCAACCAGGTATGAGTCCCTCTAGCAAGCAAAGAGAAACAAGATGCAACATGCCAATAACATAGTGTTTTCCATGTTGCTAGAAGAAATCCAATAGCGCATAGCGAATGTGTGGCACATTCCTCTAGAGGTAGTGTAGGAGACAAGGGGATAGCCAAGTTCAAGGCATCCCAACACCATGTATGGATGAAATCCACAAGGGATCCCAAAAAGGCATGGCTAAAGATTCAGTATTGTGTCACGATGGAGGAAGTGGACCGGATTATAAAAGACTGGACTGCGCAGTGGTAGTCACCAATAGAAAAACCAACCATAATAATAGCCACAATGCAGTCCTCTAAGCCCAAAGAGATGAATAAAGTAGGCTTTCCAGTCGAATAGATAGCTCGGGTGACAATACCAATACAACCACAACATGAACCCTACCAAGTGGGAACAACGCAGTACCGAAACATTCAATAATAAAACCTACAACCACAAGGACAAGAAGCCAACCACACACATATAAGAAGGATATTAGACATACTGGAGAAGAAAGAGCTCAAGTTACAACAAGTGGGGCACAACCCTCACAGACAACAAGGAATCTCGCACAAGGAAAATATACACGCAAGAAGTGAAAATATGAGACAAAGGACCCATGCATGGCCCTCACATGGGATGATGTAGAGCTCGTCGTGGAAATGGTCCAAGACAGTAGTGAAGAAGTGGTCAGAACTTCAGAGGCATAGAGGGAACAAATTATGGCTAAGATCATATAGGTTCATGCAAATATCCAACATCTACAGAGCCAGGAAGAATCATAGGCCACTATGCAGCCACAAGAGAAGACACAATGACCACCTGTGCAGAAAGGAGACGAAGAGACTATACAATTTGTCATCTAGGGTAGGGAAACCTTTTTGGTAACAGGCAAGATGATCGGTTTCAATCAAGATATGATGCATAAACGCCTGCAAGAGGTGGAACAGGTCAATATGGTCATGAAAAAATACCTACAAAGGCCTTATATGGTCTACATGCTAGTGTCATGCAAGAAGTGCAGTCAAGGGCCCGCGTGGATGCCACAAATTTAGAGGTGGGTAGAGGGGTCACAAATATGCTCTGGATAACCTGTGGCCAGTTTATTGCATAGAAGGAGGAAGAGAAAGAATGCATAGATAGGTTGGAGAATGGATTGACAATGGTGCACACACACATCCCCAACAACACGCAGGAAGCAGAGAGAATCACGCAGGATAAGATCAACCTCATTACACAGAAAATTGATCAGTATAGGCAGGAGATCGAGGAACTGAAGGATAATATCAATCTCATGACTCTGCCTGATTTCTAAGAGTAGAGGAAAGAATAATTTTCACTCCACATAACGGAATTGGAGAAACAAGCAAGCGCAACAGAAGAATTATTCAATAGAGTCTCCCAGTTGTGGACAATCCTAGAAGAGTATGAGAAAGTCCAGCAGTGTGGCATGGAGAAGGAAAGAATCAACGCGACCATATAGGATCTCAAACAAAGGCATAATAAAATCATCATTACTGAGTGCTTGAAAGTAAATTAGGAATTAAAGAAGTTGTGGGTGGAGTTAAAATCTGCATAGAGCCAGAAACAAGAGAGACAAGCGGAAGTGGAACCACTCTAGAAACAAGTAGTGCATATGATTGCACAATTGTAGGAGGAGAAGAAGAGCATGGTGCATGCACACATAAAGAGTGCAACAATAATCCATGATGAGATCACAATGCAGTCAGTAGAGGAACTAATAGGAAAAGTCGCGCAGGTCAAGATGAGAGGAAAAGAACTAGCAGAGAAGTTCCAAATTTTGGAAACAACAATAGAAGGAGCGCACACTAACTAAGTGACTTGGGACGAGCCACATGTCAATGTTGGGGGCCTATTGGGCGCATACCTATATTTAGGAAATACCCAATTTTGGTAAGGTAAGGCCCAATTTTGGAGAAGAACAACTGGCAGTAAAAGCATCATGTGCGAGGAAAAGCTGCATGCAAAGGAGGAAAACATGCAAGGCACGCAGGCAGAAAATCCTAACCATTTTAGGGTTAGGGTTTTGGTAAGAGATTGTAACAACTAAGAATCTTGTAAATTAGTATAAATAATAACCTAGGAGGTCTAGGTCGTGGTTCGAAGGTTATTCCAATTTTGAGCTATTGTAATGATACCAAACTAGTTATGATACATTTTTGTAAGTTGTTGAGCTGTAGAAGAGTAAAGTAGCTAGATATTTAGGGTTATATCATAGGCTAAGGATCCTGGTGTGATCTATCTACCTCATAGAGGTTGTTGAACCTTGTTCATGATTGTACGATCAGAATTGTAGTGTGCGCAATGCCAAATATTGCAAAAATCTAAATAAAAGAACCTAAGAAGCCAGATATTTGTGGATGTAGCCCAAGAGGGGGTGAACCACGGTAAAACCTATGTCATGTGTGTTTCTTATTACATATTTACCTTTTTTTAGTAGTTATATTATGAATGGATGAATGAATTATTCAGTTAGATCTATTATAATGCATGCATAATCTTAATAGATGAATGAATCTTCAGAATAATAGAGTGAATAACCAGATCAAGGCCTGAAGAAGATCAGAGATAACCCTAGATCCTAACTCATTCCTAGACTATAAGCACCTGAGTATTTCATCAACCCATAGAACCATCTCTGGTGATACTGTGTAGTACATTTTGTGTGGTGTGTTTCCTTCTGGTTTACTAGAAGGGCCGATAGTTTTAGCGGGTTTTGTTGGAAACCTATTCAGATCCGAACCTAGGTCAACCAAGAAGTAGTTAGAGAGAGTAATAACCAACACACCCTTTCCTGAAAATTTTCTTCATCTACAAGGATGAAACTTATCTGATGGTTACTACCCTGGAAATTCCCTGAATTGTCCTTAAGTTCTCTTCCTCATCCAAGCAGGTAAATTCCTTATTATAATAGTATAGAAAAACATGATGTTGGTCCAACCAATCCATACTAATTAGAAATTCATATGAGCCCAAAAGTATGATATTCAAATCTTCCCTTGTGATTAGTCCATTCATTTACATTGGGCATGATTTAAACATATCATTAATTTTCCATTTAGCCCATGTATCCAACTACAACAACCAAGGTTTTCCAATCTTTCTTCTTGGAAATTGAAATCTTTCCACCATATTAGGATCTAGATAACTATGACTAGATCCTGAATCAATTAAAATAACAATAGGTTGGTTATTGATCTTACCTTCCACTTCAATCATATGTGATTGAAAATCATCTTGCTTGTTATTCAGGGTTGCATAGATCCTAGACACCTTTCTTCCCATGTCATCCACTATTTCAACTTTCTTTACATTGTGAAAAAAACCTCACGTTTCACATCTGTGAGGGAAATCTTTGTACATAGGGTCTCCCCCACAACACCAACATTGAATAGGTGGTTTCCTTGGTATTTTCTCCATTATCTCAATCATTTTGGGTTCTTTAGAAGTTGGATGTCCCCTAAGAATTATTTATCAAGAATGGTGGCTTAGTCCCTTCTTCCTCTATTTCATATTGCTTTTCTTCTTATCTTCCTAAGATTTTTGGAAAGTTTCTCTTCGTCTATGTTTATCATAAAGGAATTTATCCCTCATTATAGTTTCCTCTAGTGTCATGGGATCATCATATTGTATCTTATAATTGATAAATGATGGCATCCCATTCAAATGCCTCGTAATGTTAACGTGTTCATCCTTGATAAAAGAAACATATTTCAACGAATCTAAAAAAATCCTTTCATACTCATCTATGGTCATAATCCCAAGACTGAGTTCAAAGAAATCCTTCATTTTTTTTTATCATAGTATAATTTGGTTAAGTACTTCTTTTGAAAATACCTTTTGAATTCTCTCCAAGTGACCTTTTTCTCATCAATCTGTTGCACTTGCACAAACTGGTCCCACCACATTGATGTTTTTCCTTTGAGATGGTAGATGGAAATTCTACCTTTTTACTATAAAGAGTAATTATGGAATTGAAAATACTTCCTCATGATTAATATCCATTTCTCCACATCCTCATCCTTCTTGTGCTCACCATCAAATGTAGGGGGATTGATTTTGTTCATTTCTCCTTGTAGCTCATCCACTCCAGACCTCTTGTTGTGCTTCCTGACAAGGGATGGAATTGAACTACTGTGTTCTCTCCTATTTGAATGATTTGGGGAGTGATGTTGATGTCTTCCAACAATTATTTTTCTTCTCCTCTCATCATGAGACACGTGACTCCCTGATTTTCTTGACTCAATTTACTTATCCATTTTCTTCTCTATTTTGTCCAAGATCTACATTAAATTGATGTTGAATCCTTATTGTTGTTCCTTGGATTTCATAAGTCTCTCATTATCATATTTATAACTTTGGACATCCTTTGGACAAAAATTTATGTTCTTTACCAAGTTCATTCTTTCTTATTTTCCTTCTCCATGTCCATTTGAATTTGTACCTTCATTACCCATACTAACATACATCCCTCTGATCTCGTATTCATGGATGTAATGCCTCTGTGCATATTCCATGATTCTTATCTCTATTTTGATCCTGTTATGATCAAAATATTGTTAAATCTACAAAATGTGTAGTAAAAAATATTTGTTAGACTAATAATTAGGAAAACTATAAAAAACTAGGTTCATTTTTGTTCCATGAGAGTATCAATTTCCTTTCTTTTGATTCCTTGTGAATTTAACCATCCAATTTAATTTTCAAGGTGAAAAATATGGACTCTTCTTTCCAATATCTTACCAATGACTACTCCCTTTCTCAATTCTGAGTCTTGAGTAGAAATTTATAATCATTGGACCAATACCCATGAATTCCTTCTATTCACACCTCAACTAGGTATAAATATTTTTTATATTTATGCATATTTTTGCCCTCTCTTTTTGGATTTTTGACAGGATTCCAACTAGGCTCATTCATCATTATATTTTGGAAAATCCATCCAAGTTTCACCTCTATCTCGATTCTGGGTTGCTAGATACAACCTGTTGAAGTTTTAAGCCAATTAATAGTTTTAGCCCTAAATGTTACATGCACCTTATATGCCCTCCTATACATTTTTAATGTGCCCAAAGTTTTAATTTGGCTCCATGGTTTTCATCTATATCTCAAGATGTTTCCATAGACTTCTCTTGTGCCCCAATCCAATTTTGGAGCTGGAATTTATGACCCTTATAAGTTAATTGGGTCTTAAACTTTACCCTCCATTGTTTGGGTTGTAACTCCCTCATACTAACTCCGTTTGAACCTGTGCCCCAATCCGATTCTGGAGAAATAAGTTATGTGCCTTGGAATTTAAATGGGTCTTAAAATTTACCCTCCATTGTTTGGGTTGTAACTCCCTCATACTAACTCCATTTGATGAATGGTTTACACCATTAGAAAGATTTCTCCAAGCTCTATTATTTAAGATGAAAAAAATCTCTTCGTTGTTATAAAATTTTAAAATATGCTTAACTTAAGATGAATGGGAGGATAACATGGAATCCCCACCTAGAATCTCGAGGGGGTTTCCATATCAACTATCTAGCCATCCTATCCTTGCTCCATCAAGCCCTTCCTCATCTTTCCTTTGTTATGGGTGTTAGCACTTGAGTGTTCGAGCCTTGGTGCTTACCTCTTGACTTCAAACTCCATAGGACCCATGACTATGACTGAGGGATTTATTGCTAGGGGATGATTCCTTGCCATAAATCTCAAGGAAGTGTGTACCACAATCCATAATATTCTAACACGTGGATTTATTTTTGAGCACATGTCAAAATTGAGGGGGGGGTCTCCAAAATAAACTTCGTGCTAGTTAGGTCCTCACAATTGAATAATAACCACCAATTTCTCCTTCGATTGGATGGTTGGATATCATCTTCTCACCATAACGATTAGAGTGTGATCACCATCAATCCTATCATTATCAATGGTGGATCCTTGACCTCAATTTTCACATGAGTCTTTGACTAAATCTATGGTCAGGAGGTGACCTAGATTAATCCAATGACCAATATCCTCCTTTCCATAGGGAAACTTGATGTCAACTTGCACTTCTAACACACTTTGCACCGTGGTAGTACACATTGACATTCTTCCACATCAGCTGACACGTGTCTCCAATGCCATGTTGATGTCAACATACGAAAAAATTTCCAATTTTTCCTATTTTATAAAATTTCCAAAAATGCCCAATTCATAGTTATCTTCACTACCACAATTGAATCTTTCTAAACATGAAATTCAACCAATTTTTAGGCCTAAAATCACCCAATTTGATATTTAATTTGGGGATTTTAATTCTTGGGCTCGATTATGCCAAATACCCATGAAATTTTCTCCAATTTCACTAAATAATTTTATTGAACAATTTGTAGACATAGTCTTACGTACATTCCGTCAAATAGTTTGCATGATTACTCTACAAATTTGAGCTCTACACTCTATTAATTGGGTCTATGTAGGCTTAGTGTTAAAAATTGGGTTTTGATACCACATTGTAGCATCCCTAGACCCCTTTTGGGAAATGCAACGTGAAAAATATGAAGTCTGGTACCATTTAACTAACTAAAATGCTCTGCAAATGCACAAATTAATGTAACATAAAAAAAAAACATATATATCCAACATGTACATGAAAAACCCATGAGAATAAATGCTTAAATATTAACACAACACATAATTAACACACAATAGACACTTATATTTGGTAAAATTAATGCCAACTGCATGCATAAATTCCATGTTCCTCCCAACCTTAGACCACACTACTGATATTTTTTAGCACTGCATCACCCTCGAGATGGAGCTCAAATGTAACACACCTAAATCCTTAATACTCTTTTAATGGGTGGGGTATCATAAATTTGTTTTTCCTTAACTAACTCACCTCGAATAATCTCTCCGAGATGATTCATTCTCTTCTACTTTCTTGTAGCTTTCTAACGAATGCTACCAGGTTCTAAACCAACCCTTGGCTTATATATTACAGCTTATTGAATTTCTTCGGGTGTTCATTGGTTGAGGGTCACGTGACGCCCCCATGGATTCATCTCGTTAGTATCATCTCTTGGTTCCTACCTCCTGTAGGGAAGGTCCATCCATCAACTAGTCTGACGACTGGCTTAACCCTCATCTGACACACATGCTAGTGGGGAATTCAGAGTTCGATGCTTCAACACTGAATGTCTCCTTGATATTGATGCATGAGACCTCCTGAAATTCTGAAGTCCCGTAAGATCTCCATGTGGTTCCGACCTTCAAACCTTTTTGGTCTCTCTACAATGCTACATCCCAAATCCTTTGGAGTCTCGAAGTGTTAAACTCCCAAAGTTTCGGTCACTTCACCAACCACATTGGCTAGGCAGGTAGATAGCAAGAACTAGCATGTAGGAGGGGTCATGGTGACACATGTTACATTCCAATGGGTCTATAGGGTATGTGATACACATGAATCTGGGTGATACGTGGAACATCAAACTAGAGTCCATGTCACCCTGGACTGACAACCTTCTAATATCCCTCAGATATCACAGTCGAGATCTGACCACGTAGATTCGTATATCTATGGCTCTTGTTACTTTAGGATTAGTGTTCGGTATTTTTGCGATGCAAACTCCTCTTTTCTCCCAAATTTCCAAATCTTCGAACTAAAGGGGTCTATCACCACACACCCTCGGTACATTGACGGCTAGGAAAGAACCTGAAGGATCCCTCGATCTATGATTCTGGTTACTTTGTGGCTTTGGCCTTCGGGGTTTTGGATCCCATTTTAGTTGGTAATATAGGTTCACTTAACCACTAGGGAAACTTCCCAACACCAGTCAACCTTATGGGTAACCTTAACTCTTGGTAGCCTTTGACTGGTTTATGAATATGAGGGTTGACAATACTCCGATGTCCCATAATTTCAAAGCTCCGAAGCCAGAAGGACTTATCTCCCTTAGGATTAGCCTAAGGTTCCTAGGTGTTGGTCATATGGGTTCT
Source organism: Picea engelmannii (assembly GCA_009831015.1). NCBI lineage: Eukaryota > Viridiplantae > Streptophyta > Pinopsida > Pinales > Pinaceae > Picea > Picea engelmannii. Next base: position 237,495 of record ML789526.1, on the reverse strand, counting down.
CTCGAATAGACCTCATCCGTTCGTCTTCTAGACAAAAGGGTATTCTCTTTAGAGACTTAAATCTCATTATCCTTCCTAAGATTCATCATGAAACTGGTAAGGACTTGGGCATGATATCCTGGTCACACAGTCAGGGGTTTGAAGGGGATAGTCTCTTCAGAAGGACAGGGCCAGATTGACGCAATACTTTCTATCTCGACCGCCCTACAAGTTTATGTCCCAAGGCATATTGAAGGTTAGGTTGGGGCACATAGATAATCAATCAGAAGCATAAGATCACAAGAAGACAAACATATACACATAATTTAACCATTTCAATATAGAAAGCATTTATAGATATATAAATACATGCATGCATCCATTATTCCCAATTCAATGCATAGTGTATGAAAACACTTATCAGAACCAGATAACATGAAGTGACTGTTAAAAGGGGTGCCATTTTCCACCCAACCATAGGCTCAGTCACTCCTAACATATTTACCACTATCCACCCCCGATCTAGACCACGATGCTATGAGATATGATCATTTCTTCCGGCTCAACGACAGTAGGGATGGAGGATACTCTCCTCCTCCTGCAAGATCTTGGAAACGGTTTTCACTATACCAAGCAAGGAGGACCACGTGAGTACTTCCTCAGTTACTCAACAACCTCATTTATCATCTTGTATCATAACCCTGTTAGCCATTTCCTGCGACCAGAATACACTCATTTCTTAGTTCTTCCTTGAACCCAAGAGATTAGTCTCTTGTCTATGCACTCTTCGCAGGCCTTCCTCTGCCCACCACGCCTTCCTTTCTTGCCTTCCTCAACAAGATTAGGTGTGGCTCAAATTCCCAGTTCTTGGTCAGGTCTAAAATCCTTTTAGATGGGTTCTCTACCCCATCCCCTCATTAACTCTTGAGGAGGTCTTCCCACCTACCAACCTGACTGTAATTCATTCCAGGTCAGAGGATTGTTCTGGTCCTGAGAAATTAAATCTAGTAAGGTACTCATTTGGTGGAGGTTAATGCAACCATTCCTGGTCCCCTTCACCATCTCTTTCATAGAATTTGCAGTCTCTCTTAGCACACACCCCTTCCAACAATCATGCAACACTTATCCATTTTCTAGTAAATAACATAATTTACATTCATTAACCTTTTATAAAAAGGTCCATCAAATAAAACATTCACACATATTGATTTTTCCATAGTCTCTTGGCCCATATAATTATATTTACAAACTGGGGGAAATATGGGTGTTACATCAAACTCCACCTGGGAAAAGCAAATCCTAACCAGGCTAAGGTCTCGCAGAAAACATAAAACTTAGACTCATGTTCCAACCAAAACTAACAACCTAAAGTCCCTCACTCCCCACATGCATGTCCCACCCTAGAAAGTGTGCCCCTCCTCTGCTGAATAGTCCTCTGAATTCCCTACTTCCCTTCTGGGACTTCAACAACAAGTCAGAAAAGAAGTATTAGAGCCCTGTATCTACATCTTGGAACCTTGGAAAATCAATTCCTGACCGTTCTCTCACTTGGAGAGAATTCTCATGGTCCTAAAAACCCACTTCTTCAATATCCTATGCGCTTGATAACCCTCCTCTTCATTCCAGTTCCAAAACTCTCCCTGGTAGAAGTACATGTAGAGGTACTAGCAACATGAAGGTATATATGAAAATAGTAGGGAGGTGGTGAGGTGAGAATCATAATGGAATCATGGTGAAAAGGAATAAATCCCCCTAACTTATTTGCATGTTACCAACTTGACACTTGTCATGTTAGGAACTACATGGGCCCACACATGGATTTCCTTACAAGGTGATTTGTACCTCGGACAAGTAGTTGGTAGATGTATTAGATATTTTTTCTTATGCTTGCGTTGGATACTCTAAGCAACTGAGTTTTTTTAAAAATGTTTTGCACATATGTTTTATTAATAGACATAACTTTATAAGGAATAATTTTATTAAAAAAAACCTTTCTTTGTATATTAAATTTTTTATCATGATGACAATTTACAAATCAACCTAGCCATGAGACTTCTTTCATCTCTGACAATTACATTACATGGCTGATTACTAGGTCATTTTGTATGCTTATGGCTAATACAATATTTATGTGTATGTAGACTTTGTACCACTAACATAAATAACTATATGACAAGTTATCAAATATAAAATCATAATAGTTTTTCACATATAAGGTAGGAAATATTTTACATATTTACTTTGTAGTAGATTTCCGTGTGATCCCAAAAATGAAGTTATCTTCTCACTCTTTTGCAATTGAAAATAATCCATACCACTCATATTTTCATGGGGAAAACATTGATTCTCTTGAGCAAAGTTTAAAACTAAAGAAGAAGAAGATCCCAACAACTTTGATGAGGAAATACAAACTAGCATATAATCCTTTGCATAAACAAATAACACAAAAAGTACAATAAAAGATGAACTATTATATTAAAATAATAAAAATAAGAGAAACATATACATCTGAAGACCTCCCTTTGTTCTTTAAGTGGTTTGGTTCAGTTCCCTATGGGATGCAACACCAGTGATCATTGAATCGATCTCTTAACTGAAAGGGCCTTGGGGGGGGGGGGGGT
>ML789526.1:196588-225208 GCA_009831015.1 Picea engelmannii | reverse complement strand
TCCAGATAGAAAGAAAGAAGGTGGTGAGACTCACATTGCCGAAGCACAAGGATGGAATGTTGAGGAAGAATATGCCAAGGGCAGAAGATCCTTGATGATGAGGAAAGTTCTCTTAACGCTAGGGAAAGAGGTAGAGAACCTAACCCAAAGAAATAGTCTGTTTAGGACTGCTTGCAAAACCAAAGATAGAGTATGAAAAGTCATCGTAGATAGTGGTAGCACAGAAAATCTTGTTTATATAGAGATGGTAGAAAAGCTGGAGCTAGATACTATCGTACATCCAAGCCCATACAGAGTTTCATGGCTACAAAAATGACATCAAGTGAATGTCACTAAACAATGTTTAGTTGAATTTAAAATAAGGGGATATAAGGATGAAATATTATGTGATGTCATTCCCATTGATGTTTTTCATCTATTTGTTGGGTAGACCATGGAAATATGACATGAATGTGGTTCATGATGGGAGAAAGAACACATACACCTTGGAGAAGAATGGGAGAACTCACATGTTGTTTCCGATTAAGGATAAAGAAGTGAAAATAGAGGTAAGCAACACTGTACTTCTCATGAGTGGGAAGGAACTTCTTAAGGAGGTTAAGAAGAAGGAAGACACACAATTTATTGTGGTTAGGAAGCCTAGAATTTTTTTGACCTATACAAGAGTAGATGATTTACCAGAGGAAATCTAGGAGTTGCTGGAAGAGTTCGTTGATATAGTAGTGGACAAACTACCTTATTCGTTGCCACCGATCAGGAGTATAAGCCATCACATTGATATTATACCTAGAGGAAGCTTACCAAACAAATCCACATACAGGTTGATTCCACAGGAGAATGAGGAAGTTAAGAGACAAGTCCAAGATTTAATGGAAAAAGGATTGGTTAGAGAGAGCTTGAGTCCATGCCCTTTTCCAACAGTGCTTAGCCCAAATAAAGATGGAGGTTGGAGAATGTGTACATAATCAAGAGTGATCAATAAGATTACCATCAGATATAGATTTCCATTGTCAAGGATGGATGAGTTGATGGATTGCTTGAGTGGAGCAAGATTATTTCAAAGATTGATTTGAAAAGTGGATATCATCAGATTCGCATGAGAGAAGGTGATGAATGGAACACAACATTCAAGATGAATGAAGGGTTGTATGAATGGCTTGTTATTCCATTTGGTTTAACAAATGCACCCATTACTTTCATGATATTGATGAATGAAGTCCTGAAGGATTTCATTGGGAAATTTGTCATTGTATATCTTGATGATATATTAATTTTCAGCAAAACAGAAGCAAAACACTTGAAGCATTTAGCTACAGTGATGAGGAGATTACAGCAAGAGAAGTTGCTGATAAACATGAAGAACTCATCATTTATGAGGACAAAACTCATTTATTTGGGTTTCGTTATCTCTACAAATTATTTTAAAATGAATCCGGACAAAGTAGACACAATTAAGAATTGGCCATCGTCGAAAGGTGTGTTTGAAGTTCGAAGCTTCCATGGTTTAGCTAGTTTCTACAGGAAATTTGTCCGAAATTTCAGTGGATTTAGCGCACCGATGATGGATACGGTGAAGAAAAGACATAAATGTTTTCATTGGACAGAGGAAGCAGAGAAAAACTTCAATCTACTGAAGAAGAAGATCACTGAGCAATCGATTTTGGTTTTGCCATATTTTAGCAAAACATTTTAGGTCAAGTGTGATGAGAGTGGGTTTGAAATTGGAGCGGTCTTGAGCCAAGATGATAGGTCGGTCACATACTTCAGTGAGAAACTGAATGAAGCGAAGGTTAAGTAATCCACATATGACAAATAATTCTATGCGATCATACAAGCACTGAAGAAATGGAGACATTATTTGGTTCCTAAAGAGTTTGTTTTGTACAACGATAATCACGCTTTGCAATTCATGACTCAACAGGACAAGTTGAACCAAAAGCATGCTAAATGGGTTGAATACATGCAAAATTTTAATTTTGTGATTAAGCATATTTCTGGAACTACTAACAAAGTTGCTGATGCTTTGAGCAGGAAATGTTTGCTTATGCAGAAATTCAGAGTCAAAACCTTGGGTTTTGATAACCTCAAAGACATGTATAGGGATGACCCAGATTTTAAAGAAGCATATGAGGCATTTGAGAATCTAGTTCTTAGGGACAGAAGCCAATGGATCGAATATATGATCTAGGATGGATTATTATTCAGGGGCAATCAACTATGTATTCCAAAATTCTCCATGAGAGAGAATCTGTTGAGGGAAAAACACAGTGGAGGATTGGTCGGACACTTCGGTCATGATAAGATGTTCTCAAAATTGAATGGCTCATATTTTTGGCTAGGGATGAGGACAAATGTTAATAAATTTGAGGACAGGTGAAGAATTTGTCAACACACTAAAGGAAGAAGGAAAAACACAGGGTTATATCAGCCATTATCCATACTAGAAAGGTTGTGGGATGCAGTGAGCATGGATTTCATATTGGGACTGCCAAGAACACAGAGAATCTATGATTCAATCTTTGTGGTAGTTGATAGATTTTCAAAGATGGCACATTTCATACCATGCCAGAAAACCAACAACACAACTCATATTGCGAACCTGTTTTTTAAACAAGTCGTCAGACTTCACAGTTTCCCAAGAAGTATTGTTTCTGATCGAGATACCAAGTTCGTGGGACATTTCTGGAGGACTTTATGGAAGAATTTGGGGACAAGTTTGTCTTTTATCTCAACTTATCATCCTCAAATGGATGGGCAGACAAAAGTTGTGAACACGAGCTTGGGAGATTTACTGAGGAGCCTAGTGACTGAACACCATAGTCAATGGGATCACATTTTGCCACGGGCAAAATTTGCTTACAATGACTCATTCAACAGAAGCACGGGGAAGAGTCCATTCCATATTGTATATGAAATGCAACCAAGGGGATTTTTTGAATTGAAAGATTTGGAACAAGCTGAATTCAGAAGTGTTAGTGTAGAGGACTTTGCAGAATCAATGAAGGAGCTTCACAACCAAGTTAAGGAGTGATTGCAGAGTTCAAGCCAAGAATACAAGCACAGAGCAGATAAACACAAGCGAGAACTTCAATTTGAAGTTGGTGATCTGATTCTTGCACATCTGAGGAAAGAAAGGTTTCCGAGGGGATCAAATAACAAACTGAAAATGAAAAAGATTGGACCATGCAAGGTCATGAAGAAATTTGGGGCAAGCATATGAGATTGAATTACCAGATGGGATCGAAATTTCTTCGATATTCAATGTTGCGGATTTGTACCCTTACAAAGCAGGAGCAGAAGAGGGACAAAAAGAATTTCAATGGACAAAACAAATGCCTGTAGCTAAAAAGCCACAGATGGAAAGTACAATTGACAAGAGAGTCAGCAGGAAGACCAGGAGGAAAGAGTATTTTGAATACTTGGTCAAGTGGAAAGGACATCCAGTTGAAGATGCTAGTTGGCAGGATGAAGCAGAAATTCAGAAGCATGGACAGACCGTGCAAGAGCTCATGAACAAGAGTTCATGAAAATTTTCAAGCGAGAGAGTATGATGCAGGAGCATCGTAAACAACCAGCCAAGCAAATGACGTAAGAGGCGGAAGACAACTGGAAGACCACCAATACATGTTTTTGAAATGTTTTTGAAGCATTAATGTAATGGTTAAATGGAAGTGTACTTGCATATTGTAAACAGATCATGAGCGATTCACTCTCATCTGTAGAAGGTAGAGGCATTTATGCATAGTTAATGAAAGTAGGTAGATTTGAATGTAGACAGTTTTAGGAGTAGGAGGGAAAATGGATATAGACACCCTCACATTTGTATCACTATAACATTAGCATAGAACATAAGAAGAGAGTTGTAGCAGAGTGTTATAGAGAAGAACCCATGTACAGAAACAATTGAGTTAATATATGAAGCTTTGACTCAACTTTCATGGTGTTGTGATGCTTATTGTTTACATTTACTGAATGGTATGCTTACAACTGTTTTATTCTCTTTGTTATGCATTATTTTTGATGCTATGTTGTGTATGTAGGATTTCATATTAAATGTTTGAAGTCTAAGAGAATAAAGAGAATGAGTTTCAATTGTTTCTCTTCCTGAGAGAGAATTTCCTGCAAGAAGTGCAGTGAAACGTCCGCAAGGAGTGCGTTGACAAAGGTTCAGAGTTTATCTCTAAAAGATTAGGAGGGATACCGTTGTTCTCATTCAAGCAAAGTTTAGAGGGAGCACAGAAGGCGTGCAAGGTGTGCGAAGGCTGGTTGAAATATTAGAACTTATCAACCAAGGAGAGAGTTGAAGGACTACTATTGACGAAGGTGCACAAAGTCGAAGAATCAAATACTTAGAAGTATTTGAAAGTCTATCGAAAGGAGTGCGCGCAGGTGTCCTTTTGAGACTTGAGTTGCAAGTGAAATCTTAGGAGGGTCATCACCTTTGAGAGTATCCAAAGGGAGACAGAGATTGAAAATGTCTCGCAGAGGTTAAGTTCCAGTGAAGGAACATTGGTTCATTTCGCAAAAGTTGTCAAGGAGGAGACGAGTGGTTAGAATTCTTCGTGGAGAAATAGCAAAGTTGTGAGGACCATAGGATCCAGAGGAGTTGCAGGTTGGATAAGGGTTGGACGAAACCATCCCGTGGGATCCAGGATTCAACAATTATCGTTGATCGTAACTGTTGAGATGTCAAGATCATTTCACCAAATCAGGGTTCATAGATCTAGAGTGCATGTGAATGACTATTGGAAGATCGTTCAAGTCCTGAAAGCCAGAAATCTTGGAGTGACAGGTGGGAAGAGATACGTGTTAGAGATAGAGGACATCAGAGAGGACAAGTGGTGTACTTGTCTCTCGACAAAGTCAAAACTTTGTTGATTGTTTCGAGGTTTTGTAGGTTTGAGAAACGGAAGCCTTGCATCAGGATTCGCAAAGACGCGATGTCTAAAACTTTGAATCGGTGAAAAATCCCATAGGGGAGCCAGCCTTTGTTGAACGCATCGGGGTTCAACATTTCAACACTTTTGAAGACAAGAGATAGGGGTTCCTTATTCCGGGATTCCCGAAATCGTGAAACGCGATACGATTGTGGAGGAGGACACGACCAACCATTTCGATGAATCAACATCTCGGGTTTCGACAGTAGAGGGCTGAGAAACTCAACAATAGGGATCGCAAATTTGTGAGACGCGAAGTCCCGAATTAGCGAAGGGCGCGATGTTATTGTGTTCAAGGATATTTGGGTTGGTGCATGGTGTTGGTTCACGCAGGCTCAATTCATAAGGACCTGTGGATACACTGTGAGTGTATGAGGTATTCCTTGAGAGGAAACCAAAGAGTCAATTAGACTCAAGGGCAGGTTTAGATTGATCCTACGTGGACCTCGACCCGAGGGTTCGGGGGTCTGCACCAAGCAATTAGCAACTTGACATAAAGAGTCACAGTAAAGGAGATGTTAAATCGACTAATGGAAATGGAAGAGGAATCAGGATAGGATTCTGGTAGGATTTCACCAAGAAGTACAAAAATCCAGAGACAAATCTTGACATGGCATACATATCAAGAGGAAGAGTTTCAAGGAAGAAGACCTATTCTTTCTCTACGAAAGTAAAGTTTTCCAACATCCTGATAAGTTTATAATGCATTGGCTAGGGCCTTATGAAGTAAAAATTGTCACAGATGGGGGATACATGCAGCTAAAGGATCTGGCAGGAACAAAACTGAAGGGAATGATCAATAGGAGTTGATTGAAACTTTACAAGGACAGTCGACCTCCTAACACTTAAAATTTACAACGCAGTAAGAAACCATGTACATAGTGTATTATAGTAGAAGCTAGGACAAAAAAATGACAAAAAGACATAAGAAGGAGAAAAAGAAGGAAAAAAATAAAAAAATAAAAAAATACAAAAGAAAGAAAATACAAAAACACTGGAAACATTCAGGCGCAGTCATTACCACTATGAACATCAAAATATAGTGTGTAGTAAAAATTGGAGTCGACGCAAATGGATGTAAAAAGTGAATTTGACTTGGTTTGTAAAAGGCAAAAATAACATAGTTATTCAAGACTTACGGAATTTGGATCTCAAAGCAAGAAAAAGATTACGTTCCCAAATCCCTAGTTATCAGTTTATGAAAGAGCAATCCAGGTTGTGAAAGTTGGAAAGGATGACTCCACCAAAGTTTGGGTCACCAGGACAGTTCGTCTAAATTACCTGGCAGGGCCAAAGACGCAAGGAGAGAATGAAGCAACTTGAGCATGTGGTCAAACTAGAGGATGTGACCACCACAAACCCATAATCCATTAGCCCGATGCAATTCGAGGTAGAGTTCCTTGCAATAAAACAAGGAGAAATAGGGTAGAGCTCTGAGGCTCAGAATGAAATTTCAAACCCTAACCCCTAGACGCCCACAAAACCCAATGAAACAATGGGACCATAATAGTCCTAGGATCACGAAGAGGTGTCGATGGAGGACATCTTTGACCAACCATATTTCACAGGAGAAGAAGAGGGTGCAGAAGAAACATAGTAAGGCACATATGTTGCAAGCCATAAAAAGAAAAACACCAGAATCAGAGATTACTCTCATGTTTCTCCTAGACGCAGTCGTCACTATCGATGACATGCTGGGAAAGGTACCCAAGCTGAGGTATGTTGATCATGACATGCGTGATGAAGAAAAGTTTCTAGACTTGGCCGAGGAAAACTACTTGATAAACATGGGGGAAATTGGAGCCCTAGATCGACTAGTACTGGAGCCTGCACAATGGATCAAGGGGCTTTGCAACTCATGGATTATGAATTTCTTAGACATACCACCCTTTGGTCACCACAATAATGTCAGCATATGTGTTAAAAAACTAGTTTCCCATGTCCATGGAGGCATCTTGTGGATGGATAAACTAGTGCATATCGACATGGCATTGATTTCCAAGATCAAAGGACTACCCATAGTCAACGCACAACCCAGAGAATACTTAGAAAACAAGGTGTGTGAGAAATAATGGGTAGAACAAGTTAAAGTATAGTTTGGCACCACTTGAGGAAACAAAGGCATTGTCATCAAATATATTAATGAAAATATGACAAGGTTCACCAAAAAAATGATGGCATGTAATATGTTGAGGAAGTGTCTCAGAGAGGAAGCACCAACAGACATTATTGTAGTGGAAACACAGAGCGCTAAGGGAGTTATGTTGTGCTGGGTGCTGTACCTATTGAACCAATTTCTAATAGACTATCATGACGCATAAGATAATGGAAATGAGTTCCATTACTCCTGGTTCATAATATTGATAGCCTTGGCAGGGTGTAAGGAGCCCAAGTTTTCAACATTTTTGGACTGGATGGGAAAGTGTTATGCAACCAGGTATGAGTCCCTCTAGCAAGCAAAGAGAAACAAGATGCAACATGCCAATAACATAGTGTTTTCCATGTTGCTAGAAGAAATCCAATAGCGCATAGCGAATGTGTGGCACATTCCTCTAGAGGTAGTGTAGGAGACAAGGGGATAGCCAAGTTCAAGGCATCCCAACACCATGTATGGATGAAATCCACAAGGGATCCCAAAAAGGCATGGCTAAAGATTCAGTATTGTGTCACGATGGAGGAAGTGGACCGGATTATAAAAGACTGGACTGCGCAGTGGTAGTCACCAATAGAAAAACCAACCATAATAATAGCCACAATGCAGTCCTCTAAGCCCAAAGAGATGAATAAAGTAGGCTTTCCAGTCGAATAGATAGCTCGGGTGACAATACCAATACAACCACAACATGAACCCTACCAAGTGGGAACAACGCAGTACCGAAACATTCAATAATAAAACCTACAACCACAAGGACAAGAAGCCAACCACACACATATAAGAAGGATATTAGACATACTGGAGAAGAAAGAGCTCAAGTTACAACAAGTGGGGCACAACCCTCACAGACAACAAGGAATCTCGCACAAGGAAAATATACACGCAAGAAGTGAAAATATGAGACAAAGGACCCATGCATGGCCCTCACATGGGATGATGTAGAGCTCGTCGTGGAAATGGTCCAAGACAGTAGTGAAGAAGTGGTCAGAACTTCAGAGGCATAGAGGGAACAAATTATGGCTAAGATCATATAGGTTCATGCAAATATCCAACATCTACAGAGCCAGGAAGAATCATAGGCCACTATGCAGCCACAAGAGAAGACACAATGACCACCTGTGCAGAAAGGAGACGAAGAGACTATACAATTTGTCATCTAGGGTAGGGAAACCTTTTTGGTAACAGGCAAGATGATCGGTTTCAATCAAGATATGATGCATAAACGCCTGCAAGAGGTGGAACAGGTCAATATGGTCATGAAAAAATACCTACAAAGGCCTTATATGGTCTACATGCTAGTGTCATGCAAGAAGTGCAGTCAAGGGCCCGCGTGGATGCCACAAATTTAGAGGTGGGTAGAGGGGTCACAAATATGCTCTGGATAACCTGTGGCCAGTTTATTGCATAGAAGGAGGAAGAGAAAGAATGCATAGATAGGTTGGAGAATGGATTGACAATGGTGCACACACACATCCCCAACAACACGCAGGAAGCAGAGAGAATCACGCAGGATAAGATCAACCTCATTACACAGAAAATTGATCAGTATAGGCAGGAGATCGAGGAACTGAAGGATAATATCAATCTCATGACTCTGCCTGATTTCTAAGAGTAGAGGAAAGAATAATTTTCACTCCACATAACGGAATTGGAGAAACAAGCAAGCGCAACAGAAGAATTATTCAATAGAGTCTCCCAGTTGTGGACAATCCTAGAAGAGTATGAGAAAGTCCAGCAGTGTGGCATGGAGAAGGAAAGAATCAACGCGACCATATAGGATCTCAAACAAAGGCATAATAAAATCATCATTACTGAGTGCTTGAAAGTAAATTAGGAATTAAAGAAGTTGTGGGTGGAGTTAAAATCTGCATAGAGCCAGAAACAAGAGAGACAAGCGGAAGTGGAACCACTCTAGAAACAAGTAGTGCATATGATTGCACAATTGTAGGAGGAGAAGAAGAGCATGGTGCATGCACACATAAAGAGTGCAACAATAATCCATGATGAGATCACAATGCAGTCAGTAGAGGAACTAATAGGAAAAGTCGCGCAGGTCAAGATGAGAGGAAAAGAACTAGCAGAGAAGTTCCAAATTTTGGAAACAACAATAGAAGGAGCGCACACTAACTAAGTGACTTGGGACGAGCCACATGTCAATGTTGGGGGCCTATTGGGCGCATACCTATATTTAGGAAATACCCAATTTTGGTAAGGTAAGGCCCAATTTTGGAGAAGAACAACTGGCAGTAAAAGCATCATGTGCGAGGAAAAGCTGCATGCAAAGGAGGAAAACATGCAAGGCACGCAGGCAGAAAATCCTAACCATTTTAGGGTTAGGGTTTTGGTAAGAGATTGTAACAACTAAGAATCTTGTAAATTAGTATAAATAATAACCTAGGAGGTCTAGGTCGTGGTTCGAAGGTTATTCCAATTTTGAGCTATTGTAATGATACCAAACTAGTTATGATACATTTTTGTAAGTTGTTGAGCTGTAGAAGAGTAAAGTAGCTAGATATTTAGGGTTATATCATAGGCTAAGGATCCTGGTGTGATCTATCTACCTCATAGAGGTTGTTGAACCTTGTTCATGATTGTACGATCAGAATTGTAGTGTGCGCAATGCCAAATATTGCAAAAATCTAAATAAAAGAACCTAAGAAGCCAGATATTTGTGGATGTAGCCCAAGAGGGGGTGAACCACGGTAAAACCTATGTCATGTGTGTTTCTTATTACATATTTACCTTTTTTTAGTAGTTATATTATGAATGGATGAATGAATTATTCAGTTAGATCTATTATAATGCATGCATAATCTTAATAGATGAATGAATCTTCAGAATAATAGAGTGAATAACCAGATCAAGGCCTGAAGAAGATCAGAGATAACCCTAGATCCTAACTCATTCCTAGACTATAAGCACCTGAGTATTTCATCAACCCATAGAACCATCTCTGGTGATACTGTGTAGTACATTTTGTGTGGTGTGTTTCCTTCTGGTTTACTAGAAGGGCCGATAGTTTTAGCGGGTTTTGTTGGAAACCTATTCAGATCCGAACCTAGGTCAACCAAGAAGTAGTTAGAGAGAGTAATAACCAACACACCCTTTCCTGAAAATTTTCTTCATCTACAAGGATGAAACTTATCTGATGGTTACTACCCTGGAAATTCCCTGAATTGTCCTTAAGTTCTCTTCCTCATCCAAGCAGGTAAATTCCTTATTATAATAGTATAGAAAAACATGATGTTGGTCCAACCAATCCATACTAATTAGAAATTCATATGAGCCCAAAAGTATGATATTCAAATCTTCCCTTGTGATTAGTCCATTCATTTACATTGGGCATGATTTAAACATATCATTAATTTTCCATTTAGCCCATGTATCCAACTACAACAACCAAGGTTTTCCAATCTTTCTTCTTGGAAATTGAAATCTTTCCACCATATTAGGATCTAGATAACTATGACTAGATCCTGAATCAATTAAAATAACAATAGGTTGGTTATTGATCTTACCTTCCACTTCAATCATATGTGATTGAAAATCATCTTGCTTGTTATTCAGGGTTGCATAGATCCTAGACACCTTTCTTCCCATGTCATCCACTATTTCAACTTTCTTTACATTGTGAAAAAAACCTCACGTTTCACATCTGTGAGGGAAATCTTTGTACATAGGGTCTCCCCCACAACACCAACATTGAATAGGTGGTTTCCTTGGTATTTTCTCCATTATCTCAATCATTTTGGGTTCTTTAGAAGTTGGATGTCCCCTAAGAATTATTTATCAAGAATGGTGGCTTAGTCCCTTCTTCCTCTATTTCATATTGCTTTTCTTCTTATCTTCCTAAGATTTTTGGAAAGTTTCTCTTCGTCTATGTTTATCATAAAGGAATTTATCCCTCATTATAGTTTCCTCTAGTGTCATGGGATCATCATATTGTATCTTATAATTGATAAATGATGGCATCCCATTCAAATGCCTCGTAATGTTAACGTGTTCATCCTTGATAAAAGAAACATATTTCAACGAATCTAAAAAAATCCTTTCATACTCATCTATGGTCATAATCCCAAGACTGAGTTCAAAGAAATCCTTCATTTTTTTTTATCATAGTATAATTTGGTTAAGTACTTCTTTTGAAAATACCTTTTGAATTCTCTCCAAGTGACCTTTTTCTCATCAATCTGTTGCACTTGCACAAACTGGTCCCACCACATTGATGTTTTTCCTTTGAGATGGTAGATGGAAATTCTACCTTTTTACTATAAAGAGTAATTATGGAATTGAAAATACTTCCTCATGATTAATATCCATTTCTCCACATCCTCATCCTTCTTGTGCTCACCATCAAATGTAGGGGGATTGATTTTGTTCATTTCTCCTTGTAGCTCATCCACTCCAGACCTCTTGTTGTGCTTCCTGACAAGGGATGGAATTGAACTACTGTGTTCTCTCCTATTTGAATGATTTGGGGAGTGATGTTGATGTCTTCCAACAATTATTTTTCTTCTCCTCTCATCATGAGACACGTGACTCCCTGATTTTCTTGACTCAATTTACTTATCCATTTTCTTCTCTATTTTGTCCAAGATCTACATTAAATTGATGTTGAATCCTTATTGTTGTTCCTTGGATTTCATAAGTCTCTCATTATCATATTTATAACTTTGGACATCCTTTGGACAAAAATTTATGTTCTTTACCAAGTTCATTCTTTCTTATTTTCCTTCTCCATGTCCATTTGAATTTGTACCTTCATTACCCATACTAACATACATCCCTCTGATCTCGTATTCATGGATGTAATGCCTCTGTGCATATTCCATGATTCTTATCTCTATTTTGATCCTGTTATGATCAAAATATTGTTAAATCTACAAAATGTGTAGTAAAAAATATTTGTTAGACTAATAATTAGGAAAACTATAAAAAACTAGGTTCATTTTTGTTCCATGAGAGTATCAATTTCCTTTCTTTTGATTCCTTGTGAATTTAACCATCCAATTTAATTTTCAAGGTGAAAAATATGGACTCTTCTTTCCAATATCTTACCAATGACTACTCCCTTTCTCAATTCTGAGTCTTGAGTAGAAATTTATAATCATTGGACCAATACCCATGAATTCCTTCTATTCACACCTCAACTAGGTATAAATATTTTTTATATTTATGCATATTTTTGCCCTCTCTTTTTGGATTTTTGACAGGATTCCAACTAGGCTCATTCATCATTATATTTTGGAAAATCCATCCAAGTTTCACCTCTATCTCGATTCTGGGTTGCTAGATACAACCTGTTGAAGTTTTAAGCCAATTAATAGTTTTAGCCCTAAATGTTACATGCACCTTATATGCCCTCCTATACATTTTTAATGTGCCCAAAGTTTTAATTTGGCTCCATGGTTTTCATCTATATCTCAAGATGTTTCCATAGACTTCTCTTGTGCCCCAATCCAATTTTGGAGCTGGAATTTATGACCCTTATAAGTTAATTGGGTCTTAAACTTTACCCTCCATTGTTTGGGTTGTAACTCCCTCATACTAACTCCGTTTGAACCTGTGCCCCAATCCGATTCTGGAGAAATAAGTTATGTGCCTTGGAATTTAAATGGGTCTTAAAATTTACCCTCCATTGTTTGGGTTGTAACTCCCTCATACTAACTCCATTTGATGAATGGTTTACACCATTAGAAAGATTTCTCCAAGCTCTATTATTTAAGATGAAAAAAATCTCTTCGTTGTTATAAAATTTTAAAATATGCTTAACTTAAGATGAATGGGAGGATAACATGGAATCCCCACCTAGAATCTCGAGGGGGTTTCCATATCAACTATCTAGCCATCCTATCCTTGCTCCATCAAGCCCTTCCTCATCTTTCCTTTGTTATGGGTGTTAGCACTTGAGTGTTCGAGCCTTGGTGCTTACCTCTTGACTTCAAACTCCATAGGACCCATGACTATGACTGAGGGATTTATTGCTAGGGGATGATTCCTTGCCATAAATCTCAAGGAAGTGTGTACCACAATCCATAATATTCTAACACGTGGATTTATTTTTGAGCACATGTCAAAATTGAGGGGGGGGTCTCCAAAATAAACTTCGTGCTAGTTAGGTCCTCACAATTGAATAATAACCACCAATTTCTCCTTCGATTGGATGGTTGGATATCATCTTCTCACCATAACGATTAGAGTGTGATCACCATCAATCCTATCATTATCAATGGTGGATCCTTGACCTCAATTTTCACATGAGTCTTTGACTAAATCTATGGTCAGGAGGTGACCTAGATTAATCCAATGACCAATATCCTCCTTTCCATAGGGAAACTTGATGTCAACTTGCACTTCTAACACACTTTGCACCGTGGTAGTACACATTGACATTCTTCCACATCAGCTGACACGTGTCTCCAATGCCATGTTGATGTCAACATACGAAAAAATTTCCAATTTTTCCTATTTTATAAAATTTCCAAAAATGCCCAATTCATAGTTATCTTCACTACCACAATTGAATCTTTCTAAACATGAAATTCAACCAATTTTTAGGCCTAAAATCACCCAATTTGATATTTAATTTGGGGATTTTAATTCTTGGGCTCGATTATGCCAAATACCCATGAAATTTTCTCCAATTTCACTAAATAATTTTATTGAACAATTTGTAGACATAGTCTTACGTACATTCCGTCAAATAGTTTGCATGATTACTCTACAAATTTGAGCTCTACACTCTATTAATTGGGTCTATGTAGGCTTAGTGTTAAAAATTGGGTTTTGATACCACATTGTAGCATCCCTAGACCCCTTTTGGGAAATGCAACGTGAAAAATATGAAGTCTGGTACCATTTAACTAACTAAAATGCTCTGCAAATGCACAAATTAATGTAACATAAAAAAAAAACATATATATCCAACATGTACATGAAAAACCCATGAGAATAAATGCTTAAATATTAACACAACACATAATTAACACACAATAGACACTTATATTTGGTAAAATTAATGCCAACTGCATGCATAAATTCCATGTTCCTCCCAACCTTAGACCACACTACTGATATTTTTTAGCACTGCATCACCCTCGAGATGGAGCTCAAATGTAACACACCTAAATCCTTAATACTCTTTTAATGGGTGGGGTATCATAAATTTGTTTTTCCTTAACTAACTCACCTCGAATAATCTCTCCGAGATGATTCATTCTCTTCTACTTTCTTGTAGCTTTCTAACGAATGCTACCAGGTTCTAAACCAACCCTTGGCTTATATATTACAGCTTATTGAATTTCTTCGGGTGTTCATTGGTTGAGGGTCACGTGACGCCCCCATGGATTCATCTCGTTAGTATCATCTCTTGGTTCCTACCTCCTGTAGGGAAGGTCCATCCATCAACTAGTCTGACGACTGGCTTAACCCTCATCTGACACACATGCTAGTGGGGAATTCAGAGTTCGATGCTTCAACACTGAATGTCTCCTTGATATTGATGCATGAGACCTCCTGAAATTCTGAAGTCCCGTAAGATCTCCATGTGGTTCCGACCTTCAAACCTTTTTGGTCTCTCTACAATGCTACATCCCAAATCCTTTGGAGTCTCGAAGTGTTAAACTCCCAAAGTTTCGGTCACTTCACCAACCACATTGGCTAGGCAGGTAGATAGCAAGAACTAGCATGTAGGAGGGGTCATGGTGACACATGTTACATTCCAATGGGTCTATAGGGTATGTGATACACATGAATCTGGGTGATACGTGGAACATCAAACTAGAGTCCATGTCACCCTGGACTGACAACCTTCTAATATCCCTCAGATATCACAGTCGAGATCTGACCACGTAGATTCGTATATCTATGGCTCTTGTTACTTTAGGATTAGTGTTCGGTATTTTTGCGATGCAAACTCCTCTTTTCTCCCAAATTTCCAAATCTTCGAACTAAAGGGGTCTATCACCACACACCCTCGGTACATTGACGGCTAGGAAAGAACCTGAAGGATCCCTCGATCTATGATTCTGGTTACTTTGTGGCTTTGGCCTTCGGGGTTTTGGATCCCATTTTAGTTGGTAATATAGGTTCACTTAACCACTAGGGAAACTTCCCAACACCAGTCAACCTTATGGGTAACCTTAACTCTTGGTAGCCTTTGACTGGTTTATGAATATGAGGGTTGACAATACTCCGATGTCCCATAATTTCAAAGCTCCGAAGCCAGAAGGACTTATCTCCCTTAGGATTAGCCTAAGGTTCCTAGGTGTTGGTCATATGGGTTCTCTCGAATAGACCTCATCCGTTCGTCTTCTAGACAAAAGGGTATTCTCTTTAGAGACTTAAATCTCATTATCCTTCCTAAGATTCATCATGAAACTGGTAAGGACTTGGGCATGATATCCTGGTCACACAGTCAGGGGTTTGAAGGGGATAGTCTCTTCAGAAGGACAGGGCCAGATTGACGCAATACTTTCTATCTCGACCGCCCTACAAGTTTATGTCCCAAGGCATATTGAAGGTTAGGTTGGGGCACATAGATAATCAATCAGAAGCATAAGATCACAAGAAGACAAACATATACACATAATTTAACCATTTCAATATAGAAAGCATTTATAGATATATAAATACATGCATGCATCCATTATTCCCAATTCAATGCATAGTGTATGAAAACACTTATCAGAACCAGATAACATGAAGTGACTGTTAAAAGGGGTGCCATTTTCCACCCAACCATAGGCTCAGTCACTCCTAACATATTTACCACTATCCACCCCCGATCTAGACCACGATGCTATGAGATATGATCATTTCTTCCGGCTCAACGACAGTAGGGATGGAGGATACTCTCCTCCTCCTGCAAGATCTTGGAAACGGTTTTCACTATACCAAGCAAGGAGGACCACGTGAGTACTTCCTCAGTTACTCAACAACCTCATTTATCATCTTGTATCATAACCCTGTTAGCCATTTCCTGCGACCAGAATACACTCATTTCTTAGTTCTTCCTTGAACCCAAGAGATTAGTCTCTTGTCTATGCACTCTTCGCAGGCCTTCCTCTGCCCACCACGCCTTCCTTTCTTGCCTTCCTCAACAAGATTAGGTGTGGCTCAAATTCCCAGTTCTTGGTCAGGTCTAAAATCCTTTTAGATGGGTTCTCTACCCCATCCCCTCATTAACTCTTGAGGAGGTCTTCCCACCTACCAACCTGACTGTAATTCATTCCAGGTCAGAGGATTGTTCTGGTCCTGAGAAATTAAATCTAGTAAGGTACTCATTTGGTGGAGGTTAATGCAACCATTCCTGGTCCCCTTCACCATCTCTTTCATAGAATTTGCAGTCTCTCTTAGCACACACCCCTTCCAACAATCATGCAACACTTATCCATTTTCTAGTAAATAACATAATTTACATTCATTAACCTTTTATAAAAAGGTCCATCAAATAAAACATTCACACATATTGATTTTTCCATAGTCTCTTGGCCCATATAATTATATTTACAAACTGGGGGAAATATGGGTGTTACATCAAACTCCACCTGGGAAAAGCAAATCCTAACCAGGCTAAGGTCTCGCAGAAAACATAAAACTTAGACTCATGTTCCAACCAAAACTAACAACCTAAAGTCCCTCACTCCCCACATGCATGTCCCACCCTAGAAAGTGTGCCCCTCCTCTGCTGAATAGTCCTCTGAATTCCCTACTTCCCTTCTGGGACTTCAACAACAAGTCAGAAAAGAAGTATTAGAGCCCTGTATCTACATCTTGGAACCTTGGAAAATCAATTCCTGACCGTTCTCTCACTTGGAGAGAATTCTCATGGTCCTAAAAACCCACTTCTTCAATATCCTATGCGCTTGATAACCCTCCTCTTCATTCCAGTTCCAAAACTCTCCCTGGTAGAAGTACATGTAGAGGTACTAGCAACATGAAGGTATATATGAAAATAGTAGGGAGGTGGTGAGGTGAGAATCATAATGGAATCATGGTGAAAAGGAATAAATCCCCCTAACTTATTTGCATGTTACCAACTTGACACTTGTCATGTTAGGAACTACATGGGCCCACACATGGATTTCCTTACAAGGTGATTTGTACCTCGGACAAGTAGTTGGTAGATGTATTAGATATTTTTTCTTATGCTTGCGTTGGATACTCTAAGCAACTGAGTTTTTTTAAAAATGTTTTGCACATATGTTTTATTAATAGACATAACTTTATAAGGAATAATTTTATTAAAAAAAACCTTTCTTTGTATATTAAATTTTTTATCATGATGACAATTTACAAATCAACCTAGCCATGAGACTTCTTTCATCTCTGACAATTACATTACATGGCTGATTACTAGGTCATTTTGTATGCTTATGGCTAATACAATATTTATGTGTATGTAGACTTTGTACCACTAACATAAATAACTATATGACAAGTTATCAAATATAAAATCATAATAGTTTTTCACATATAAGGTAGGAAATATTTTACATATTTACTTTGTAGTAGATTTCCGTGTGATCCCAAAAATGAAGTTATCTTCTCACTCTTTTGCAATTGAAAATAATCCATACCACTCATATTTTCATGGGGAAAACATTGATTCTCTTGAGCAAAGTTTAAAACTAAAGAAGAAGAAGATCCCAACAACTTTGATGAGGAAATACAAACTAGCATATAATCCTTTGCATAAACAAATAACACAAAAAGTACAATAAAAGATGAACTATTATATTAAAATAATAAAAATAAGAGAAACATATACATCTGAAGACCTCCCTTTGTTCTTTAAGTGGTTTGGTTCAGTTCCCTATGGGATGCAACACCAGTGATCATTGAATCGATCTCTTAACTGAAAGGGCCTTGGGGGGGGGGGGGGTTATATATGCTAGGGTACTTCCATATTCTCCTTCCTTCCACAAGGAGAGAAAAACAGAAGTAACCTAGCCTGAATTGTAGTCAATATAAGTAAGAGGTGGTCATCCTTATCACTATTGGTTGGTCATCCTATCTAGTTGTAGGGATCCCAATCCTATCATACGAAGCATGCTCAATGAATGTGATGCCAGATGGTCAATGATTTTCTAATTTCCTTTTCTTTCTTCTCCATCCCTCTTGAATTTTTCTGTACTTTTTGGGCTTCTCTAATGCCTCTCCATGCAAATGGGTGACTTCTCAGTTCAGATCATTCATTTTTCCTTGTGGACTAAATCACTTATCAATTATTTGGAAATATTTTCCTCATTCTTTCCATGTAATTTTGGCTATGTCTGTATAGAAGTTCCGAACTACACTTGTGTGTTGTGCCACTAACATAGTCTTGTGAATTTGAGTCCTAAGTTTCCACAGGGGAATGTAAGGGATTTTTTTCTAAAAAAAGGGAAAGGAGCTTGGAATTATGTTATGTACAAGGGTTACATTATCTTTTCAGATATTGAAGGATATATTCTTTTGGTTTAATTCTTGGTAGGAGGGAATTCCTCATTAGAAGGGGAAATTGGAATTGCCATTTTTCATTCACTGGTCATGCAATCAGTTCATATGGCAATAGGGATGTTGTGAATGCCAATTTGGCATGCACATCAACCAATAGGGTTGTTGTGCATTTCAATTTTGCATGCACAACAACTAATAGGGCTAATGTGCATGCCAAATTGGCATGCACAGTAGCCAATAGGGTTGTTTTGCATGAAAATTTGGCATGCACAACAACCCTATGGCTATTGTGCATGCATGTCAATTCTGCACATCCTCCCAAATTGTCAAGGAATGTCATGTCACATTGGGTAGGGACATATGATACTTCAAAGCATCTCCAAAAGGGTAAAACTCTTAGTTGGAGTCATTTGACTTCCCAAAGCTAATCTTTCCAAAGCCTCTTACATCTAACCAATGTCATCTTCTCCTTCTCATGTTTACCAGTCCACAGGAAACTTCAAATCTTCCTTCTCATTTTTGGTATTTTGTATTGAATTATGAAGCACAAAAAGATACCCTTAGTAACTATAAACTCTTTAATCTTTAGATCAAGATAGAGGAGAGAACCAAATATAGGCTCCACACTACACCAACTTTATTCTTACTTTTCTTTGACTACACGACTCATAACTAGTACTTTTCTTGTTGATTAATTGGGTTGGTTTTCATTGATGTCAACCCTTGAAGAAAGTTCGATAGCAAATTCTGGTAGCACAATGGTTTCGGTAATGGAACCAATTTTTTTAATGGATAATGGTATGAGTTTTGATATATTTGCAGGTAAGACTATTTTATATGGATAGTACATGTCATGCCATTTCTGGTGGTATGTGGAATTCCACATAACTCCTCACGGTTAGAGAGTTATGGCCATGTGAAGTTGGGGAACCCTCGCGAGTTATCTAGAAGCCCCAAAAGGTCAAAGTAGTCAAAGTGTTTGCAAAGAAGAAATTATTTAAATAATAAAGTAAAGTGATGAGTGTACTATAAGTCAGAGAGGATGCAAAAGAAATTATTTAAATAATAAATTTAATGGAGAACTTACTAATTATGGAAAGTGGTTAAGTTAAGTGGACAAGTGGTTATAAGTGGGTTAACCCTAAACTAAGGAAAGTGGGTTAACATGATTAGAAGGTAATCCCTTGAGGAAGCTACATGAAAGTATAAATAAGAGGGAAAGGTCTCTCATTTAATTACACTTGAACATATTGAATATCTATTGTTGTGTAAGGATTATTGCAAGTACTCATTGATACATATGAAGTTGCGAAAGTCTAAGATAGCACAAAGGGTTGATGATAAAAGTTTCAGAATTGTAGCGAATACTAAAATACCCTAAATTATGAGGTGTACGTGAACTAACAATGTATTAGGGTGCATACATACACAGGTTGGCAGTGTATTAGGGTGCTTACATGAGGGTAAAGCCATAGAAACTTGAGAAGATTAAGATGTCGAGGTTCTAGATTATGATATCAAGCTCCCAAGAAGGTCTACGGTGATAAGATACATCAAATCTATCCATTGGTTCAAAAGGTATGTGTTATTTCTATGAGTAGTTGGATTTTGATGTATGCATGAGAAATGGTTATGGAGATTTGAGGATTCTCCCTAGAGAGACTAGTGTCTGCATGGGATCTTCTGTATAAGTCAGATCTACAAAAATACAGTGTTGGTATAATCAATATTTATCATTGATACTTCTTGTTAGAGTTGAGGTACATCTTGTATTTCTTGGCATATGGCTAAGGGTATTTTTGGTACATGGTTGAGAGCTTGTATTTGTGAAGTGGTTGATGTATTGAGAGGATGAATATCAGAAAGGGTTTGATGTCTAGATCATGTGAGGTTTATTATACTTGTTCATAATTACACACACTTATATGGCACATGACTAGAGAGAGATATAAATTTTTTGAGTAAAGGTTATGTATGAGGATGCATGCACAGGGTACAATTACAGTCTAGATATAGTGACAGGTTGCAGATCTATGTGAAAGAAGTTACAGAGGATCATAAGTTTTTAGAAGAAAGAAAACCCTAGTTTTCAGAAGGTATACATAGGCTACATAGCAGACAAGACACATACATATGCAGGTTGTTGTATGTATAGGGCGTGTACATATGCATGCTGCAGAACGTCAGGTCGTGTATCTGTTGTATACTAGTTTTTAGAGGGTATATGCAGGTTGTATAACATACATGACACATACATTCGTAGGTTGTTGTACAAATAAGGCATGTACATACGCATGTTGGAGAACTATAGGTCATGTATCTGTTTTATTCAGTGGATACATCTTCATTTCAGGTACAGATTGATTGCAGGGAAGTTGTACAGGTTGGTTGCAGGTCAGTGGTACAGGTTGGTACAATTTTACAATGGTATATCTCACAATGATTATGTGAAAGTGGTTCCATCATTCTAATTTTACATCAGGCAGGTTGGATGGGGAAAGGATAGGTATTTGTATCCACCTTTCAGTTGTATCCAAAGAACATAGGGGGTTGTATCCTCCTTCTGGTTGTAGCCATATAATTGGGGAGTTGGAGCTTCCCTTAGGTTGTAGCCTGATAAACTAGGGGGTTGGAGACTCCTTCCATTTACAGCTGGAAAACAAAGGAAGTTGGTGCTTCCAATGAATGTAATTATTAAATACATATAAAAATAATAATTATGTGGGTTTCTCCCTCTTTGGGTTTCCATGTAAAAATACTGGTGATAAACAAGATCACGATGATAAAATTGTGAAATCAGATAATCCAACTTCTTCTATAATTTTGGAACAAGATGACGAGGAAAATTCCTTTGAATCAAATGAACCTACTAATAAACCTTACGTAGTATAACAAGTCATTTCCCCAGAAAAATCATATCAACTAAAACATGTCCAAACTCCCCCATATCTTGAAAGGTTAACCATTGAAAAATCTATTAAACAACTTGAATTCGACTTCCATGAGGAATTGAAAAATGTATGAGTTAAAATTCATTTGTTCTAGACCATATAAGATGTATCAATCTATTCTAGAGTTGTTATAGAATTATGTTTGAAGAAACCATGACAAAAATGAAAGGATCCTCCAATAGTTCAAGTACTTGTTCATTTAGCCGATTTGATTCTTGGAAACATACTTACTACTAAATACACAGATCCATGAAGTCCTATAGTACATGTTCCCATTAATAACATTTTTGTCTCAAATACTCTAATAGGTCTGGGATATGCTATAAATGTCATGAATAAAGAGATAATATTGAAGCTTCAATTAAAGAATCTTTGTAAGACCACTACTATTCTCAAGTTAGAATATCAATGAACTGTACATTTTAGAAGATGTAGTTATCTCTATAGATTGATAGGAATATCCTATTTATTTCATGTTTCTACAACCCAAATCAAATCTTTGGAGATGCCCCTTGGGAAGGCCCTGGTTGGCCACAGTTTATGCCTTTATTACGTGTATATCCAAAGATATGACTATCTCCCATGGTACTTGTATAAACAAACTTACATTATATTCACCATATAAACCAATTCTTGCACATGAAACACCTATATGGATAGGAAATGGGGATCGTGATGATGAGAAAGTCCAACAAGTCTTTATGATTGAATCATATTTTCCCTTTGAAGAAAATACCAAAGATGATCTTATTTGCAACCTCATAACTAATACTTATCCACCTACTAATCAAATCATGAATATGATAGAATAAAAATATCCTTTCTTTGTAATACAAAAATAATTTGAATAAATTCCAACTTATCTGTATACCAAATCTGAAATACATAACATGCATGTATAAATATTTTCGAGAAAAACACTCAACATAAATCCTTAATTAGAAGAACCACATAAAAAAGGTTGATTGAGTTGTTACCATTGCATGCTAAGGAATTTTCTTGGGATTATACAGATCTGAAGGGGATCCATCCTAGTTTGTGCACTCATCACATATATTTCTAGGATAAATTCCAACCAATTATACAACCTCAACAAAGGATGAATCCTACACTTTGAGAAATAGTCAAAATTGACTTGTAAAAACTATTAGATGTAGACTTCATTTATCCTATTTCTAATAGTAAGTGGGTTTCAACGCTTGTTATGATTCCAAATAAAAATGGGAAATGGAGAGTCTTTGTGGATTATAGAGAAATGAAGAAGGATACTTCTAAGGACTACTTTCCTTTGCCTTTTATTGATCAAGTTATAGATACCCCGACATGAAAGAAATATTTATATTTCCTTGATGGCTTCAATGGGTACAACCAAATTCAATTATCCCATAAAGATCAGGAAAATGCAACTTTCATCTTCCCATGGGCTATTTCTCATACTGAGTGTACCATTTGGACTATGTAATGATCCTTCCACATTCCAAAGGGTTGTGCTTGGAATTTTCTCTGACTTGATCCATGACTGTGTTGAAGTGTACATGGATGATTTTTATTATCCACAGAAATACCTTTGATGAAGCAATGAATAACCTAAGGAAAGTTCTTGATAGATTTTAAGAAACAAACTTATCCCTCAATCATATTTCATATATTTCTTACAAAGGGTATAGTTTTACGACATCATATATCTCCTAGTGGTATCTAGGTTGACCCTACAAAAGTTGAAGTAATCACCAAACTTCCAATTCCAATGAATCAAAAAGATGTACATAGTTTCTTAGGTCATGTAGGATATTATTTTCATTTTATAGAAAATTTTACCAATATAGCGTCACCTTTATTCACATTAATTTCAAAAGATGCTAAGTTTTGTTGGACTAATTCTTGACTAACTGCCTTCGAAACATTAAAATAAAATTTATTTGTAGCACCTTTATTAACGGGACCAAATTGGTATTTTCCATTTCATATCTCAAAAAATGCTTCATATACAACCATTGGATTTGTGCTTGGAAAATGAGAGGAGAAAAAACCATATGAAATTTAATATATTATTAAAACTCTTTTTCCCACATAACTAAATTACATGGTAATATAGAAGGAATTCCTTGAGGTTTTCCATGCAATCAACAAAGTTTGACACTACATCACTGGTTACCCAGTCTTTGTACACACTAACCATTCTTCCATTAGATATCTTATGAATAAACCAACCACAAATGGTAAGGTAACTCAGTGGTTTCTTTTTCTATAAGAATTTGACATCATCATTTCTAATACACCTAGAAGGGAAAATGTTGTAGAAAAATTTCTTTCTTGATTGAATATTGATGGAATAATGATCCTGTAGAAGATGTTTTTCATGACGAACACTTGTTTTTATTATCTATTCACTCATCATGGTTTGCAAATATTATCTATAGGAAAGTTTCTGCGACATTTCTCCCCAAGGGAAAAACAAAGAGTTATCTGACAAAGTGTTATGTATTTCTGGGTCCAAGGAAAACTCTTCCAAGCATGACTGGAGTACATTATCTAGTGTTGTGTTCAAGAGGATGATATATTTGATATTTTGAAAGGCTATCATGA
Source organism: Picea engelmannii (assembly GCA_009831015.1). Lineage (NCBI taxonomy): Eukaryota > Viridiplantae > Streptophyta > Pinopsida > Pinales > Pinaceae > Picea > Picea engelmannii. Next base: position 201,137 of record ML789526.1, on the reverse strand, counting down.
TGACCCATGTGGAGGAAATTTTGTGGATAGAATAACTTCTTGCAAAGTGATATGGTTAGGGCACTACTAGACAACTATTTTTAGAGATGTTAGAAAATACGTCAGAAGTTGTGACATCTGTCAAAGGATGGGAAAACTAGTGGAATCATATGAGAATCCATTTCATGATCAAGTATTAATGGATCCTTTCAATAAATGTTCCCTTTATTTTGTAGGACCCATCAATACACCATAAGTACAAAATACATACAGTCTAGTTTGTATTGATTACACAACAAAATGGGTGGAAGCTAAGGCTCTTCCCAAAGCTACTCAGAAAGTAGTGAAAGACTTTTTGTATGAATAAATATTTTTCCAGTTTTGTGTATGAAGAGATATAATCACTAATCAAGGGACTCAATTCACTTCTAAGCTCATTAAGTCTATCACCAAAAATATTAGATTCGACATAGAACATCAACTCCATACAAACCACAAGCCAATGACCAAGTTGAAGTAACCGATAAAGTTTTGGAGACTATTTTGATGAAGACAATAAAAATTCATAATAATAAAATAATAATAAAATCCAATAGTGAAAACCTGGTCACAAGCGCTACTGGACTTGATAATATCAGAAAACTAGACTCCTGGATGATATTATCAAGAGAAAAAGAAAAAAATTCTTTTTCAACTATGAAAACATTTTCATAGGCACAATTGAACAAGTTTTGTTTGAAAACCAATTGTACTGGTAGGAAAAACTTGAAAAGAAAAAAATATAAAAAAAAAGAGAAAAAGAAAAATATAAAATATATATATCCATCTTTTACTTTTGTAAGAGGATGAGACTATTGGAGGCTCTACTTGAAAAATTCAAATAAACCAAATGAGTCTCTCTTTGCATATTTTTAGAATATTTACCAAAAATTATCTAGAATTTTCATAGAGAACAATATATTGCAAAAATTATTCATGTTTGGTTGTCTAATAAGTTCCAAGATTCATTTTTATGTTTAAAGTTTACATAAATTCATCACTGGATAAATAGTTCCATTAACAGAGCATTCACTGAATCACTTATTTTACAGGACTTTTTCAAGACAAGATTATGTAAAATTCCACATATAAAATATTATGCAGAACAAAAATAATTAGCTAGAAATGATAGAGAAACAATGATATAACCAGAACAATACCAAAATAACACCAGAATAACACAAAAAAGAACACTTTAATTACTGAGAGCAATGTTCACTTGCCTCTTTGAGGGGGGCAACCTCCAGCAGAGCATAGCTCTATTACAATAATATTCAAGACAAGATTTCTCATACCCTCTACTTCTATTTATACTAAATCTATCTATCCTAAAGAACAATCTAGAGGAAGATCCTTCTAGAAGCATAAGCTTCTATTAGGTCTCCTTACATTTGAATTATTCTTCCTTATTGATAGGCGTTATTAATATTGGCCTTTATTACATTGAATTATATTATTCTACCTACGTGAGGAGTTAGGGAGGTTAGGTCCCTAACATATTCAAATGATCTGAGGATTTGTTTCCACTTGAATATCGAGGTAACTCTTATATTTGTATCTCTGATTTTATTTTATAAACTTGAAAATTAAAAACCAATTCAATTTAAGTTTGTATTTTTCCTAAAATGATCCGTCAGATCTTTTAATGACTATGGTTGAGTTTTAATTTTGCATGCGTTAATTATCCAATTGAGAAGCTTAATGAAAGAATGAGGAAAGAAGAGGAATTATGACAATCATATACACATATGCAGATCTGAAATGAAGTAATAAACAACAAACCATAGCATGAGGATTGATAACGGAGTTCGACACAACTTTGCCTACGTCTTCGGGCCTTTGTCTCTGTGGGGGAAGCTTCTTTATTTATGTTCAAAATCTCAAAAGTACATTGCAACAGTGCCAATTGGATACACGACTGATATGGTCATGTTCTTCCAAATCTCTAGAACCCTGCAAAGAAAACGACATGCAAAACGGACGTCCAGAGCTCCCAGAAATGGCCCGCAAGCGTATGCTCCTTAAAAGATTCCCTGCATAAAAATGGCTTTGGCTTGGCTTCCCTTCAGCATAACTCTGCTCTGACTGTCCTCCATGGCCTCAAACAGGATTGGTTTATATATATCTGAATTTGGTTATCCATCCCCAACTTCCTCCCAAAATTTGGGCTCCAAAAATGCCCAATATCTCCCAAAAATGGAGAAAATCAATTAAAAATAGGAATAATAATCAAATAAAATCCCAATACATTGGGAAAAACCCACTTTGGAATAATAATATGGGATAAGCCCCTTATTTCTTGCGCGTGCCCCCTTGGCAGGGTCATATGGGGCCATGTGGCTGAGCGCTAGCCCCTCGGGCTATGCGCTGGCACTTCCCACGCACTCGAACTCCCGGTCCCGTGGCATCGGCATATGATCTCGGGCTAGCCCCATAACTACTCCCCCAAATTAGTGGATATGGTCCTGGTCCTGTGGGATCCGCCCATGGACTAAGGGCTGGTCCCTATCCATTTACTCCCATGTCAGTAAGCCCCCTCCGTCGAAGCTCTGTGGTTGTGTGGTAAAATCGTGCCGAGGGCTGGGGCTAAGCCCCGACCCTTTTCCCTGCCGAATAAAATTTTTACCAAATTTAAATATAAAATTCATCGTATAGATAACAAGAAACACCTGTCGGCTGGGCGATTAGCTGGTCCTGCCAGTCCACAGCCTAGAGGGGAGGTCGGGGGTTCGACTTCCAGTGGAGCCATATAAATTTTACATAAACCATCAACCAACAATAGGGTGCCACGTGGCAGCCCATAACTGGGCCACGTGGCACCTCAACAACCAATCACAAAGTGCCAAGTGTCGAATGTTGGATGCCCCATGTGTCTTCCACGCATCAAATGTCGTACGCCACATCACCTGCCCAGTCAGCTGCTGACGTCATCCCGTGCCACGTGTCACCCTTACAGTGGTGACACATGTCACCCGTACATTGGTCCAACTGTCTGCCGTACATGTGCTCTGTCACCTACCACGTGTCGCCTCCAGGAGTTGCCATGTCATCTGTATGGCCGTATGACCTGTACAGTCAACATGCCACGTGGCACTGTACGGACTGTACAATCATCCTCTTTTTTTGCATGTTTGGGTTTTCGAACAGAACGCGATATCTTGCACATACGGAGCCCATTTGACGAAGTAAATATATGTCCAAAATCAGGAAGACGAGACAGACACAATGGTACCAGTTTCATTGAATTCTGAGCACTTTCATTTTTGAGCATTTTTTAGCCCTGTCAGGCTTTTCGATCCGATTCTGGATCACACATCCCCACTAAAAAACCTTTTGGTCCCCAAAAGGTTACTGACCACTCAACAAGCTCGGGATAGGCCACCTGGCTTGTCTGCTGTCTCTGAACTCTGTCTTGTGCACCTATCTCATCAAGATCAACTGTAACACAATCATGGCAACTGACAGTATATTGTTAGCCATTTGAACCCTGTTACATCTTACTGACGCCACTATCATCCATGTAGAAAACATTACTAATGATAGTATCAAGAAGATGACTGCAAATGAGCTGATATACTTGAGATATTTGCATGACATGAGCTTATCTTGAAGCAACTTATGATTGATTTTCCATTCAACAATCATCTCTTGTTCTTGCTTAAGATCGATTACTTCGTTTGAAACAATTATTGGTTTGTTGCTTGCTTGCACTGCCTTCTTTAATTGTTCCATTGTTTGAAATGTTTTATTTTCTTTAACATGATGAGCATGAACTGCATAATCTTGACCTGCTTTAGTGAATTGATATCGATTCTTTGTCCTGTAGAAGATTGCCTTACGATCATATAAGTATGGACTATCTAATACCATTCCACATTATCTTAATGACACTACATCACATGTTACTTCGTCCACATACTTAGATGAAAGTGCAAATTTGATTGTGCACTACTTTGTTATGTACATTTGATGATGATTGCTTATCCATTTAAGTGTGTAAGGCTTATGATGTAGTTGTGTTTTTAATCCCAATTGCTTAACCAATTCTTTTGAGATTAGATTAGATTGAGATCCACTGTTGATTAATGTGTCTATCTTAGTGTGTCTCATGATTATCCTTATATGAAACAAGTTTCTACAATCAATGTCTTCACCAATTTTACCTGTCATACCAACCAATGAGATCTTTGATTCATCACCTGAATTCGATACCAAGTCTATGGGTTTTGTTGTCGTTGCCACTGTTTGCGTTCCCTTCTTTTCCTTGAACCACTTTGGCCTCTTCTCGGGATGCAACTGCCAACATTTGTCCTCATCATGTCCCTCTTTCTTGCAATGCTTGCAAGAGGGATTTCCTTCCTTCCTCGTCGCTTCATTTTCATTTTTACCATGCCTTTTCCTCTTGTCCTCTTTCCTTGAAGACGATGTTTCCCCTGACACACCTGCTTTCCCTGCTTCAATATACGTAGCTTGAACAGAAACCTCATCAAGGTTAGTGGGTCCAAACATGAAAACAATGTTTCTAATATGC
>ML789526.1:179255-195951 GCA_009831015.1 Picea engelmannii | reverse complement strand
GTCAGATCTTTTAATGACTATGGTTGAGTTTTAATTTTGCATGCGTTAATTATCCAATTGAGAAGATTAATGAAAGAATAAGGAAAGAAGAGGAATTATGACAGCCATATACACATATGCAGATCTGAAATGAAGTAATAAACAATAAACCATAACATGAGGATTGATAACGGAGTTTGGCACAACTTTGCCTACGTCTCCGGGCCTTTGTCTCTGTGGGGGAGGCTCCTTTATTTCTGTTCAAAAGCTCAAAAGTACATCGCAGCAATGCCAATTGGCTACAAGACTGATCTGGTCATGTTCTTCCAAATCTCTAGAACCCTTCAAAGAAAATGGCACACAAAACGGACGTCTGGAGCTCCCAGAAATGGCCCACAAGCATCTGCTCCTCAAAAGATTCCCTGCATAAAAATGGCTTTGGCTTGTCTTCCCTTCAGCATAAATTTTCTCTGACTATCCTCCATGGCCTCAAACAATCTTGGTTTATATAGATCTGAAATTGGTTATCCATCCCCAACTTCCTCCCAAAATTTGGGCTCCAAAAATGCCCAATATCTCCCAAAAATGGAGAAAATCAATTAAAAACAAGCATAATAATCAAATAAAATCCCAATACATTGGGAAAAACCCACTTTGCAACAATAATATGGGATAAGCCCCTTATTCCGTGCACGTGCCCTCTTGGCAGGGTCATATGGGGCCATGTGGCCGAGCGCTAGCCCCTCGGGCTATACGCTGGCCCTTCCCATGCGCTCGAACTCCTGGTCCCGTGGCATTGGCATATGATCTTGGGCTAGCCCCATAACCACGCCTCCAAATTAGTGGATATGGTCCTAGTCCCATGGGATTCACCCATGGACCAAGGGCTTGTCCCTATTCATTTACTCTCGTGTCGGTAAGCCCCCTCCGTCGAAGCTCTGTGGTCATGTGGTAAAACCATGCCGAGGGCTGGGGCTAAGCCCCAGCCCTTTTCCCTGCCGAATAAAACTCTGACCAAATTTAAATATAAAATTCACTGTATAGATAACAAGAAACACCCGTCGGCCGGGCGGTTATCCAGTCTTGCCAGTCCACAGCCCAGAGGGGAGGCCGAGGGTTCGACTTCCGGTGGAGCCATATAAATTTTACATAAACCATCAACCAACCATAGGGTGCCACGTAGAAACCCATTACTGGGCCATGTGGCACCTCAACAACCAATCACAAAGTGCCAAATGTCGAATGTTGGATGCCCCACGTGTCTTCCACGCGTCAAAATCCGTACGCCACATCACCTGCCCAGTCAGCTACTGATGTCATCCCGTGCCACGTGTCACCCTTATAGTGGTGACACATGTCACCCATAGATTGGTCCAATTCTTTGCCGTACATGTGCTCCATCACCTGCCACGTGTTGCCTCCAAGAGTTGCCACATCATCTGTATGGCCGTACGACCTGTACAGTCAGCATGCCACATGGCACTATACAGACTATACAGTCATCCCCTTTTTTTGCCTATTTGGGTTTTCGGACAGAACGCAATATCTTGCACATACGGAGCCCGTTTGATGAAGTAAATATATGGACAGAATCAGGAAGACAAGACGGATGCAATGGCGCTGGTTTCGTCAGATTTCGAGCACTTTCATTTTTGAGCATTTTTGAGCCCTATCAGGCTTCTGGATCTGATTCTGGATCATAAAAATATGTCATCTACTATCCATATTCTCCAACTACCTTATCCCCTTTCAATCATTTTCATCCTTATTCCTTACCATTCTCAATGTGAATAACATGTAAGGCCTATAGACGAAGTCATCAATACTCAATTTTTTTGGAAAGATATAATTTAAAATATGGGTTATGCTACAAAAGGAAATAATCATCCAAGATTCAAATTTGTCTATATCAACCTTAGAAATAGAGTTCCAGTCCATAATCCTCATTTATCTATCTACATTCCTATTTCTTTCCATATGAAAAGCATAAAAAAGACTAAATTACCTTAGGAATAAACAATTCATAATTGAACTTGTCCATATATACCCTAAGAATCCAAATCCCTATCCATAATTATCATCTTCCTATACTATCTTATCCTACACCATTCTATCATATATTATCATCTTCCTACATTATCCTACCCTCCATTATCATCTTCCATAATGAGGAACATTACAAGTCCAACTAACTTCTGACTAATATGAAGTAAGGTATTGACTTAATCATAGTTTGAAAATTCACATACATATTCATTATTTTCTACGAAATGACATGTCTTGTAGAATCTATATTCATGATCACATATGTATGAAGGTGGTAATCATTTTAAAATCAAGTTGATATCAATCAACTTTGTTACCATTTCATCATATAAGGCATGATTAATATCACTAGTGTGCATAGGAACAAAGTATTCTTTATAAAGAGTGTGCATTAGAAACACCTATTTAAAGATGGGCGGAGCTTAGAATTGGACAGAGCCAGACAACACCAACATTATTAGACAAAAGTATGAAGTAATAGACATTTTTTCTTGTGCTGGTTGGTTGGATTTTTTCAAATGGTTTTAGGGTTCAAACTCAACCATTTCCATATCAGTTGCTTAGAGTTTCAATGGGGAAACAACCACAGTCCAAGGGATAACATTTCCAATTAATGAATAAACCATCAGTCGAGCTATAAGATTTAGATTGGAAGGTGAGCTATGGATGAAGAACCTCAAGATACTGGATGAAAGATGGATATGATTCATAAGTACTCCTATACATATGCCTGGTGTTGAAAAGAAAGGAGTTCGGAGGGATGAATTGAATACACCATGGAAATACATTACAATGATAGTCTAAAATTTCATAACGCGTGAAGATTGATTTAGTATTCTTTTTCCTTACCATATCAAAATCTTGTTGCATCTTAAGAATTAGAACTTGATGAATTTTCCATATTTTCTTTTGAAAGAATTAAGTAAATATGGAAAAATCTTTCCAAAGCCACACCCATCCCACAAGAGTATATCATATCGAGTTCATAACCATGTTATTTAGGGAAGAAATGGAGAGCTTGGGTACTACCTAGCAAGGGTTTCAAAATAACATAAGATAAAAACCCAAGTCGGGAGTTTTACCATTTCAAAACAAACGAAAATCTCTTAAGAAAGAAAATCAAAGTGATGAAGCTAATATATCACGGAAATCTTGCAGCATTGGAAAAATTGAATCACGGGTTTAATCAAAGTATCAAACTGAGCTACCTGAGGATCATGTGGTGATCACATTATCTAATTCTGAATAATAACCTAAAGTTGAATCTCAGGAAGGGATCGAGGTCGAATATACAGAGCTACATGGGATTAAAACCACAAAAGCAATTGATGTTTTATCTACATAAACACATAAGGTCGAAACCATAGAGGAATTTGAAGATAAATCCACATAAATAACTAAGGGAAAATCAAAAGAAGCATTTGTTGAAGAACTAATGGAGGTACTTAATCATTCACTAGAGAGAACATAAATTGAAGAAAGTCTAGGAACAACCATCCAAACTATGGAACCAGAGATTTGTCGTATCAAGAAGAAGAAATGGATGTTGGAAATAATGTTTTCATTCATGTCAAATACAGGGGGATACTACAAATGTCTAAGATTCCAATATCCTATATAAAAAAGGGGTTTGTTTTCATACATTATGAGACTATGAAAATGTGCCTTAACTAAACTGAATGATGCTCAAGTGATGGATAAATATTGTTTTATTTGGCTGTGACATATTTGCAAAGGTTACATTTGCAGATTCTTCTGTTAAGCCTAATGAGGAAGTTATCACACATGCAAGGAACATATTTCTTGATGGGTTCCCTGCATCTCTGGAGGAAGTGTAGGCATGTCTTGAAGGTCTAAGTAGTAATGAGCTTGGTGAGGGAGATAGTAAGGTAAAAGATAAAATTTCTATATCCCACATTCATAAGGAAAAACATTTTCAATGGATTTATAATAAATATGTGCCATTATATAGTTTGAATGTGAAACGGTGAGTTATGAAACTTTGCGTAAAGGGTTAAATTTTAGTTGTGAATAATCGTGGACCTGGAACTATTTAAATCATGATCATTAATATTCAATATCAATGACTAAGAGTGAAGGATCCAAACTTCAAAGAATCAGGTGTATTGGATATCATAACATCGAAAAATGAATGAGAGTTTTGGCTTAAGGATAAAGTACTAGGGTCCTGGTGTCCCAATGCCCCAATATTCTAGTGTTCCGGTGGGCAGTATAAGTGGACCAAAGTGAATGTGTGAAAGTGCAATGCTAAATACGTAGGGGCTCGGGGAGCTAGTGACCTAATGGGTTGGTGACTTAGTAGTCCCGATGGTATGGTTAGTATATCGATATATCAAATATCGTACCATAGTGAATGTGTGAAATCATGGTGGGACAATACCACAGTGGGCTAGTGGGTTGATGAATAATTTTGAACCAGAGTGTAGTTAAATCATGTCTGTCAATCAAAGAGATCAAAAACCAAGATCAAAGTAACTAGATCAGGTTAATCGTTGAAAGTTGCAGTGATGAGGTGGCTTGGTGGTCCCGATGAAGAGTCAATACATGTGGCATAAGTGGATTGGTATGGACCCTAATAATGGATTTATGAAGCAACATTACACAAGAGAAGTTCCATATCAAGACATCGACAATTGTTTGAAACTTGGTTGTGTTTCAATAATTTGATACTCCATACCATGTTGGTCTCAATTGACTGATGAATTGGACCAATCGAGCTAGCAGATCGATGGTCGATATTTGATCCAAGTCTCATCCAATTTTTTTTTATCGTTAAGGTTTGCGCTATATGTTTAATCCAATGAACAATGAATAGATCATGTGCAGTGGAAGTAAATTGAGACTAGTTACAAAGGATTTCTTTTGCAGCCCAATTTAAAGGAGAGTCAAGGGATTTGGAGTTGACTCGATGAGCACAATTCTGGTATAGAGGATAAATCCTTGGGTGTATGGGTTCGGTGTATGAAGCCGACCATCCATAAAATTTGATTGGCGTCACACTCAGGGCTAACCCATAAATTTCCCTACGGTTAGGCCTATAAATAATTATGCTTGAATCCATTTTAGGTGGTGATGCATTGATCGTTGAGCGAAGTTGAGGCTATGAGGTTCTTGGGTGCTATATAAGAAAGAGAGCAAGATGTAATTATTTAAGGTTGGGAGGGAGGTGTGAGGTAAGAGAAGGAATATATAAAGTCTTATTGATCGTGAACAAGGGGAGAGTATCATGGAAATTGCAACAAAGACATAACAACTAGTGAAACAACAGATTGTGCAGGTGAAAGATTGAAATGGAGTGATGTTTTTCTACATATGGAAGTATAATATGAATTTAATCCTATAAAAAATTGATTATATTGGTGTCTCCGGTAGGTTGGTGCCTACACCTTACTAATTTTGTTCTTAGTTAAGGAGATTGATGTCTCAAGTAGGTTGGTGCTTGCAAATATTGTAACTATAGGTTGGTGCCTACAAGTGTTGTTGAGTTGGTGCTCAAGTGAAGAGATTGGTGTCTCTTTTAGGTGGGTTCCTATAAACATTGTAACAAGCCGTGTCTATAGGAGGTTGTTTTCTGTGAAAATTTTTCAATAAAATTTTTTGTGGTTTTCTTCCATTTGAGTTTCAACATTAAATCTACTATACATTATATGTTTGTATATATCTGTTATTGATTTCTTATGGTTGGTAAAGTAATAAATTGATTAGTGTAGTATAATAAGAAAATAAAATCAGTCTCACACTGATTCACGGATTTTGTGTTTTCCATATGGCATTTCGAATTGCATTTTCTCCGCTCCACGTACTGGACGAGGACAGTCTCCTCTGTCTCGCCATAAGCATCAATCAATTCACATATCAATGCTGAGACATGGCCTGTACATAGTATGTTTTTATCATTTGGGGATTTTTCGAAGGGCTTACATTTTACTGTGAGCGAGGGTTTCATGTATTTTCTACTGCAGTCACATATTCGCCATAGAATTTCTCTCTGCAAGCTGTCCTAAGTCATATTGAGTGTATTACAATGGGTTTAATATCTAGATCTGAGACTCCAAGCACTGAATTTATTGAAGCGAATGAAGATTATTAGTTGAAAATGGTGGCATCTTACATATCAGTTTGGAGGATTGGTGAATTCGTGCCAGAAGAGAGTAGTAATGTCTCATAGTGAATTACGAATAAATTCTTGAGAATCTAGGGAAACCATTGAAAACCCATTTCCAGAATGGGCTTTTTTACATGAATCGCAAGCAGTTTCCTCAAAACATGAAAAATTGTGGTGATATGATGGATTTTTCCAGAAAAAAAATGTATCCGCCCATTTGTATTAATATGAGATCTAAAACCAAGAGGATATACCATGTTCCAAATTTATAATCTCATCCAAAACCAAATATAAATCTAAAGGTATGCTCTCTTCCTTTCTAATAAGAAATGGCGATTTCTTTTGTGGTTAATTAAATGTTATACTACTTGTGAGGATCATTACAATGTATTCTTCTATTATCATTTTTCAATTGTTAATGATCTTCGTGGTTTTTGAATAAAAACTGTCCTCCTACTTGTTGAATAGTTTATTTTGAGTTTCCTGGACATTTTACTGTAATTTCCTTTGCTCTAGATTTGTCACGAAAATGTTAAAACCCCCGTCCATAAATCATTCGAGAATATAAAAAAGTCAAAAGATTTCAAGAACAAGAGACAAGGGAGGAAATTTTCATTACTTCAGATTAAAAAAAAATCATTTTATTGATGCTCAAATTTTAATTTTGGAATTCCGGTTGATAGATATGAATTTGTTGTTTTTAATTTATTATGACGTATACCTATTGGTAATGGGCACAATTAATGATCTTTTAATCTAAAATTCTAATCTATGGCTAACAATTAAAGATGCTGGAATATTTACGCTTAAAGGCGTATACCTATTGGTAATGGGCACAATTATACATATTGGCAATGGACACAATTAATCATCTTTTAATTTAAAATTTTAATCTGATGACTAACAATTAAAGATGCTGGAATATTCTTAGTTGTCCTCTCAAATCAATGAATGTGATTTACTCTTCATAATCTCCTTGTATTTTTTAATGCATCGGTTAACCTGTTTACTTTTTAACATTTACCTAATCATATTAAAAAATTACTATAGCACTATATGATTGCCACGTTTAAATAATTAACGTTTAACATTCCCACGTTTGAATTATTAACCACGAATTTCCTCACCTATCCCTACGTTTTCTTTATGCGTTTTAGCGATCTGTGCATTTCATATGCCTTTAGGCTTTCATCAATCACAATTATGTGACTATGCTAGTTTAATTTCGTTTTTAAGAGCAGCTATAGAATTTGAAATTTCGTAGTTAATTGTGACTGTGCTAGTTTAATTTCGTTTTTAAGAGCAGCTATAGAATTTGAAATTTGGTAGTTGTCCCATTTTTTATATAAGTTTTAATAATTAATTTTTATTTTCTTTGATAGGTATACAATGAATGCGCTGGACCGAGAATTGCGCATTGAAGATCTATTCAAAACTCGAATATAGTCTCATAAAAAATGATCAATTAGTTTTTAAAGAAAACTAATTCCTATTCTTTGTATAGTTTGTATTTTGGTTTTGGGATTAAAACAGTTTTAGGATATCCCATTCCAGATTTAGAGGAGACAAGTATTCTTTAATTAATAAGAGTTTTTAGTATTATCTGAAGCTCTTTTCTTATAAAAGAGAGAGAAAACTGAACCAAAGGTTCCACATAGGAGAAATTTTGCAGTGAATTTTTTTTTATGTATTGCACTATTGTAATTTAGAGGGGATTCATTGTGGATGATCGAAGTTTTGGGCTCTATAAAGGAATGTAATTGTACTGCTGCAAAATCATTTGTGGAAGAAGTTCAAAGGCTTCCAAAGACTCTATATGTACATGGCATTGAAGTTAATAATGATGGATTTGTTTTCTTTGCACTATTGCATCAGAATTGTAAATTAATTGTTTTTTTAATGTTTTGTCAAATCTGATTACAGTTTTATTTCCATTAGTGTTTTAGTGTTTTAATGATCAATTTAAGTAATATTGCTTGTCTTGTTTATTTTCTACTAATGATTGTTCTGTCTGAAGCTGAAGCTAACTTTACCGGGCTAAATAAGGTGATTCATGGAGATTTATGCATAATGCATAATGGTTGAATAACTATTTATTTGTTTATAACACATTTGTCTTGGTTCATTTTATATTGAGCTAAAGGAATTGTTTCCCTAGTTTAATATAGTTTTTTCAGTGAATCCATTTTGCACGATTGGAACTAGATATATGTATGAAATATTTCAACAACTATTTGTTAAAATCATTTTATTTCATATTTGTTTGAACAACTGGTAGGATATCAAACTATTTTGATGATTTACACGTATATTTTTATTCTAGATTCAATCACGGACTTTTTTCCTTTTTATTAAATTCCTCCAGGGATAATTTTAAGGATGGAAATTTATCTCAGAATGTAGAAACCTTGGTGAATTTTACTAGTCGTTAATATGAAAAATATAAAATGTTTGGTGATATTTTGTAAAAATATTCAAATTTATAAGGATTTTACATAGTTTCTATAAAATTTGGGTCATTTTAAAGGTAAAGTAATTTTATTCTATAGAAATTGGCAAATCGATTTTTTGGAAAAAACATGGAAAATTAACCCATGAGCGAAATTTAACCCTTAAAATCATCCCTGGATTCCTCTCTCTTGATTAAGAGTAAGGTTATCCTTCTCTTAGTCAAGATATGTCTTTCTTTTATTTACTTGCATCATAGACTAGTTTTGCATATGCATTTGAAATTCATTCATGTTTTCTGTAAAGTATCCTTTCGTAGGAGAAAAATCCAATGTGGCTTAGCTGAGCCCTTGTTTCAGCCAACGTAATGGATTTCCTTCTTCAAGTAGCTACAAGAAGGTAATTCCTTTTTTTTTTTGTCTGTTGATAAAAACAAGTATGAATATACATCAATAAATAGAAGATCTTGTACATAGACAACTCTACATACATAGATTAACTTAGTTTAGATTAACCATAGGCTAAATCTTAGAAGAAGGGTAACTGGAGACCCATTGAACCAGTCAGAATCACCATCCCAAATGGATAAGGGTCTAATTGGGACCCTAACTAGGTGATCTCCCTATAATGTTGAACATGGTTAGTTTTGGCCATCAACATTTTTGGTGCTAGAAGGAGGGCCACAAATAGATTATCGGTGGAGAGTCTTAATTATAAAGTTTTTTAAACTAATCATGGCTCCTGTGTACATTCCTACTTTGGGTCATTCTTTTAGTTCGTGTACGCATACCAGGTAGATTCCCAAAAAGAAACTTGAATCCTTGTCTAAATTGCAATATGATGGTGAAAGTAAAATTTCCTCTTTTGATCATCTTTATCAATTTGTAAATAAATGTTAATCTTTTAATATTACTAATGATAATGAGATTTGCAGGTTATTTACTCTCACATTCTAAGGACAAATTAGAGAATGGTTTAAAGCGCTTTTAGCTAAGTCCATATTGTTGATGGGTTATAAATACCTCATTCAATAGTAGGAACCAAACCCACCACCGAGGCCCAAATAAACTCTGCAACGTTTAATGGTGGAATGGTTCTCCAGATCTTTCTATCCGACCAATTTATCGATGGGCTTTATGTTTTCTTGTGAAGGCTCTTCCTTCAGTTTAGACTATTTCTTTTTGTATTTTCTCTTGGGTGAAACCGATATGAGATGCAAGCTAGCATAAACCAACTTGGAGACAAATAGGATTAAATTATAACTACTGGGGAAGAGGCTGAACTTGGGATAACCCGCTGCTCAAGCATGCAAAAAATGGTTCTATACCATAGGCCTAGTACTAATACATTAACCTCGTGAGCATCCAATTACTGTCTGAGAAACTAACTATTAGAAATAAAACACATATGCAAATTAGATAATGACAAGCAAAATAATTCATCTACCATAATCATTCATCACATGTTCACACAATGATTCATCTTCATCATTTAAAGTAAATAACAATAAAATATTGCACCGGATAACTTGACAATAGATTAGACAAATCTTACTCATTACAACATCATTCATGAAATGAGATGGGAAACAGTTCTTCTCCACATCCAATCACATGTGTTTGATGAAAAATGACTTTTCTTTGGTCCAGAAAGACTTATCAATTCATAGCAACTTCAAAATAATTGTTAACAATGAAAAAAAAAGAATTATTACAACAACCATCGACCTCGAACTAATTGGTCAATGTCTTTATTTATAATGTAAAGTTGGACTGGAATTAATGGCTAAATGCAGTTTAAGAAAAAAACAATTTGCTACGTGGCGTCCTATACTAACAGTTTCTTTAACTGTCAGCCTGCGATATCTCTTGAAAAGGGTGATTTCTATCGTACTCAGACCAACTGATAAACAACTCTTCACAAGTTTGGGTCCATGGAAATTTGTGTTGTTCCATCGGAGCCGCATGTATTCCTCTGATGTCCATCACATGCATCTGGTACTTCACTAGACTGGAGTTCAAGTGTTGTAGCATGGTTTGAGCTTTGATTGGATGCTCTACAAATCGTCGCACTTGCCTTGGCCTCTTGTCGGTCATCTTTGCGAGCTCTTCAGTCCATATCGAATATTGTTTGGCATGTGACTCGACTACGCCGCATTGATGAAGTTGTCGAGGGTGCCTAACTATTGGAGTCCGATATTCTTCATTACTTTGTTGATTTTGCTTCGATGTTTCTTTCGAGTTACTCAGTGAGGTCATGGAGCAAAATTTGTTTATTAGTCAGGAGGATATTTCCTGCAATCGAGATTGAGGTAATTTAGAAATCACTTAATCAGGAAACACATAATAATATGAAAACAAAAATAGAATAGACTGATGCGTATCTCTAGAGCTCGCTATTCTCGATTGTTTAATACTTATGTGAGCCCAGTCGTCCTTTTGAATGAATTGTAATGTCCATGTCCATGCCGCCACTCCTCTTAAGTTTGACTGAGTTACCTCCGCATGCCATAACGTGGTAAATTAGGTACGATAGATATGAGCATCGAAACCGTCACAGTGGTTGATTGACCCTTCGAGTTGGGAAAGGATGCTAGAGTCGAATGTGTGTCGAAAGTGTGGGTACGCTCCCAAAAGGTTAGATATCATAATAAGGAAGTTGTTAAATACCTCAAGTCGAGGCAAGTTGTTCCTCTGGAAGCCATATCACCAAGTGTGTTAACTATCATTGGCTAATAATGGAAGCTGGGGAGATTAAAGATATTGGAATGATCGTACTGTATATTCTTTGCAACTCCGATCGACGATGTTTCGTGCCTTCTGGATTGCATCCGTCGAGCAGCTGTGACGCGTTAAATATTCAAGGCATCCTATCGCGAGGCGTGAGTGTTCTTTTGAAACGTTCTGTTTTGCTTCCTCATTCTGCTATAAATTCTAGAGGCTCTGTGGGGATTTTACGCATCATTCGAGTTTATTCATCAGTAGCGCTGGCCTTGTAAGTTTGATTCCAATGAAACTCTATTTCATGGTCTTTTATTCATTCACAGACGTTTAAGCCAATACATTGTTGCACTATGGGATCCCCTTTAAATAAGAGACGGGGTTTTTGAGGTAGCCAGAGCGCCAGGTCCAAGCCCCAACGTGCCTGGGACTCTTTCTTATTGGCATCAAGGGCCCCTGAAGCATCAATAGGAGGTACCGACCTTTGCTCAGAAATGGTGTCAACGTCTCAAGCGGAGGTGGGAGTGGAGAAAAATATGTCTGAAGGACATATGTTGGAGGTCGTGCCCTCTCAAAAGAAGACATCGTGGAGGAGGGGAAGGCCTAGAAAAAATAAGGAACAAAGAGGAGAAGGCCACCTCCCAATTGAGCTGAGTGCACACCCGACCACTGAGGAGTTTACAATGCACACTACATGGCCGGAGCCTGTCGGAACTACCAGTCAAGGAAGCAGGGGGACAAAAGGGAAGGTAAAAGACATCAGGTTCTCCCGTTGGAAGTCCCATCCAGCAGCTAGAGCGGGCTCAACTCGTCATAGCTGAACTTTATCAAGAAAATAGAGAATTGTGGAGACAGTTGGCGGTGAAGAACCAAGAGGTGTCAGCACCATAGGGTCGCAAAGGAAGCACAAAATGGCTCAAGAGCCAGCTTCAGGAAGCACAAGATACGATTATGTAGCTATGTGAATTGCAGAGGATGACGAGGAAGGACAAAAAAAAAACACACTGCAAGACATGAGGAGTAGTCCGGAAGAAGGTCCATATGCAGGAGATATATGATGGGCAGACTCTTGTTTTGAATTCTTCAAAATGACGTTTAATAGTTTTCTCTATTTGTTGTGAGGGTTTTCACGTTCTTAATGTAATTGGGCCGGTTAGTCAAGGCATCAATGGTTTTTATTTGTATGTAACTTGAGCTTGGTGGGGAGCCTTAATATATGATATTTCAAAAATGTTTTGTAGTTGAATGTATCGCGTTCCCTTTTTGTATGTAAATCTACCGTGTTTTCTTTATATATAAGATTCTTGTAAATTATGTGACATTATAATTATCGTTGTTCTGAGTTTCTTTGTAAGTTGGTTGATATTTTCCTTTAGAAACTTCCAATCTTGATTGATGTTGACGTGGTGTTACTGACTCGGGGTATATTAAAAAAAAGTAAAAACCATAAATCAGCTTGTGGTAAGGACTGCACTTGGGCTTCATTTACGTTGAATGTGATAGAATAGCTAGATATTGCAACTACCGATGTTGGGATGGTGTTGGGGATCGGTGTTCAAAAGTAAAGTTAACGCATAGTTTTCTTCATGGGTTATCACCTTCGTAAATCTCTGAAGTCGAAATCATTTCAGGAGTCGGCGATCAGTGACATCACCTTAACTTTGTGCGATGCTTATTCTCTTGATCTTCTGTCGATGCCGAATGGATCAATCTTCGAAGATATCTTAAGTGAAGCTTATTCACAGAAATGAGAAACCTCCTTCTATCGACATTGGTGAAATTCGATGCTCAGCTATTTTGGTTTTCTTAAGAAATTTTCATCACATTTAATCTTTCCCGATGCTGAATTATCTAAGCACGTTGGGGAAACTTTAGAATGTCGATTCCTTAAGTAGATGTTAGTCCCTTTTAAATTTAAGGTGATTTTCACATGTTCAAGTAGACTTTAAATGACTCAATCATGAAAACAAAATGATAAGCATAGGTAGTCGTTTCATACTGAAGCGCAATCAGAAAATGCAAAAGATCAAGTGGTACCCAAAAAGTCAAAATTTGACATAGACCTTTTTAGGGCGTGTTGAGTGCTTAAAAAATGGCGATTCACTGGGCGAAAGAAGAATCTTTGTTCCTTCTCCAAGGCTCGACGAATACGGAAGATGATGGAGAACCTTGATTGGTTTGACAATCAAAATCTCTTTACCTTTGGATTTGAATTTCTCCGGTTGATGCTTCTGGGTCTGCCCATGGGGTTTTAATACTTTTCCTCCTTCGTTTCCTTTGACCTTGACTCACACCCCCTTTTTACGAAATTTTAGCAAAGAAATCATCGGCATGAAGCCTCCCATTACCATTACTCACTTGTTTTGGTCGCTCCACTGCCAACATCACAAGTACATGCCTGATACATGCCTGCCCCAATCTTTTCAACCACTTGGAAAGGTCCAAGCCACAAATTTTGGAACTTAGAATGCTTCCCTTTCGGTTCATTTTCTCTGTCCCACTTTAGGACTAGGTCTCCTACTTCAAAGTTCTTCCCTTTAGCCTTATGCTTGTTGATTCTGCCACACCGTTTTCCCGTGGATAATAATTTTCCAAATACCTAATTATGATTCCTTTGTCCAAATAAAACTCCGTCAAGAGGGTGGAAGAAAAATAAGAAGCATTATAAAAAAGTAGGACAAAAGGGACACCAAACCTTGTGATCAGTTGCTGTTCTATGAATTGGATCACTACTTTTTCATTTACATGAGTCAAAGGGATAGCCTTTGCCCATTTCGTGAAATAATCGATAGCAGTAAGAATGTACTTATGTTGTCTTGAAGAGTTGGGTGTAATTTATCCTATGATATCCAACCCCCATTGTTCAAAAGGCCTTGAGACAGTCACAGGTTGGATTGGGACTGCTTCTCTCTTCTCCTTCCCTGCGCTTAATTGACGGGTTTTACAGTTTCTAGCATAGGTATGAGTGTCTTTAAACAAGGTGGGGCAATAATAGCCGACTCTTAGAATCTTATGAGCGGTGGTGTTTCCTGGGAAATGTCCCCCGGTAGGGCCATCATGGAGCTCCTTGATCCGAAATCGGATCCAAAAGCCTGATAGGGCTTGAAAAATGCTAAAAAATGAAAGTGCTCAGAATGCGATGAAACCTATGCCATTGCGTCTGTCTCGTCTTCTTGATTCCGGCGGTATATTTACTTTGTCAAACGGGCTTCGTATGGAGAAGATATCGCGTTATGTCCGATAAGTCAAACAGGAAAAAAAGGGACGTTGACTGTGCAGTCCGTACAGTTCGTATGGATGCTGACGTGGCATGTCCGTATAGGTGATGTGGCGTGAGTATGATGACAGGGAAGCTGGTGACGTGGCAGTTATTTATTGGCTGACGTGGTTGAATTAGGAGGTGACACGTGGCATTGTTTGGTCAAATGATTGGGTGCCACGTGGCCCAATCATGGGCTGCCATGTGGCACCCCGGTATTGGTCTATTTTGGTTTGTTAATTAAAATTCTATGGAGGTCGTGGGGTTCGACCCACGAACTTCCCCACCATATAAAGCTTTAACAAAGTCCGCGCTGCCAACGTGCCACCATAGTAGTTCATACTATGTAATGGATTTAAATTTATTTAAATTTGCACATTATTGTAAATGACGGGGGGGTCGGGCCGGGTTTAGCCCTGGCCCGCGGTCATATTATTCCATATGTGACCATGCCATATAGAGCGGAGGTTTGTATAATACGGAGCACGTGTTTCAACAACCATACGACTATGTAATATGCCCTTTATTAAAATGGCGCAGGGTTTGTGTTATGAGCCACGGTGATATGGTTTATGCATGTGACCACATGTAGCGTGGAAGGGGCTTAAGTTTGGTTTCAAACGGTGGGCAACGGTTTAAGCCCGCAGTCATATTGTAACTTCCCATGTTCCCGAGTGCTAGGCGGTTGGGGGCTGGAGGCGCCCTAACCGTCCTACGATTTGCACCACTGGCACGGTTGCACCCGGTGCTGGGTTTTCATGCTTTAAAATGCGTGTGTGCCAGGTTCATTGGAGAAGGGTGCAATTTGTAGATGCAGAGACAACAAGAGTGAAGGGGAAGACTTCCAGAAGGCCCAACTTCTTCATTTTTCGACCGATTGAGGTGCCGAAAGATCCCAGACAGGGGTTTTTGGATTCTCTGAAGCCATTGGAGCAGTCAGAATAGATTTTTACTGAAGGGAAACCAATATAAAGCCATTTTGACGCAGAGAAAATTTTGAGGAGGAGATGCTGTCGGATCATTTCTGAGAGCTCTGGACGTCCGTTTTGCATGCCATTTTCTTTGCATGGTTCTTGAGATCTGGACGAACATGAACAGATCAGTGTTGTAGCCATTTGGCATTGCAACGATGTATTTTTGAGTTCTTGAACAAAAATAAAGGAGCCCTCCCACAGAGAAAAAGGTCCGAAGACATAGGCAAAGTTGTGCCGGACTCCATTATCAATCTGTGTGTTATGGTTTGTTGTCTTTTATTTCATTTCAGATCTGCACATATGTATATGGATGATATAATTCCTCTTCTTTCCTCATTCTTTCACTAAGTTTCTCAAATGGTTAATTAATGCATGCAAAATTAAAACTCAACCATAAGTCATTAAAAGATCCTACGGATCAAGTGGTATCAGAGCTAGTTGATGTTTGGATTTGAGTTTTGCATGTTAACCAGGGAAAAGCTACAGTGTGGTGAAGGTGAGCTTGTTCCAAAGAATCCATTAATTGGATTGAGAAAAAGAGCTTCTCACAGCGAGAAGATGGCATCGGAAGAAGGGATTTCTCAAGATGAGAAAGAGTTCCGGAAAACATTCCTTGCTATGTCAGAGATGGTGAAAGTCTTGTACGAAGATTACTTGGAACGGAAGCGACCAGTTTTGGGTGATTCTTCAAAGGGAAAAAGTGAAGAGGAAGAGGACCATCCTCAGATTCCTCCTTCACCTCCATCAATACCTCCTTCTTCTCCTTCTTCTTCAAGTTCAAGTTCTAAATCTAGTGGAAAGAAAAATGTTCATAAGAATAAACATGAAATGCCATTGTTAAAACTTGATGTAAAATTTGAGTTGCCCATATATGATGGTGAAGTAAATGCAGAAAAACTTGATAACTAGATCAGGCAGATGGAGGTATACTGCAATGTGCAATAGATCAAGGATGAGGCCACAGGAATCAAGTTGGCATCTTTGAGACTTGCAGGTACAACTCTTATCTGGTGGCAGAGCAAGCTACAAAAAGGAACACAAAATGTGGGTAATGTATTTCCATCATGGAAGGATTTCATTTATGCACTTAGGAAACAATTCTATCCTTTGGGTTATAAAGAAAAAGCAATAATTGAATGGCAAT
>ML789526.1:139600-178651 GCA_009831015.1 Picea engelmannii | reverse complement strand
CAATTGGGGTTAAAAACACAAACTGATCATAAGCCTTACACACTTAAATGGATGAGAAATCATCATCAAATACACATAACAAAATAGTGTACAATCAAATTTGCAATTTCATCTAAGTCTGTGGACGAAGTAACTTGTGATGTTGTGTCGTTAAGAGAATGTGGAATGATCTTAGGTAGTCCATACTTATTTGATCGTAAGACAATCTTATACAGGACAAAGAATCAATATCAATTCACTAAAGCAGGTCATGACTATGTGGTTCATGCTCATCATGTTAAAACAAATAAAACACTTCAAACAAGGGAACAATTAGCGAATGCAGTGCAAGAATGCAACAAACCAATAATTATTTCAAATGAAGTAATTGATCTTAAGCAAGAACAAAATATGGTTGTTGAATGGAAAATCAATCATAAGTTGCTTCAAGATAAGCTCATGTCGTGCAGATATCTAAAGTATATCAGTTCATTTGCAGTCGTCTTTTTGATGTTGTCATTAGCAATGTTTTCTACATGGATGATAGTAGCTCCAGTAAGATGTAACAGGGTTCAAATGGGTAACAATATATTGTTAGTTGTCATGATTGTATTACAGTTGATCTTGATGAGACAGGTGCACAGGACAGAGTTTAGAGACAGAGAGCAAGCCGAGTGGCCTATCCCGAGCTTGTTGACTGGTCAGTAACCTTTTGGGGACCAAAAGGTCTTATTGTGGGGAGGTGTGATCTGAAATCGGATCTAGAAGCCTGATAGGGCTTGAAAAATGCTCAAAACTGAAAGTGCTCGGAATGCAACGAAACCTATGCCATTGCGTCCGTCTCGTCTTCTTGATTCCGACGGTAAACTTACATTGTCAAACGGGCTCCGTATGGAGAAGATATTGCGTTCTGTCCGATAAGTCAAATAGGCAAAAAAAGGGATGTTGACTGTGCAGTCCGTACAATCCGTATGGATGCTGACGTGGCATGTCCGTACAGGTGACGTGGCATGAGTACGCTGACAGGGAAGTTGGTGATGTGGCATGAGTACGCTGACAGGGCAGTTGGTGACGTGGCAGTTATTTATTCGCTGATGTCATCGAATTGGGAGGTGACACGTGGCATTGTTTGGTCAAATGATTGGGTGCCGCATGGCCCAATCATGGGCTGCCACGTGGCACCCCGGTATTGGTCTATTTTGGTTTGTTAATTAAAATTTTATGGAGGCCGTGGGGTTCGACCCTCAGACCTCCCCACCATATAAAGCTTTAACAAAGTCCACGCTGCCAACGTGCCACCATAGTAGTTCATACTATGTAATGGATTTAAATTTATTTAAATTTGCACATTATTGTAAATGGCGGGGGGGTTGGGCCAGGGCTTAGCCCCGACCCGCGGTCGTATTATTCCATATGTGACCATGCCATATAGAGCGGAGGTTTGTATAATATAGAGCGCGTGTTTCAACAACCATACAACTATGTAATATGCCCTTTATTAAAATGGCGCGGGGTTTGTGTTATGAGCCACAGTGATATGGTTTATGCATGTGACCACACGTAGTGCGGAAGGGGCTTAAGTTTGGTTTCAAACGGTTGGCAACGGTTTAAGCCCGCGGTCATATTGTAACTACCCATGTGCCCGAGTGCTAGGCGGTTGGGGGCTGGAGGCACCCTAACCATCCTACGGTTTGCACCATTGGCATGGTTGCGCCCGGTGCTAGGTTTTCACTCTTTAAAATGCGTGTGTGCCAGGTTCATTGGAGAAGGGTGCAATTTGTAGATGCAGAGACAACAAGAGTGAAGGGGAAGACTTCCAGGAGGCCTAACTTCTTCGTTTTTCGACTGATTGAGGTGCCGAAAGAGCCCAGGCAGGGGTTTTTGGACGCTCTGAAGCCATTGGAGCAGTCAGAATAGAGTTTTACTAAAGGGAAACCAAGATAAAGCCATTTTGACATAGAGAAGCTTTTGAGGAGGAGACGTTGTCGGATCATTTCTGAGAGCTCTGGACGTCCGTTTTGCATGCCGTTTTCTTTGCATGGTTCTTGAGATCTGGACAAACATGACTAGATTAGTCTTGTAGCCATTTAGCATTGAAATGATGTATTTTTGAGTTCTTGAACAAAAATAAAGGAGCCTCCCCACATAGAAAAAGGCCTGGAGACGTAGGCAAAGTTGTGTCGAACTCCATTATCAATCTGCGTGTTATGGTTTGTTGTATTTTATTGCATTTCAGATCTGCACATATGTATATGACTAATATAATTCCTCTTCTTTCCTCATTCTTTCACTAAGTTTCTCAAATGGTTAATTAACGCATGCAAAATTAAAACTCAACCATAAGTCATTAAAAGATCCTACGGGCTCCGTATGGAGAAGATATCGCGTTCTGTCCGATAAGTCAAATAGGAAAAAAAAGGGACGCTGACTATGCAGTCCGTACAGTTCGTATGGATGCTGATGTGGCATGTTCGTACAGGTGATGTGGCATGAGTACGCTGACAGGGCAGCTGGTGACGTGGCAGTTATTTATTGGCTGACATGGTCGAATTGGGAGGTGACATGTGGCATTGTTTGATCAAATGATTGGGTGCCACGTGGCCCAATCATGGGCTACCACGTGGCACCCCAGTATTGGTCTATTTTGGTTTGTTAATTAAAATTTTATGGAGGCCGTGGTGTTCGACCCCCGGACCTCCCCACCATATAAAGCTTTAACAAAGTTTGCGCTGCCAACGCGCCACCATAGTAGTTCATACTATGTAATGGATTTAAATTTATTTAAATTTGCACATTATTGTAAATGGTGGGGGGGTCGGGCCGAGGCTTAGCCCCGGCCCACGGTCGTATTATTCCATATGTGACCATGCCATATAGAGCAGAGGTTTGTATAATACGGAGCGCGTGTTTCAACAACCATACGACTATGTAATATGCCCTTTATTAAAATGGCACGGGGTTTATGTTATGAGCCATGGTGATATGGTTTATGCATGTGACCACACGTAGCACGGAAGGGGCTTAAGTTTGGTTTCAAATGGTTGTCAACGGTTTAAGCCCGTGGTCATATTGTAACTGCCCATGTGCCCGAGTGCTAGGCGGTTGGGGGATGGAGGCGCCCTAACAGTCCTATGGTTTGCATCGTTGGCACAGTTGTGCTTGGTGCTGGGTTTTCACGCTTTAAAATGCATGTGTGCCAGGTTCATTGGAGAAGGGTGCAATTTGTAGATGCAGAGACAACAAGAGTGAAGGGGAAGACTTTCAGGAGGCCTAACTTCTTCATTTTTCGACCAATTGAGGTGTCGAAAGAGCCTAGACATGGGTTTTTGGATGCTCTAAAGCCATTGGAGAAATCAAAACAAAGTTTTACTGAAGGAAAACCAATCTAAAGCCATTTTGACGCAGAGAATATTTTGAGGAGGAGACGCTGTCGAATCATTTTTGAGAGCTCTGGATGTCCTTTTTGCATGCCATTTTCTTTGCATGGTTCTTGATATCTGGATGAACATGACCAGATCAGTGTTGTATCCATTTGGCATTGCAACGATGTATTTTTGAGTTCTTGAACAGAAATAAAGGAGCCTCCCCACAGAGAAAAAGGCCCGGAGACGTATGCAAAGTTGTGCCGAACTCCATTATCAATCTGCATGTTATGGTTTTTTGTCCTTTATTGCATTTTAGATCTGCACATATGTATATGGCTGATATAATTCCTCTTCTTTCCTCATTCTTTCACTAAGTTTCTCAAATGTTTAATTAACGCATGCAAAATTAAAACTCAACCATAAGTCATTAAAAGATCCTACAGATCACTCCTTCAACACTTTGTTTGCGTCTTCACATTCGATACATCTTAATAGTACCCCATCATAATTGATATGGAAGAGTACTGAACTTATAAGGCGATATTGTGAAGATTTTAACTTGAGAGCTCTCCTTTCGCTAGGGTTGATATTTTCCAGACAAGTCCCATGGTGTAGGAGATAATTTAAATCCTTATACCAATACTCATGTCCTGGGGAGATGTATGATATTTTTCCACACCATAGTGCCATTTCTTTCTCCCATCCAGAATATTTATTTACTTGGTCCTAGGCATCAACTACAAGTTTACATAACCCTTCTCCTTTTACTAGTTTGCCAGGTTTTATATCTAGATCGAATTCTTGGATTGTTTCCATCCAATTCCCTCTTCTTTCCCCCATTTCTTGCTGGGTAAAAAAGGATTAGATTACAGGGTGTGACACAATCACTTTGGTGTGGTTCTTGAGGATGTAGGAACTGGAATGTTTTACTACCTTATATATCACATAGGCGTGTTTGTCCATAGCAGGATAATTGAGCTCAACTCCTTGAATATTAGTACTCATGAATGACACTAGGGCCTCGTTGTTGTCATCATACTTCTGAGTAAAAAATGAGGCTAACGATTAGTTGGAGGTGAAAGTATAGAGGAAAAAGTCTCTATTGAAATCGAGACTTCGCAACACTAGGCCCCGTGATATAGCATCTTTGATATTGCCAAAAACACTTTTTCACTCATCATCACACTTAAATTTGACATCCATGTGAATTATCTTTTGTAAAGGTTTGATGATCTCCATGAAATCGAGAGTGAAATTCCTCACAAAATTGATTTGCCCGAAAAAGGACTGCATGGATTTCTTGTTATGGGGCAAGGGGAGTTGAGCTATGGTATTAATCCTTTTTGGGTCTATGTGGATGCCTGCTTGAGATATAATGTGACCTAATATCTTACTTTCCTCGACACCGAAGATGGTTTTCTTAGGGTTTAAGGATATACCATATTTCCTACACCTTTCAAAAATATGAGTTAAGTGTTGCATGCGCTCTTCTCTATTATTTGAATACACCATTACATCGTCTAGGTATACTACCACACATTTATTGATTAGTCCCCGGAAAGCTACATTCATGACCCTTTGGAAGGTCTCTCCTACGTTAATTAACCTGAAATTCATTCGTTTATAAGCGAAGGTTCCCCACTTGGTTCGGAAGGTGGTTTTTAAACAATCTTCCTCTGAAACCATAACTTAGTTGTAACTTGAGAAACTGTCTAGTAGAGAGAAAATATTCGAGCCAGACACGGTCTGTAGGAGTTGTGCCATCGATGGGACTGGGTATTTGTCCTTTTTTGAAGCTCTGTTGAGGTTCCTAAAATCTATGCATAGGCGGATCTCTCTTGACTTTTCCCTCACCGGGACAAGATTTTCTACCCATGCAAAATTCCTAACCTGGAAAATGATCTTGGCATCTAATTTTTTTTTTTAATTCCTGATACATGAGAGGTTCAAGGGATGGGTGATACTTTCAGATCTTTTGTTGGAAAGTTTTTACTTCAGGTTTTAACAGGATAATGTGTTTAATGATGTGAGTATCATACATTTTCAGATCTTGATAGGACCACACAAAGACATATTGGTATTGTTTGAACAATTTGAGATAGGATTTTCTTTCCTCTTTGGATACAATCTTGCCAAGATTCACATTCTTTGGGTTTTTTGAGGTTTAGAGATTTATAGTTTCATGCAGGGGGCAAGAGCTACCAGTTTTTGTGTTTTTAGGCCCCTTAAAATGCTCTTTTAGATC
This sequence comes from Picea engelmannii, assembly GCA_009831015.1. Taxonomy (NCBI): domain Eukaryota; kingdom Viridiplantae; phylum Streptophyta; class Pinopsida; order Pinales; family Pinaceae; genus Picea; species Picea engelmannii. Next base: position 173,062 of record ML789526.1, on the reverse strand, counting down.
AAACAGATTTTCTAGATTAGCTATACCTTTCAGGATTGTGTGAGACTTTGATTTATCAATAGGTTGTCCTATCCTAGGATTGGTCTCTGTTGGTATCCCCTGGAATACTTCATCGTCAATAGCCAAATATTTGAAATTGTCTTGGTTAATCAAGAAGTTTATGATCTGTTCATCACCTTCAAAGAATTTTCAATTAGAAATGTTGTTAGGAACCGACGGTTTTTAAAGAAGCTCCACAGTGAATCAGGAGGCTTCATAATCCTCTAGAGATGACAGCCTGGAAGCAATTGTGGCCAAGGAGTCAGCAAGAATATTCTTTTCTCTAGGGACTGTTGTAATATTTAAGGCTTTGAAATGATGTATTAACCTATGCATTTCTTGTTGGTAGTTCTTTAGGTGAGGATAATTGAAATGTATATTATTTATTACTTTTCTAATGATGATTTCAGAATCTCCGAAAACCCTCAATTCTTTGATATTCAAGTCTATAGTTTTCTTTAATCCTTGTACTAGAGCTTCATATTCGACAATGTTGTTTGTACATTCAAATTCTAGCCTACAAGATAGGAAGTGGCGTTTACCGATAGGATCAATGAGGATACACCCTACTCCTGACCCTTCTTGCGATTTAGATCCATCAAAATATAAGGTCAAAATTTGTGAACAACAATTGCCCTTTTCCTTTTCCTTGTTAATTTCTTGTTCTCCTATCTTTTGTTCTACAATATCTATCGTAGGGTCTTGACAAAAAACAATGTCTTCTGTAGGTATCGACAATTTCACTAGAAAAACCATTTCATAGTTTTGAGCGAGGGGAACATCGAACAAGAGAGGAGAAAAGTTTTCGAAGTGGGATTCACAAGAATAATTTCCCAAAATGGGGAAGTTCATGGATGAGGGTTCATTCGGGGTTTCTAGATCACTGACTGTGTGTTTCATATATATCTCCCTATCGATTTTGATCATGTTCTTTAATCCCTTCAGTGGTAGCCAAAGGTGTGCCCAGTCTGTACTGAAATATCCATTTATATTTTCAAACCAATCTCAACTCAATAAGAACCCATAGGCCTCTGGAATATCTACCAAAATGATGTCAATCACTTGCACAAACTTGGGGTCTGTCGCTATTCTGATCATTACATCTTTTAGTTCACCCATGACCTTGACCTGGGTTCTTTCTAGTTGTATGACATGTTTATCACTCTTGAGAGGAAAACCATTTAAATTTTTTCAAATAGACAAAGGCATAACATTGGAAGACGCCCTAGAATCTACCAAACAATTGTGAAGGTTTCTATTGAAGACTTCAAACGTTAAGAGGAATGGTAGGACAAAAGGTTTTTCCTTTCTATCTTTCGAGCAGGTGTTCACAGTTGCTTTTCTCACCAAATCTATAGGAGATAGAGTTATTTCCTGACCATTGCCCGTTGTTGGGTTTTCTACCGAGTTCAAAGGTTGTAACATAAAGTCCTTCTGCTGAGGAATCCTGCATATGTCCATAACTGATATATTAACCTTTAAATTCTTCAAATCTTTGACCACATTGTAATCCATCTTGGGCGATTCCCAGGTATGGATTCTTATAGGGTTTTTACCAGGAGAGAAAGGTGTTTTCGGGCGATTGGGAGTTGCCTTACTCCCTGAGGTCTGAGTGGTAGCGGTATCTTTCGAGACAGGCGGACCCTTACTGTGTGTTTGTATCACTGAGAATTTCGCGGGTTATTCCTGAGACTCAAATAGGTCGTCAAAAGGCATGATCAGGTTGGGATCCCATATCAACATGGTTGTATGTTGTGATGGATCAATCTCTTCCTGGTCAACAATATTCATAGCCGAACTGCTTGGCTGTTCGGTCAAGGAGACTTTGTCTAGAAACCGATTGTCCATCAATTCATGTCATGCACTCATTGAGGCCAGTCTCTTTTGGAGTGGTTTTCCTCGTGATAAGTACAGAAAGAATGAGATGCAACATTACCTATATCAATATTTAAGTTAGTTGGGGGAGGTTCAATTGCCTTGAATGGCGGGTTCCTCTTAAAGAAAGGCTTGTAGGCCTTTTGGCCTTGGTTTCCTTCCCCTGCATTCCTCTTCATGTCTATGATCTCGTTTGATAATTTCTTAACCATGTGTTGTAGGTCTTCTATGTCTTCGATACCCTTGTCAGGAGTTTGATTTGTCTATTTCCCCAATGGTCTAGACAAAAGGAGTCCTCTCCTGGGAGGAGGCTGAGATTCTTTATTAACTAGAGAGACATGGCCCTCTTTACACCCTTTCATATGGAATTCTATCATTTTGGCTTCTTCAAAATTTTCATCCAGGGTTTGCTTGGTGGCTCTTTTTACAAACATAGAAATAGAAGCCGAGAGCGCATTAGCATAAACCTTGAATTGCAATTCTTGGGTTGGTTTTTCTTTGGGATGAAACTTGTTCAAGATGGTTGTGAATATTTGATTCAAATCTTTGACTCTCTCTTTCGAACTCATGGTGGTGACGATTAACTCAGCCATCAAAGCTCCCATAGTATTTTCCTCTACAAATTTATCTAGAAAGTCTTTTAGGAACTTGGTCCAGCTAGTTATAGATCCTACCAGAGGATTAAAATACCACGCGGAAGCTAAATTTTCAAATGTGTAGGGAAAAATCCTGCAAACTACGTCTTCATGTTGGACATTCATAAGTCTAATTGCTAGTATAAATTTCTTGATATGATCTTTAGGCAATCCATAGGTTTCAGGATCGAACTTAGGCAAAAACTTCTCTAGATGTTGGGAAAGGTTATGGACTGGTCCCAGGAGAGCCAAAGCATCTCTGGATAACCAGGGTTGATTAACCAGAGGCGAGTTCCCCCTTTCATCATTATGGTCATTGTTTCCTTCCATCTCTTTAGACTCTGAGTTAAACTCCTCTTCTTCTGAGAAATCGTCTGGTTCAGAGATGTCGTCGACTGATGTTTTAGGTATCAAATCAAGAGGTTCTTCGATTTTGGTAATCACAAAATCTATTAAGTCTTCTACTGATTGCATGAAAACCTCGTCAGGAGTGGTAACCATTGATCTTCTTTGTTTTTTTCTTTGAGGGAGTATGGGAGCTAAGGATAATGCACCAATATACCGGGCATAGGCTCTTGTAATTCTTTTAAATTGATTTACTTCCTCATAAGGAAGAGCGTAAGGTATCTCAGAGTGAAAAGACTCTTCCTTGGGATGGGGTGAGTTACTCATTCCAGGAGTACTCAGTGTTTGTGGGCTATCTTGGGAATGACTAGCCATGCATGTAGGTCGTTACGAATCTATGGGTTGTTTGAAATGCTATATAAAATACATATTCAACCATTCATTCTCAGGCCCTCCTTCTAGCGTCAGTTCTGTTGATGGGTCCTAAATCCTTGATTCAACAGTAGGAACCAAACCCGCCACTGAGGCCCAATTAGACTCTGCAACGTTTAATGGTGGAATGGTTCTCTAGATATTGCGATCCGACCAATTTATCAATGGTCTTTATGTTTTCTTGTGAAGCCTCTTCCTTCAATTTAGACTATCTCTTTTTGTATTTTCTCTTGGGTGAGACCAATATGAGATGTAAGCTGGCATAAACCAACTTGGTGACAAACATGATTAAATTCTAACTACTTGGGAAGAGGCTGAACTTGGGATAACCTGTTTCTCTAACATGCAAACAATGATTATATACCACAGGACTAGTACTAATACATTAACCTCATGAGCATCCAATTACTGTCTGAGAAACTAACTATCAGAAAGAAAACATATATGAAAATTAGATAATGGAAAGCAAAATAATTCATCTACCATAATTATTCATCACATGTTAACACAATGATTCATCTTCATCATTTAAAGAAAAGAACAACAAAATATTGCATGAGATAACTTGACAATAGATTAGACAACTCTTAGTCATTACAACATCATTCATGAAATGAGATGGGAAATAGTTATTCTCCACGTCCAATCATATGCATTTGATGAAAAATGACTTGTCTTTGGTCCAGAAGGACTTCTCAATTCATAGAAACTTCAAAATAATTCTTAACAACAACAAAAAAGAGTTCTTACAACAACCATTGACCTTGACCTAATTGGTCGATGTCTTTAGTTATAATGTAAATTTTAACTGAAATTAATGACTAAGTGCAGTTTAGGAAAAACAAAATTCGCCACGTGGCGTCCTATACTAATAGTTTCTTTAACAATCAGCTTGAGATATCTCTTGAAAAGGGTGATTTCTCTCGTACTCAGACCAATTGATAAACAACTCTTAACAAGTTTGGGCCCATGGAAATTTTTGTTATTCCATCAGAGTCGCATGTATTCCTCTGATGTCCGTTGCATACGTACGATACTTCACTAGACTGGAGTTCAACTCCTGTAGCACGGTTCGAGCTCTGATTGGATGCTCTGCAAATCGTTGCACTAGCCTTGGCCTCGCATCGGTCATCTTTGTGAGCTCTTCGATCCATAACGAATCTTGTTTGGCATGCGACTCAACTACGTCGCTTAGGTCGACGAAGTTGTTGGGGGTGCCAAACTTGGGAGTCCGATATTCTTCATTACTTTGTTGATTTTTCTTCAATGTTTCTTTCGAGTTCCTCGGTGAGGTCATAGAGAAAAATTTGTTCGTTAGTTGGGAGGATATTTCCTGCAATCGGGGTTGAGGTAGTTTAGAAATCACTTAATCAGGCAACGCATAATAAGATGCAAACATAAATAGAATAGACTGATGCGTATCTGTAGAGCTCGTTATTCTCGATCATTTAATACTTACGTGATCCCATTCATGCTTTTGAATGATCTGTAATTTCCTTGTCCACGCTTCCACTCCTCTTCAGTTTGAATGAGTTACCTCCATGCCCAATAGCATGGAAAATTAGGTACGACAAATACGAGCGTCGAAACCGTCATAGTGGCTGATTGACCCTTGGAGTTGGGAAAGGATGCCAGAGCCGAACATGTGTTGAAAGTGCACGTACGCTCCCAAAATGTCAAATACCGTAATAAGGAAGTCGTTAAATGCCTCAGGTCGAGGCAAGTTGTTCCTCCGAAAGTCGTATCAACAAGTGTGTTGACTATCATTCTCTACTAATGGAATATGGGGAGATTAAAGATATTGGAATGATAGTACCATATATTCCCTGCAACTCCGATCGACGACGTTTCATGCATTTTGGATTGCATCCGTCGAGCAGCTGTAACGCATTAAATATTCAAGGCATCATGTCGTGAAGTGTGAGTGTTATTTTGGAACATTATGTTTTGCTTCCTCATTCTGCTATAAATTCTAGAGGCTCTGTGGGGATTCTATGCATCAACCGAGTTTATTCATCGGTAGTGCTGGCCTTGCGAGTTCGATTCCATCGAAACTCTATTTCATTGTCTTTTATTCATTCGTAGACATCTAATCCAATACGTTGTTTCACTATGGGATCCCCTTTAAATAAGGGACGAGTTTTGCGAGGTAGATGGAGCACCAGGTCCGAGCCCCAATGTGTCTGGGACTCTTTCTTATTGGCATCAAGGGCCCTTGAAGCATCAATAGGATGTACCTACCTTCTCTCTGAAAAAGTGTCAGTGTCTCAAGCAGAGGTAGGAGTGGAGAAAAATACATTTGAAGGACATATGTTAGAGGTCGTTCCCTCTCAGAAGTAGACACCGCGGAGGATGGGAAGGCCTAGAAAAAACAAGGAACAAAGAGGAGAATGCCACCTCCCAACTGAGATGAGTCCACACCCGACCGCTGAGGAGTTTACAATGCACACTACCTGGTCGGAGCTTGTTGGGACTACCATTCGAGGAAGAGAGGGACAAAAGGGAAGGGAAAAGACATCGGGTTATCCCGTTGGAAGTCCCATCCAACAGCTAGAGCAGGCTCAACTTTCCATAACCAAACTTTATCAAGAAAATAGAGAATTGTGGAGATAGTTGGTGGCGAAGAACCAAGAGGTTTCGACACCGTAGGGTCGTGAAGGAAGCACAAAATGGCTCAAGAGGTAGCTTCAGGAAGCACAAGATACGATTGTGCAGCTATGCGAAGCACAGAGGATGACGGGGAAGGAAAAAAATAAAACACTGCAAGACGCGAGGAGTAGTCCGGGAGAAGGTCCATGTGCAGGAGATATATGATGGGCAAACTCTTGTTTTGCATTCTCTGAAATGATGTTTGATAGTTTTCTCTGTTTGTTGTGAGGGTTTTCATGTTCTTAATGTAACCGGGTCGGTTAGTCAAGGAGTCGGCGATGTTTATGTTTATGTAACCTGAGCTTGGTGGGGAGCCTTAATATATGAGATTTCGAAAATGTTTTGCAGTTGAATGTATCACGTTCCCTCTTTGTATGTAAATCTACCCTGTGTTTTTTTTATCTAAGATTCTCGTAAATTATGTGACTTTATAATTATCATTGTTCTGAGTTGATTTGTAAGTTGGTTGATATTTTCCTTTAGAAACTTTCGATGTTGATTGATGCTGACGTGGTGTTACTGACTCAGAGTATATTAAAAAAAGTAAAAACCAGAACTCGGCTTGTGGTAAGGACTGCACTTGGGCTTTGTTTATATTGAACGCACTAGAAGAGCTAGATATTGCGACTACCGATGTTGTGATGGTGTCGGGGATCGGTGTTCAAGAGTAAAGTTAAGGCGTAGTTTTCTTCGTGGGTTATCACCTTCGTAAATATCTAACGCCGAAAGCATTTTGGGAGTCGACGATCAGTGATATCACCTTAACTTCATGCGATGCTTATTCTCTTGATCTTCTGTTGATGTCAAACAAATCGGTCTTTGGCGATATCTTAAGTGAAGCTTATTCACAAAGACGAGAAACCTCCTTTTGCCGACGCCGGTGAAATTTGATACTCGGCTATTTTGGTTTTCTTAAGCGATTTTCATCACTTTTAATCTTTCCCGATGCCGAAATTCCTAAGCGCGTTGGAGAAAACTTTAGACTGTAAATTCCTTAAGTATATGTTAGTCCCTTTTAAAGTTAAGATGATGTTTACATGTTCAAGCAGACTTTAAATGACTCAATCATGAAAACAAAATGATAAGCACAAGCAGCCGTTTCATACTGAAGTGCAATCAAATAGTGCAAAAGATCAAATGGTATCCAAAAAAATGAAAATTTAACATAAACCTTTTTAAAGTGTGTTGAGTGCTCAACACATACATTCCTGGAAACATTTTATTGATGTTTTTCTGTCAACACATCAAGATTATGATTATGAAAATTTATCTTCATAAATTGGTAATATTTCAATACATGTAGATGAATCTATTGATCAATTTTATTCTAGATTTAAGACACTTTGTTTTAGATTTCATCTAAAAGATTTTCCTTCAACATACGATTTGTTAAAATGTTTACATGCTCTTTTTCTTTCTTCTTATGAGCATAGAATACTAAATCAAAATGAACAAGGTATTCATGATTCACATTCTTTTAATAAAATAAAAAATAATAAAAAATTATATCACACTCACAAACATTAAGAGTCTCTTTCACACATTTTCAAATTTCAGAAAATCATAACATAAAACTAGATATGAAATCTAAGGATTCATTTGAAATATCTCTTAATGATTTTGATCAACCTCGTGAAAGTTCAATCAAAATTAATCAAACTCAATATTTAATTAATGAACTAGGTTCTGATAATTCTTTTTCAAAGGAAGATTCAGAACTAAGTACCTCTTCTTCAACAAACATGTTATCATTAAATCAGAGTTTTAATTTTATTAATGATGCTCTAAGCCATGATAATTAAAATTTTCATGAAGCATCTAATTTATTGTACTTTGGAAATCATGATTTTTTTGTATCTGGATCTATTTTCAAATCTCGATTCATTTAGTATTGGTTCTGTAAATCTTTCTGTTGAAACCTTTTGTTCAACTAGTTTTCTGAAAAATAATCTTGTATTGATGATAATCCTTTGCCTATCAATGATAATTATGAAACTCTTGCTTATCCATTTGATAATATCATTAATACAAATTTGTCATGTGATTTGCAAGATAAGGAAGTGATATTTGATTAATATTCTGATTTTAGTGGCATTGAATTACATCCATTACAAAGTGAAATACATGCAAACGTAGAATCTATAGATTCACATGTTTTCCCTTTGTCTAATTACAACTCTGTTTTTGAATATCTTGATGCACTTGCACATATCTTTAAAGTTTCCAATGAAACTTATTTTAATAATTTGGAAGCTTATTTTGAAAAAATGTCATTCCCACTCTTTTCTAGCGATAATTCTATTGTTCCAAATGAAAGCTGGATAAACAATTACCTATCTAATTTTAGTGTTACTAAATTAGAAGATAGTGCACATATAAAAACTACCTTTTAGAATCATTTCAATAGCCTACATGGGGAAAATAAAGTTCTTTAAAGATTTTTAACGCACTTAATATAAATTCTTCTGATCTTGTAAAGCCTTCAAAAGCAACTCCTAAACTGATTCTTCAAGGTAGTTTTACTACTCCATTAAGTTGTACATATCATGATAAAATTAGTTTATGGTTAGAAGAGTCTTACGCTAGGAAATATAATGTATACAAATTTCCTTTATTATGTTTATTAAAATAGATATACATAATAGATAGAAGTTTATTTTTAACAATTTGGTAATCATGTTATTTATGATACTAATTCTTGACATGTACATATGTACATGTATAAAAGAATTTGAATGGCTCTACTAGGAATTTGACAATACACAATCATATTTCTTCCATAAAATTAGAGTAGAAGTTTAATTTAGCTTAAGTTTCTTTTATTTTTATTTTGAATTCAATAAATTGATGATCTTAGGTGTATATGACCTTTATTAAATCTGCAACTTATTTATGCTTTTATTTTTATTATAAAACAATTTATTTTCTCATGGTAAATCACATAGGCTTATGTTTATCTTTGAATTATTTTCTTTATGTTTTTAATTTTAGGTGTTTTTTTTAGTATTTTCTGATCTAATCTTTGTTCTTGCATGCCTTGAACAATTTTCAAGAAAATCTAACACCCTTGTTAAGATTTCACTCTCCTCATTTCATCTACTAAGAAAATAGTGATGATGTTGACCAAGTGCAAATAATATAAATCAGGGAATCTCTACACCTATACTTTACTTTCATTCAATATTGTTGTAAGTCTCATCTTTATTACATAATCATTAAGATTTTTCCATGGAAAAGACATTTGAAAGGTAGGATAAACCTGATTTAACTTCATTTTTTACTCATTGTTCCCTAGATTTTGGATTTTTGGTTTGAATAAAAGACCCAATTAGCTATAGCTTGGAAAAACATAATTGATCATAAATCTCAACATAAGTTAGAAAAACATGTTTTCCTCACACTCACTTCGTTGTTGAGATATGTTATAAGTTTTCCGATTGAGGTTTGTTTTCAAAATTTGGCTTTTTATTTGTCTCTTCCTTCAGATTTTGCATTTTCTTTATTTATTTGAAGATTTTTGTTTTCTTTTGATCGGATTTTGTGACATGGGGAATTATTTCCTATGCAATACTAGTTGGGTTACATGGGGAAATCATTAGTTTATATTTATAAATAGGATTTAATTTAAATCTAAAGACATCCTTACCAAGTTTTCACTTTCTTATACATCAATTGTTACCCATGGGGAACATTAAGATACATTTCAAGTATTATAAGTTCACCTTTATAAATGAAAGAATTTTCTACATCCTTTACTTTGAATCCATCCCATACTCGTCCACATATAAAGACCTCTAATTTGATAGAGAAAGAGAAACTAGTGGGGTCAAAATCAATCAGTATTGCATCCAGTTCTTTAGTAAAAATTCTCCTATACCACCCCACTCTCTTCACCCAATTGTTGAAATAAATTTTCCAAATATGTTTATCAAAAAGGTGGGAACAAGAGACTTGAAAACACATATATGTGGGAAATGTATACAAACCCTTCGAGGTAGTAAACAAGCATGTTGGCAGTGGGTAAATGCACACATGGTACCAAGACATGGTACCAACACAACTTCATCGGGGAACTAAACATGCATGTTGGCAACAAAGAAATGTCCAGAAAAGATGTAATTTTATAACAAATTCATACTGATCTTTAAATTACCTTCTAGCTATTTTTCTATCCAATAGTAGAGATGAAATTAAAAAATTAATAATTTTCCCTATAGTTGGATTCACGGTCATGGAATTAGGCATTCAAATCTTTTCATATTTAAAAGCTTCTTTTACTTTGATTATGTCTTATGTGAGACTCTTGGGAATGATGTAGTGTGCTAGAAATATTTGAAAGCTTTCATTTAGATTTTTGGTAAATTTAGTTCTATTATCCAAACCAAAAATAAGTGCTTCATCCCTATGTGTCACCAATTGTTGTGGCAGAAAACAACCTTCCCAAATTTGTGTTTCATGATTAATTAGAAAATTTAAACCCTTTTATTTTTTGAAATTGTTTTGAAGTTTAATTTATTTTCCTTTGTAAATAATTTTTGTATAATAATATTTTATGAGCATCAATGTGTTTGAAATAATTATAATTAAGAGTAACTGCATGTTTTAACCCTTATTTATATTGTTTGTGCTTCATGAATTCAAACATTCAAAAGACAATTTCAAAATTTACCATATGGCATATCACTTACAAGTCGATTTCATCTTTTCTATATTGTTCTCATGGTGATCTTGATTGTGGATTGAGGTTCATTGATGTCATATATTATTTCATTTTTAATAGTCTTGGTTACATTGTTTTCACACATGTTCATATGTTATATTTTACTTGGGACAAAATTTGATGGACTATTCAATTATTATTTTTCATCCTAAGTTTTATTATTTTCATTATTTTATATTATTTGGATGAAGAATTAAAAAATTATATTTAATATTGAAATTTAATTATTTTTTTAATATCCTACCTTATGGTTAAAAATATGCTCAAGATATCAAAGAATAGGTTATGACATTCATCATTTATAAATGAACTTATGAGCAATGCATGTATTAATTAGTTATAGAAATTATACCATTAATGTGACTGATATGCTCGACTTAATGTATGATTTGAGTGACATTACATTACGGATTTTTTGTTTTCCATATGGAATTTTGAATTGCATTTGCTCCGCTCCACGTACTGGATGAGGACAGTCTCCTTTGTCTCGCCATAAACATCAATTAATTCGCATATCAAGGATGAGACAAGGCCTATACTTAGTATTGTTTTATCATTTGGGGAATKTAGAAGGGTTTACATTTTACTGTGAGTGATTGTTTCATGTATTTTCTACTGAATTCACATAATCACCATAGAATTTCGCTCTGCAAGCTATCCTGAGTCATATTGGGTGTATTACAATGGGTTTAATATCTAGATATGAGCCTCCGGGCACTGAATTTGTTGAAGCTAATGAAGATTATTAGTTGAAAATGGTGGGATCTCATTGATCAAATTGGAGGATCGGTGAATTCGTGCCATAACAGATTAGTAATTTCTCTGGGTGAATTACGAATAAATGGTTGAGAATATAGGGAAACTGTTGATAATGCATTTCCAGAATGGACTCGTTTACATTACTCGAGGGCAGTTTCCTCAAAACGTGAAGAATTTTAGTGATATGATGGATTTTATGGAACAGATTTTGCCAGAAAAAAGTGTAGCCGCCTATTTGTATTAATATGAGATCTAAAACCAAGAGGATATTCCCTGTTCCAAATTTCTAATCTCATCCAAAACCAAATATAAATCTAAATGTATGCTCTCTTCCTGGCTAAGAAGAAACAAAGATTTCTTTTGTGGCTAATTAAATGCTATACTACTTGTGAGGATGATTACAACGTGTTCTTCTATTATCATTTTTCAATTGTTAATGATATTCGTGGGTTTTGAATCAAATATGTCCTTCTACCTGTTGAAGAGTTTATTTTGAGTTTTCTGGATAGATTACTGTCATTTACTTTTCTCTAGATTTGTCACGAAAATGTTAAAACCCCTGTCCATAAATCATTCTTAAATATAAAAAAGTCAGAAGATTTCAAGAACAAGAGACAGGGGAGGAAATTGTCAAGAACAGTAAAAAATAAATCTAGCATATTTTCAAATGTTAATTCTCCCATTGCAGTCATGAATGACGAATATGAAAATATAGAGAAATATGCACATCCCAAAGAAACTAAATTAGTCCCAGACTTAAACAACGATTTTGTATTTGCTGCAGAAAAAACCAAAAAAAAATGAAAAACACATTGAAAAATCTCAGTATTCAAGCTCTGCTTTGGAAAAGTTGATATCATAGCGTGGTGCCTATACTACAAGAAAATATAGTTAATATCAAATCAGAAGTAGGAAATAAGACTCCGATTGCAGAATATCAAGCACAAATTGTTGAAATCAAACACAGATTTACTAAGATTAAAGGCTCACTGGAAATTAAGTTTTCAGGGTCAATATTTTCATTACTCTAGATTAAAAAAAAAATCATTTTCTTGATGCTCAAATGCTAATTTTAGAATTTTGGTTGATAGATACGAATCCGTTGTTTTTAATTTATTTAATTTAATTTTTAAGAGGAGCCATAGAATTTGAAATTCCGTAGTTGTCCCATTTTTTATATAAGTTTTATTAATTAATTTTTATTTGCTTTGACAATGTACAAGGAATGAGTTTGACCAAGAATTGTGCATTGAATATCTATTCAAAACTAGAAGATAGGCTCATAAAATTTATCAATTAGTTTTTAAAGAAAACTAATTCCTATTTTTTGTATAGTTTGTTGAGTTTATATTTTGTTTTTGGAATTAAAACAGTTTTAGGATATCCCATTCCATATTTAGAGGATATAATTATTATTTAATTAATAAGATTTAATTAATAAGAGTTGTTAGTATTAGTTGAAGCTCCGTTCTTATAAAAGAGAGAAAGAAAACTGAACCAAAGGTCCCAGATAGGAGACTTGGAAAGAAATTCTGCAGTGAATTTTTTTTATGTATTGCATTATTGTAATTCAGAGGGGATTCACTGTAGATGATCAAAGTTTTGGGCTCTGTAAAGGAATGCAATTGTACTGGTGAAAAATTATTTCTGGAAGGAGTTCAAAGGCTTCCAAACACTGTATATGTACAAGGCATTGAAGTTAATAATGATGAATTTGTTTTCTTTTCACTATTGCATCATAATTATAAATTAATTGTTGTTTTTTAATGTTCTTTCCAATTTGATTACAATTTTATGCCCAATAGTGTTTTAATGATCAATTTAAGTACTATTTTTTGTCTTGTTTATTTTCTGATAATGATTTCTCTGTCTAAAGCTAACTCTATAGGGATAAATAAGGTTTAACCAGAATTGGACAACCGATTCATGGAGATTTATGTATAATGGTTGAATAACTATTTATTTGTTTATACCACATTTTTATGTATAAGTGTAAGGTTATCCTTCTCTTAGTCAAGATAGGATTTTCTTTTATTTACTTTCATCATAGATTAGTTTTGCATCTGCATTTGAATTTTGTTCGTGCTTTATTTAAAGTCTCCTTTCTTAAGAGAAAAATCCAATGTGGCTTAGCTGATCCCTTATTTCATCCGATGTAAAGGATTCCTTCTTCTAGTAGTTACAAGAAGTATCAATACACATCAGTAGATATAAGATCTTGTATATAAAAAAATGTACATACATATAATAACTTAGTTTATATTAACCGTAGGATAAATATTAGAACCAGGGTAACCGTAGATCCATTGTAGATCCATTGAACCAGTCGGAATCACCATCCCAAATAGATGAGGGTCTAATTAGGACCCTGACAAAGTGATGTCCCTATAATGTTGAACATGGTTAGTTTTGGCCATCAACAAAGTGTCAAAGAGAAGTGAATAAGTTTTGGGAGCTTAGCTAAAAGAAAAGGAAGATGCATGCAACAATCTAGAATACGAAATAGTTGTCAAAGATCACCATTTGACAAGACTGGTCTGGGCTATGGTGAGAAGAAGGAAACTTCTAAAGAAGACTCAACCTCCTAAAAATAGTTGATTGAATTGGATACCAAGAGTTATGTTATTTTCCTCAAAAATACTATCAGGGTTGAAGACAACAAGAAGGAAGAATATGATGTTTCACAAGAGACATAGATTCCTCACAAAGACAATCAAAAATAATTTTCCATCAAGATGGAATCATAAAATCAAGTACCGAAATCCTTTTTCTAGTCGTTCTTACTCTTGCAATGGTTTTGGTTGTAAAGCTGTAGATTATAAAATATATGGAAAAGGAAGTTATATGAGGAACACCAACATATATTCCTATAGATTCTCAAGGATAAATTACAACTCAGTTTCCCCTTTACTGAATTATAACATTATATGTTATAACTGCAACAATTATGGGAATATAGCAAAGTTCCATACAAGTGTTTTTAAAAACGATAAGAAAGAGGAAACCCCCATAGTCATGGAAAGAAATCAAGAACAAAGGGAACAAAAGAGACAAAAATCATTGATCATACAAGTTGCACTATGTGCAAAAAATAATAGGGATGAGTGGTACATTTGGAGTGGGTGCTCAAGTCACATTACGAAGTTTATCACCTTGAAGAATAATGAAGACAATGTTACCTTTCGGGACAATAGCACTTAAATGATAGTTGGAAAAGTAACTCTTAGTATTGATAATGAAAGTGATAAGGTAGAAAATGTTTTTTGTGTTGAAGACTTGAAACTCAAACTTCCCAGTGTTAGCAAGATGTGTGATCAAGGACACTCTCACTTTTGACTCCCAAGAACATAAGATCAAAAGGAAAAATTCAGGTAAACTAGTTACAAGGGAAATAAAACCCCCAAACAATGTGTATATTCTTGATGAGATTAGTGGAGAAAAATGCTTCATGGGGAAAATAGATGAAATCTACTTGTAGCATAAAAGAATGGGCCATATGAAATTTGACAACTTGGTAAAAATCAACACCAAACAAGCAGTAAGAGATATGACAAAGATCACAAAATCCTAAAAAATTGTCTATAAGAAGTGTCGTCATGGAAAACAATCAAGGTTGAGATTCAAGACAAAGGAATATACAACATCCAATCCATTGGAACTTGTGTATACAAAACTTTGTGGACTAACAAGAACACAATGTCTACAAGGAGAAAGTTATTTTATGTTACTTACTGATGATTATATAAGAATGACTTAGGTTGCTTTTCTCAAAAATAAATCTGATGCATTTGAAAAGTTCAAATCCTTCAAATCTTTAGTTGAGAATGAGACTAACCTGAAAATAAAATTTTTAAGGTTAGATCATGAAGGTGAGTATAAATTCAATGAATTTGAAGGATTCTATGAAATTCATGGAATAAAAATACATTATTCAGCTACAAGAACTCATCAACAAAAATGAGTAGTTGAAAGGAAAAACATAAATGTACAAGAGATTGTTGGGACAATGTTGAATGAAGCAATATTATCAAATTGTTTTTGGAGGGAAGCAATTTACACTTTAGTTTACATTCTAAATAGAGGAAAAACTAGAGTTAATAGTGATAAGACGCCCTATGAATTATGAAAAGGAAAACCAACATCTGTCAAACATTTCAGAATATTTGGAAGCAAGTGTTATATCAAAACATATGATGAGGATCTAGAAAAGTTTGACTCGGGAGACGATGAAATAATGTTCCTTGGTTATTGATCAAGAAGCAAAGCCTATAGTTGTTACAAAAAAAGACTACAAAAGATTGTTGAAAGTATAAATGTTAGAATAGATGAAGCAAGACATCCTAAGAACAAATTGAAAATAGAATAAATGGAGTGCAACAAAGAAGAAGAAGAAGAAGAAAATGAAGAAGAGGAAGAGGAAACAAAATGAAACACAGAACCATCCATAAAAATTAATCCTTGGTGATAAAAATATTGAAACACAGACTAGGAGGAAATTGGAAAGAACTTTTGAACATGTAAATCTCTCCTTGATGTCTGAAATAGAGCCTAAATGTTTTGCATATGCTAGTGTTGATAAACATTGGGTTAACGTTATGGAGGAATATTTGAACCAGATTGAGAAAAATCAGACATGGGAACTTGTCCCAAGGCCTAAAGACTAAAATGTGATTGGTGCAAAGTCGGTATTTAGAAATAAGTTAAGTGAATATGTAAAAATGTAAATGTGTTGAACCTACACAGAATAGATATAGCTAGGAATTGACATACATAGTTGCAGAGAAAATATGAGAAAAGAGAAGCATGAGAGAAAGAATGGAACAATTCTCATTAACAAAATGAATGAATGATAATTTACACATGGTATAATCTATATAACTCAACTAATTTGCATTGGAGGAGAATCCAATGTGCCATAGTGGTGGTCTAGAGTGATCTGGACACACATCAACAGTTATAAGAGTAAACTGCCACCTAGTCTAGTCTCTCAAGCAATTACCTGAGTGAACTACCACCTAGTCTGAGGTAACTAGTCTCTCATTTTTGAGTTAACTGACTGAAACAGAGTGAAGTGAGGAGGATATCAAGGAATCATGAGTAATGTGTTATTCTAGTGATCATCCCAAGGACAATGTGCATTAGCTAGTGATGAGCCCAATGTTGCATGGATAAAATCTCAATGTGGCATCTAGACTCCACTCAAATGATGAAACTGAAGTGTGAACTGAAGAGAATGTTCTCCTAGAAGAATATTCTTCCTAAAATATAGGAGACTGAATCATGACTACTAAACATAGGGAAAAACCTAGGAAAAATAAATCCTATGTGTGTGTGAAGTATCTCCAACACCCCCTCACTATGGTGAAAATAAAGAATGGGTCCCGGAAATGAGGTCATGTTAGGTACCCAAATACAAAATATACACTAAAATAAATGAGGAAAGAGGGAAAACCTCACGGGAACCCCCCCCTAAAAGTACAATGTATGTAAAAAGAAGAACTAACAGTTTCTAGGAAACTTTGTCCTTCACTCCAAGACGACTGGGCAGAGAATGAAGCTTATGCTCAATGAAGGTCTTGGTGAAGATGTTTGCAGTCTGTTCTGCTGAATTAAAAAACTATAGGTCAATGATCCCCTCATGTAATAAGTTTTGGATGTAGTGCATGTGGATCTCGATGTGCTTCCTACGCTGCCTCTGAATTGAATTTTTGCAGAACTTCAAAGTGCTTTGGTTGTCACACCATATGACGATCAACTGATGAAACTGAATGCCCAACTCAATGAGAAATTTTTGTGGCCACATAGCCTGAATGGTTATGTTAAATACCCCTATGTACTCTGCCTCAACTAAAGATAGAGAAATAACAACCTGCTTGTTGCTCGACCAACAAATAGGCCTGGAACCAAGACTAAGTGAGTAACCAGACGTGGAATTGCGATCAATGTTATCACTAGACTAGTCAGAATTAATGAACCTGATGAGGTTCAATGTAGAGTCTGATGAATAGTGAATCTCAAAGGTGATGGTGCCCTGTACATATCGAAGGATATGCTTTGCAACCTTCCAATGTAGCTCATGTGGCTCCTGCATGAACCTAGAGACTGCTCCAACTACATAGGAGAGGTCTGGTATGGAGTGTGTGAGATACAACAAGATCCCCACTAGATTTATGTACAATGTGATGTCAACCAGTGGAGTGTCCCTGCCATCGTCAAGTCTGACTCCTGATAGGAAAAGAGTCGGGGTAGAATTGTAGTCTATGATATGAAATATCTCAAGGAGATTTTGTGCATACTTGGTCTAGGACAGTTTGATTCTTGATGCATCCTTACTGATCTTGAGTCCAAGGAAGAAATGTATCCAACCCATATCTTTCATCAAGAACCTGTCATGAAAATCCTCTTGAATACAGTAATCGTTGAAGTTGAGCAAGCAATGATCAAAAAATCATCAACATATAAAACTAGGAGTAGAAGTGAATCAACCATCTTGAGCATGTAAACATTTGGGTTTGAATTACAACGTACAAATTTTTGTGACAACAAGTAGGATTCAATATTGGCAATATAACATCCCCTAAGAGCCTTCTTGAGGCCATAAAGAGACTTCTTTAGTCGACAGACTAGAGATAAATCCTGCATAAATCCCCGAGGCTGCTCCATATAGAACTCCTTAGAGAGATCGTCATGAATAAATACATTCTTCACATCTATTTGAAGGACTTCTCATCTCTTTGCTGCCACAATGTAAAGTTCCAAACATATGGAATCCATCTTCACTACTAGAGCGAAGGTCTCATCATAGTCAATGCCATGCACCTGTTGAAATCCTTTGGAAACTAGCCTAGATTTGTATCTTCTAACCTATCCATCTGTTGCACTCTTATTCCTATAGACTCATATTCATATGAAAAGTTTCCTTCCTGAAGGAAGGGGAACCATATCCCAAGTCTGGTTCTTGAGGAAGGAGTTGTACTCCTCCTACATGGTAGATTCCCAAAAGGGATTTCCATTAGCCTTGCCATAAGATTGTGGATCTGAAGACTGAACCAAGAAAAGATGTCTGGGTTACATTTTTTTAGTGGTAGTGAGTGCAAGAGGAGGATCCTCAAAATCATATCTATTCCTCCTAGTGTCATTTGGATCCCAAACAAGATCCCCTACATCCTAAAGAGTAGTCTTGGCCCACTTGGGCCTTTGCATTGGCTCTGTATTTGCATTTGGATGCACTGAATATGCATATGAATGTAGTGTCTATATATATGAATCATATGAATCCTCTGAATCATAAATCTCATCTGAAGAAGAGTCGACATGTGCATTCTCATTATCTCTGATTGGTGCAAGAAGAAAAGTGCATGCATGTGACTGTTGAGGTACATGCAAGACACTTTCCTCGAATTGGACACTATGCTCAATGATGAGTTGGTCTGAGGAAATATAAATGAGTTTGTATCCCTTCACACCATTGGGGCATCCAACAAAGATACACTCTATACTCTGTGGATCAAGTGCCTTCCTCTTCTCAGAGGGAATTGTAGCCCATACACGTGAATCAATAATACAAAAGTGGGTCACTTCTGGTTTGAGGCCACTACAAGCCTCATAACGGGTCTTATCCTTGACATATCTATGGGTGATATGTTTTGAATGTAGGTTTCACAATTAAGTTCTTCAACCCATAATATCCGTGGAAGTGACTTTGAATGTAGCATGCAAGATGCCATCTCTTTTAGAGATCTATTTTTCCACTCAACAACTCCATTTTACTGAAAAGTACAGGGAACCGTGTGATGCAACTGAATCCTTGCCTCATGAAAAATATTATGTATCTCATGGTTAACATACTCTCCTTGTTAGGGTCCTAACCCACACATAGGTAGAACAATATATTCGAATGTAATAAAGATCAATATTAGTAAGACCTTGCAATAAAATAGAACAAGTCGAATGTAAGAAGGCCTAATAGAAGCTTCTGCTTCTAGAAGGATCTTCCTCTAGATGCTTCTTTTGATAGACATATTTAGTATAAATAGGAGTCGAGGGTATGAGAACCCTATCTTGGATATCATTGTAATAGAGCTCTGCTCGATTGGAGGTTGCTCCCCTCGAAGACGCCCATGAACATTGCTCTCAGAATCAAAGTGCTATTTATGTTGTTATTCTCATATCATTTCAGTGTTATTGTGGTGATTATTCTGGTTATATTTTTTTTATTCTGCCATTTCTATCATTTTATTTCTATTCTTTATACTTTTATATCTGGTATATTACAAGTGGTACTAAAGCACTTTCTTGACATAAATTGTGGGTAATTTTTTTTTTAGGGTAGAGACCTATTCCAACGTCTTTAAGCCACATAAATCTGTCATTACACGCATAAACCCGTGGTTGAGGGATTCATACACGCATGAAATACAAGTGGTTCTTAAGCGCACATCTGTTGGCCACGTTTGTAACCCTTGTTGGTACCCCTTCGAGTGGTAGCGCATCAGACAACACCTGTGTCCGAATCGACCTAGATTTCCTAAAGCCCTCTTT
This sequence comes from Picea engelmannii, assembly GCA_009831015.1. NCBI lineage: Eukaryota > Viridiplantae > Streptophyta > Pinopsida > Pinales > Pinaceae > Picea > Picea engelmannii. The sequence goes on along the minus strand of ML789526.1, from coordinate 153,067 downwards.
AGATAAACCAATCGACCACCTGACTGCTATAGTGCCACCGAGAATAACACTCAGGAAGATACTCTCTAGTACCTGGGTAGTTGGGTAGTACGTCTAAGGGTATGGTCTATCCTCCTTAGTTAGTGCCCTGAGATATTGGGCCGAGTACTACTGTTGGACCCCACATGTATATCATAGAGCTATAGCATAGAGCAAACCCTTGTCTGTAGAACCCTTGAATATCTAACCCTTGGGGACCGAAACAAATTAAAACAGACAAGATCTATTGTTGCGCAACTGTGTTTGGGTTGCCAAGTAGATACACATTTCTTTCTAGTTAATCATTTGGGAATTTCCTGTCTACAATATTCTTCACACCGGAGTATAACTCTGCAGGTGTTAAAAAAAAAAAGTTTGGAAATTTTTTCACCATTATTTGAGACCTATTTTGTTGGATTCATCTCTTCTCCCTTATAAATTTCATCCATATCATTTTTCGGCAAAATTTTTGACCCTGCCCCCCCCTTTCAGTTCCCCCATCCTCATTGCCCATACCCGTATCCAAGACTTGGAAGCTCTCTTCAACACCTTGCAATATGGTCTCATCGAGACCTAATAAGAAGTAAAACAACTCAGTGCCAATGTTGCCGCCATCAATACAACCATGCAGTCCTCAATGGAGGAAATCAAACAATACCTCACCACCCAGCTTGAATCTATCTTTTCGGCACTCTGCACCAAACTCCATATCCCTACAGATAACCCTTCCTATTCCTCACCTTCACATACTGAAGGTGACCATTCCTCTCCTTCCCATAACTTTCAGAACCATCACTTTCAACGTGACCTATGCCTTCCGCGGGTGGATGTAACCAAATTTGATGGCTCAGACCCCACTAGTTGGGTAACCCAAATGCAACATTATTTCTCTGTATACGACATTACAGATGACTTGGACAAACTTTGATACGGTGTTCTCCATCTATATAAAGAATGTTGGCAATGGTGGCAATGGAGAAAAACTTCTCTTCAAGGGTATATTGCGTGGACACACTTTGTGACAAAGATTTATGAATGCTTTGAAACTGACACCAACCATTTGGGCCATTTGACAAAGTTGAAACAATCAGGAACAGTGGAAGACTTTATAGCTGACTTTGAGCACCTGGCTTTTCAGACAGAGGGCATGTATGATGCCTTTTTCTGAGAATGTTTTATCAGTGGACTCAAGGATGAGCTTCAGGCCCATGTCCTCATGGCTTGGCCTCAGAGGGGTGGAGGCTACTAAAAGAGCTAAAGAAGAACAAGAGGTTGTATCTTCTCAAAACTGGAAACCCTCCTTTATCCCTCGCCCTAAACCAGTAAATCTCAGTACTCCCTCCACTCCACTAAAGATCCAAAAATTGACCATTGTTGAAATGGATGAATGCCAACTCAAAGGCCTTTGTTATAATTGTGATGACAAATATTTTTCGGGCCACAAGTGTAAGGAACAAAAGTTGTTTATGGCCATCTCTGAGGATATTTAGGAAGAGGATATTGAAACTCCCCTTATGTCTGAGTCACTTGAAACCCCTGACATAACCCCTCCTTCAGACCCTCCCGAAGTAGAACCGGTCATTTCCCTCAATGCTCTCACTAGATTCTCCGCTCCCCAAACCCTCAAGCTAATCAGTTACATCAAGCATCGGAAGGTCATCATTCTGGTTGATAGTGGAAGCACCCATAATTTTATTCATCGCGGCATTGCCCAAGAAACTCATTGCTACATCCATGCCATCAATAATTTCCAAATCATGATTGCCAATGGTGGCTCCCTGAAATGTGGAGGGCGTTGTGAAAATGTGTGTCTCAAAATTGGTGACTACCACCTGAAATATCATATGTTTTCTATAGACATGGGCGGGTGTGACATCGTGTTGGATGCAGACTGGCTAAGGACTTTGGGTTCCATTCTCATGGATTTTAAGGAATTAACCATGCAATTTGACCAGGAAGGCCACCAATATAAGTTCCAATGCATCATCGTCGGGTCACATGAGATCATTAGTTCCCATCGCATGGAAACATTGCTAAAAAAGGGTCATTCTGGTGTTATTTCTCAACTCCATGCCATCCAAGCAACAGAAACACCCTCGATGTCGCAAGACCTCCAAGCCATACTTTCTAAACATCAAGTTGTCTTTTCCACTCCACAGGGACTCCCTCCTTCACGTGGTGTTCATGATCATTCCATTCCCCTTGTACCTGGAAGTCTTCCTCCCAATATACGTCCATATCGTCACCCATTTTCCCAAAAAATGAAATTGATAAAATGGTCCAGGAACTCCTTAATGCAGGCGTTATCTGCCCTAGTACAAGACCCTACTCTTCTCCTGTGGTCATGGTCCTGAATAAAGAAGTTTCTTGTTGAATGTGTATTGACTTCCTTGCCCTCAACAAACTTACCATTAAAGACAAATTTCCCATTCCTGTCATTGATGACCTCCTGGATGAACTGAGTGGTGCCCAGTTATTTACTAAACTTGATCTTTGTTCAGGCTACCACCAGATACATATGAAAGAGGCATACATTCCAAAGACTTCCTTTAGAACTCATGAGGGCCACTATGAGTTTTTGGTCATGCCCTTTTTCTTGTGTAATGCCCCCTCCAGCTTCCAAAGCCTCATGAATCAAGTCTTCCATCCTTTTCTCTGTCATTTTTTCTTAGTTTTCTTTGATAATATCCTCATCTATAGAAATACTTGGACAAAACGTCTTGCTCATGTGGATCGAATTCTCCATCTACTCTCTCACATCCAACTTTTCCTGAAATAGTCTAAATGTGCTTTTAGCGCCTTATAAGTAGAGTACTTGGGTCATCTGGTGGGAAAGGATGGTTTCAAGGTGGATCCTAAAAATATTGAAGCTATGCAAGACTGGCCTCACCCAAAGACTCTCAAAATCTTACGTGGATTTCTGGGCTTAACAAGCTATTGTCGCAAGTTTGTTAAGAATTACAGAAAGATTACATCACCTCTCGCTGCTCTCCTAAAAAATAACTCTTTCACTTGGAATCCAGTTGTTGCTCAAGCTTTTCAAACCTTGAAGATGGCCATGTGCACCACTCCAATCCTAGCCCTGTCTGATTTCACAAAGACCTTTGTCTTGGAATGTGATTCTTTAGGGAAAGGAATTGGTGTTGTCCTTATGTAAGAGGGTCGGCCTATGGCCTTTACCAGCAAGCAACTATCTGGAAGAAATCTAGGAAAATCTATCTATGAAAAAGAAATGTTGGCTATCCTACATGCTGTTGATTTGTGGCACCCTTATCTATTGGGGAAAGGCTTCCAAATTAAGACAAACCATCAAAGCCTCAGGTATTTTTTGGAACAATGCATTTCCTCCCTGGGGAAACAAAAATCGGTAACTAAGTTATTTGGCTATGATTATGAGATCAATTACAAGAAAGGAAAATAAAATGTGGTTGCGGATGCACTTTCCTGCAAATATGAAGATGAAGGATCCATTTTTTCTCTTTCCTTCATTGTACTAGATTGGCTCCAAGTTGTTCGCCAGGAATGGCTACAAGATCCCAAAAGTTCTCAGTTGATCCAACAATTGAATTCCAGTGCTCCAACTTCCCCAGGGTACTCTTGGCTCCATGATGAGCTTCGATACAAAGGCCGTTTGTATTTAAGTAAACAATCAAAGCTTTAATCCATGGTACTTTCTGAGCTTCATGCTACACTGACAGCGGGGCACTTTGGGTTCACCAAAACCTATGACAGGGTCAAACGTTCTTTTTTCTGGGATGATCTGAAACAAGACATTTGTCATTTTGTGGACAAATGTGATGTGTGTTAATGCAACAAGGGAGAAACATCCAAATCTTTGGGCACACTACAATCGCTCCCGATTCCACCTGCTATTTGTAAGGACATCTCTATGGATTTTATTACAGGCTTACCCAAATCGGGAAATAAATCAATCATCATGGTGATTGTTGATCGCCTTTCCAAGTATTCTCATTTCTGTTCTCTTCCACACCCGTTTACAACATCCATTGTGGCTCAAATTTTCATGGATCAGGTCTTCAATATCCATGGCATGCCACACTCTATTGTTTCTGATCACAACCCCACTTTCACAAGCAATTTTTGGCAAGAACTGTTCAAGCTACAAGGCACCCAATTGCATCTTAGTACAACTTATCATCCCCAGACTGATGGTCAAACATAAGTTGTCAACAAGTGTTTGGAAACATATTTGAGGTGTTTTTCCTCGGAAAATAAAAATCAGTGGGCTCAATGGTTACCCCTAGCTGAATGGTGATACAAAACTTCATACCATACAGCTACACACATGACTTCTTTTGAAGCGGTATATGGACAGAATCCACCTTTAGTTCTCTCATACTTACCGGGTGTCTCGAAGGTCTGGGTGGTCGACCAAACACTTATAATTTGAGAGTCTATTCTCCATACCCTCAAAGAGAATTTGGTCATGGCACAAAATTGCATGAAGCAACAAGCATATCAAGGTTGCTCTGAATGTCAATTTGAAGAAGGGGATCAGGTGTTTCTTCGCCTGCAACCTTACAAGTAGAATTCCCTCAAGGTCGAGCATTGTTAGAAGCTAGCACCCAAATTTTATGGTCCTTATACAGTTCTCAAGCATGTGGGACAGGTGGCCTATCAATTAGCTTTGCCCAGTCATTCGAAACTACATCCTGTTTTTCATGTTTTCTGCTTAAAGAAGGTGATTGGAACTAAGTGCCAAATTCAAACCAACCTTCTCGAGTTAGCTGAAGAAGGATCCATTTGGCTACAACCACAAGCAGTTTTGGACCAGTGTGAGCGTCACCTGTGTTAGAGAACCATCAAGGAAGTCTTAATCTAGTGGAAAGATACAACTCCAGCAAATGTCGCTTGGGAACCAACTACCATTCTATAGCAATTTCCACATCTCCAGCCTTGAGGAAAAGGTTGTTTTTAATGGGGAGGACATGTTAGGGTCCTAACCCACACATAGGTAGAACAATATATTCGGATGTAATAAAGTTCAATATTAATAAGGCCTTGAAATAAAATAGAACAAGTCGAATGTAAGAAGACCTAATAGAAGCTTTCGCCTCTAGAAGGATCTTCCTATAGATGCTTCTTTTGATAGACATATTTAGTATAAATAGAATTCGAGGGTATGATAACCCTATCATGGAGATTATTGTAATAGAGATCTGCTCGACTGGAGGTTTCCCCCTCAAAGAGGCCCGTGAACATTGCTCTCAGAATCAAAGTGTTATTTCTGTTGTTATTTTCATATCATTTCAATGTTATTGTGGTGATTATTCTGGTTATATTGTTGTTATTTTTCCATTTCTATCATTTTATTTTTGTTTTACATACTTTTTATATCTTGTATATTACACTCCCCCGTTATCTTTTCGAAGGACCATGATTTTCTTTCCTCATTATGTCTCAACAAGGGCTTTGAAATCTTTGAGGTGTTGAAAGACTTCTGATTTTTTCCTTAGAAAGAAAATCCATGTGAAGCATGAGAAATCATCAACAAAAATGAGCATGTGCCTTTATTTACTCATTGATGGATGAGGAAAAGGGCCCATGAGGTCACTATGGATAAGATCTAAAGGAGAGGAAGCCTTCTGAGTCTTCACTTTGTTGAATTTCTCTTGAGGGTGTTTTCCAAGAACACATTCTCACAAATTCCTTTGGAGAAGTGGATGTCAGGTAGACCATCAACCATTCCCTTATTTCTAAGATATTTCATATATCTGAAATTCAAATGCCCAAACCTTCCGTGCCATATCCTACTGCTTTCATTAGCATGGGTAAGAAGTAATGCAAATTCTGGTTCAATAAATTTAGAAAAAGTGCAGAGTCTAGATTGATGATTTACCTCACTGGTAGAAACCCTGGAATTTGTTTGCATGTCATATATATCTACTTCATCAGGTGTGAATATGAATCTCTTTCTTGTGTCGAATTTAGTCATCTGATACATGGAGAGAATATTGACAATTTTTTTTGGAATGTGAAGCACATTCTCGAAGCTTCCATTTGTGAGTTCAATTCTTCCTTTTCTAGTGACCTCGACTGGAGAGTTATCCCCCATCATAATAGGAGGACCTTTGCATGCATCTAATGAAGATAGGCTTCTTTTTTTGTAGCCATGTGGTGTGATGCACTTGAATATACGATCCCAACATCGAGAGAGGAGTTGATGGCAATCAAGGCATGGCTAAAATTTCCTTTCTTGGGATTATGATCTTATGGCTTCTTCTTCTTGGCACCCTCAGGGATGAGATATTCAAGGTTATTTTGTTGAAGTATCTGGGTCATTATATCTATTTGTTTCTACATACATGCAAATTTTGGATGGAATCATTTATGGCAGTAAGTGTATTTCTCCTCTTTTCTTCCCTTTCCACCTTTGGATCTGTAGGCATTGTTGAAGGGTTTTGAATACCCTTCCTTCTTTGGATTTGCATGTTATTTCCTTTTGTGTTTGTCTTTAGATTTATGATATTGTTGAATGCTTCCATATTTCATAGTAAGTGCACGTGCCTTTGGGCCTTTGATTTTTCCCATATTAATGAGCTTGTTCTGCTCTTGTGTCAAAGACTCGATAAAGGCCTCAAGAGAGGGCATCGTCCAGGTAGATTTAGAGGTGAATATAACTGAATGAAATGTGGATACGAACACTGATTATTCTAGACCAAGTTTGGAGAGAATGGTGAGAACCATTTTTTTCTCCTCATATTTATCAACCCTGCAAGCCTTGAGTTGCAACAACAAATCCTTATATTTGGTAAATATATCTTGGAGATTGTCGAAATTTTTTGGATCCAATGTGAGAAATTACACCTCGAGAATTTTTCCTCTCATCTCGTCCTTTTTTCTGAAAATCCCTTCCATGGTGGTCCATGCTTCATTGGGGATTTTACAGGAGGATATGTGAAAGAGGAGCTCAAGACAAATGAGACTACAAATTCTTCCGAACACTTCATCTATTAGACTTAGATACTTGGATTTTTCTATGGATGATGTCGGTTTTGTCTCTATGTTCATGGTTAAATGGTATAATCCTCTTCCTTGAAGATGCATTGTCATCTTCTCCTTCCATGCAAAGAAATTGCATGGTGTAAGAATGAATTATTTTGGAAATTCCATTTTTTTCGTTGTCTTCAATCTTCGGTACCTGCAAAAATAATTTGGTGTGTCTTTTCCCTAATAGTCCATCGGATATGATACCATGTAAATGTGTTGAACTTGCACAAAATAGATATATCTAGGAATTGACATACACAGTTGTAGAGAAAATGTGAGAAAATATAAACATGAGAGAAATAATGGAAGAATTTTCATTAACCAAATGAATGAATGATAATTTACACATGATATACTCTGTATAAATAAACTAATGCACAATGGAGGAGAATCCAATGCATCATAGGGTCTAGAGCGATCTGGACACACACCAATAATTACGAGAGTAAACTGCCACCTAGTCTAGTCTCGCAGGCAATTATGGGAGTGAATTGCCACCTAGTCTAAGTTAACTAGTCTCCCAGTCTTCAGTTAACTAACTAAAACATAGTGAAGTGAGGAGGAGATCAGATAATCACGAGTAATTTTCTAGTATGGTGACGATCCCAAGGACAATGCACATTAGCTGGTGATGATACCAATGTTGCATGCTGATAATTCCAATGTGGCATGCTGATAATTCCAATGTGACATATAGACTCTACTCAACTGATCAAATTGAAGTGTGAAATAAAGAGAATATTATCCTAGAGGATTATTCTCCCTAAAATATAGGAGATTTAATAATGACTAATGAACATATGGAAAACCTTAGGAAAAATAAATCCTAGGTGTGTGTGAAGTATCTCCTACAAAAAATAGTCTGAAAAAATGAAAGGCTAGTTTGTAAGGGATACACTCAAGTGGAAGGTATTGACTTTGAAGAAACCTTTGCTCCTATTGCAATATTAGAATCTATTAGAATGTTTTTGGCATTTGCAAGTTTCAATAATTTTGAAGTGTATCATATTGATTTCAAGTCAAAATTTATGAATGAAAATCTAGAGGAAGAAATGTACATTGAATAACCATAAACATTTATTATTTTCAAAAAATAAATATAATGTTTGTAGATTGAAGAAAACACTTTATGGATTAAGCAAAGCTCCTAGAGTATGATATTCAAGACTTGAAAAGTACTTGCAACAACAAGGTTTCAAAAGAATAATTTTAGATATCAATCTCTAATAAATCAAAACATAAGGATAAGATCAATTAATTATTGTACTTTATCTGGATGATATTATATTCAGTGGTAGTAAAGATGATATGTGTAAATAATTTGCTAAAGAAATACAAAACGAGTTTGAAATGTTCTTACTTGGTGAACTGTCATTTTTGTTGGGTAGGTGTTATATTATTTGCATGTGTGTAGGAGGATGATCCAGATGGATGTTTGTGGCTTCCCACTTATTCCAACTAGTTTATTTTGACAATTTTCCAGTTTGACAGTTTTTTTTTCTAGTTTTTGGGTCCCCAACTTCCAGGGTCGTTTTGAGGCCCTAAACAATTTTTTTCAGGGCTTGCCACATTCAGACTGTAAATGGAGTCAAATTATGACAAAATCATGTGTATTCCTCAGATATAACTTTCCAACGAGCTATTGTGCGCCTAAAACGGAGATCGTATGAAAAAATTATGACCTCGAGAAATTGTTGTACTAAATTACCCCAACTGGGCCCACATGACTTTTCATGCTTCATCTCCTAGGGTTAGGTTTTTGGATGTCTAGAATTTTGACATTCATGCTTATTGTAAAAAAGGCTTTCAGAGCATCATTGTAATCATCTTTTGGCGAATGAGCACAACCATCACATCTCTTCTCAGAGATAAGCCACCACCATTCTAGGAAGCTTGTTTTCCAATGCATTTTACAGTTTCAACTTATTTCCTTATTGGATAGAAACCAGTTTTACAGTATCTCTTTTATTCTTTGTTAAACATATTTTAATAATCTGTATTCATTTCGTTCTTCTCATAAAATCCATATCAGTGGTATTAGAGCGGTCTTCTCCTTTTCATTCTTAATGCATGTCCCCAATGAGGTCAGGGTACAAAGAATTGTGTCTCGAGCTTGTTTCTCTTGAGGAAAAAATCTCTCGCACACCCAAGCGACCTCTTGTGGCGGGAGAAAATAAAGATGACGGGATAAGAGATCCTTTCAAAATGTTTCTTGAGGAATCCCTCATGCAACAGAGGAATGAGATGATGGATAGTTTTGTGCAAATCCTTCAGTGGCTACCGATAGGCGGCACATCTTCCTCGAGTGGAGGATATGCCCACTTCAAGATACAAATCAACCTTTGATATTCCTATATTTGAAGGTCAGATAGACTTAGATGTTAGAGAAATGGTTGAATCTACTAGAAGGATATTTTTTTGTCGATAAATGTTTGAATAGAGAAAATATTACTTTTGCGCTCCTCAAAGTCGTTCTCCATGTCAAATATTGGCGGGAAATTTTTTGTGAGAAAAATGAAACACAGGAACCCTCATTATTTATAGTTGTGGTCACCTAGGAATCCTTCAGGGATTCTATTAAGGAACAATACTACCCTGTCGGAAGTTATGATGACTTGTATACAAAATGGACCACACTGCGACAAGAAAGAAACCAAGCAATGCCAGAGTTCACAAATATCTTCCATACCTTGTGCACCAAGCCGAGTATTAAATATTCTGAGTGGCATTTGGTTCTCAATTATCATGGTGCTTTGCATAGATACATCCATACTGAAATGGTATTTCTAGACATCTCGTGCTTGGTCATGGCCTATCAATATGTCATCAAAATTGAGCAAAAGCTAAAAAAAGAGACGCGATAATTTGGGGGTGGGAACCCCTCGCAGAAAAATCCAAGAAATGGCAGCCCCAACCCACAGAAAAAAGGACAGAGCAATGATGGACAACATCAGGACAACCAATCCAAGCTACAAGAAAAGAAGGACACCGAAAAGACAAAGAAAGATACCCGGAAGTGGTGCGACTTCCATAAGAGCCCTTGGCATAAAATTGTTGATTGCTACTAAAAGCAGTTGTTGGTGGTTAAAGTTAAAGCCTCTAAATTAGATGCGGGTTTTGATTCTGATTCAGAACCAGAAAGGGGGAGGCGTATCATTGACGCGGAACCTAGTTCCACAGTTGCTACCACTGAGCTCCATCTTGGAGAACCAGATGAGCCAAAAGAAGGCGAGCACCCTTTCCATTCATAGATGTGGGTAAAAGGCACCCTGCTACACTTCATCGTTGATAGTGGTAGCTATAAGAACCTCATATCAAAAGAGGTCATCAAACAGTTAGCCCTGCTGACAATGTCACACCCGCAACCATGCACCATTGGATGGCTTCTCCATGGAAGTGATCTTTGCGTCAACCAATAGTGCCTACTATTGTATGACATCAAGCCCTTCAAAGACGAAGTATTGTGTGATGTTTCTCCTCTCAAATTTTGTAATGTTCTTTTGGGAAAACCTTATTTATAGAAACGTCATGTTACATATGAGTCTAGGCCTCATAGTTTTATTATTACTTTGAACATGAAATTGTATAGGATACACGAGGTAGTCCCACCTAGTGTTATTTACTTGATCTCTACTAAGAAATGAAGGAAGGTCATCTCTCAGACCAAAAAAAAAAATTCGTCATCATGATTCTCTCTCAGAGTGAGCGAAAGATCGCAGCCACATCCAAGGCCTATGTGGCTGATATCTCCTCACGATAGAAGAAAGTGGATGAGGTCATGGAAGAATACTCATATATCTTCTCCTCACCTACTGGGGTACCTCTGCACTACTAGGTCAAGCATCCCATCGATTTGACCCCCGACACATCCCTACCCAATGGGCCTGTCTACCACCACTCTCTATTAGAAAATGAGGATATCAAGAGGTAGATACATGAACTGCTCCAAAAGGGGCATATCCATCCTAGATCATCACCTTGTGGGAGTCCAATCATGCTAGTGTAGAAGAAAGATGGGACTTGGTGACTCTACATTGATTACCAGGCCCTGAATAAAATCACAATATGGAACTGGTACTTGATTCCACGAATTGATGACCTCCTTGATCAACTCACAGGGGCCAAATACTTCAATAATATTGATCTGAATTATGGCTACCACCAGGTCCCAATATAATAGATAAATGTATGGAAGACCACCTTCAAGTCAAAAGAAGGTATTTTTGAATGGTTGGTCATGCCCTTTGGTTTGACAAATACTCCAAATTTTTTTATGAGGATGGTGGACGATATCCTGTTCCCTTTCACCAATACTTTTGTAGTGGTGTATCTGGATGAAATCCCCATCTACAACAAGACTTGGGTGGAACACTTGCAACATATTCAATAGGTTTTGCACACCTTGCAGAAACACACGCTATATGAGAAATTGGAAAAATGATCCTTCATCATGGACATGGTCCATTACCTAGGATACATCATTGATAAACATGGTGTGCATGTGGATCCAGCCAAGATCCAGGTCATCTGTGACTATCCCCAACCACACTCACTGAGCTTCGCAGCTTCTTGGGCCTTGCCAATTTCTATCGCAGGTTTGTGTTGGGATTCTCTCATAACGCATGGGCCCTCATCCAAGTAACTGGGGGTGGTGGTAAGGAAAAATTTGTGTGGGGCCTATCCTAGCAATTTTTTTTGATGATTTGAAGCAACGCTTGTTCTCATCCCCAATAATTTCATTACCAAAACTGCAACAACACTGTGAGATCGAGACATATGATTTAGACTATGTTGTGGGCATCATTCTCACTCAACATGGCCACCTTGTGGCATATCATAGTGAGAAACATTCAAATGTTGTTCGTAAGTACCTTACATACGACAAAGAAATGTAATCCATTTTGCAAGATTGTTGCTAGTGGAGACAATACATTCTTGGGAAGGAGATAGTAATCCACACTAATCATTAGCCACTGCAATTCATGCAGACATGAGACAAACTGTAGAATGACCACCATCATAAGTGGTCCACATACTTGTAGTAGTTCCACCTCAACATCAAGTATAAAATAGGAAGTACCAACAGATTTATTGATTACCTTAGATGACCTCCAATAAAAACACTCACCATGGTGCTAGACTCTTTCATCCACGAGACCTCTGAATGGCCCGACTTCTATGATACAGACCCTGACTTTGCCACCACCTACAAAATGTTGGGCGCAAACTCAATTTTTGCTAATTTCCATTTCCACTATGGGATGTTGTGTCTTCTGGTCCATCTCTGCGTTCCATCAAGAGAGGGAGCGAATTTGATTTGGGAATCTCACTATAGTCGGGTGGCAGGACACTTCATCATCGAAAATATAGTGACAATGCTGTAGAAACATTTCTGTTGGACGAATCTTCGACATGATGTTGGAAAGTATATCAGGTCTTACACCATCTGTGTTATTTCCAAACTGACCACTAAGAAATAGGTCATGTACATCCCTATGCCTACTCCTGACATGCCATGGGAATCCATCTCAATGGACTAAATGTTAGGCCTTCCATGCACCAAAAGGGGAAATTACTATGTTTTTTTGGTTGTTGGTTGTTTTTCCAAGATGGGGATTCCGGTCGCCTGCAAGAAGAGAATCACAATAAATTCCACTACCAAGATTTTTTTGAACGAGTCTAGGTACATTTTGGAATCCCATAGACCATTGTCTCGGATCGGGATAGTTGGTTCCTTCACTACTACATATTGAAAATTTTGTGACGACCACTTGCGACGAAAGTACTCTTTCGTCACAACATGCAAGAGAAAAAGTTCAATTTTTCAAAATCCACCCCGTATTTGTCGCTATTTCGATGCATGTAGTTTGAATAAATTATCATGGTCAACGGTTGTCACAAGAGTGATGAATGTAGTTTGTTCGTTGCAAGAGAGACGACTTACCTAACCTTAAAATTGACCATTAAAAATGACCTAAAATAAATAGGTAAAAAAATAAATATTTTTAGGTCACGGTCATCACAATTGCAACGATAATGACCTAAAATTAGACTATAAATATTTGATGATTTAAATATGTTGCGACAATCTTGCTATAACAATGACGGTTCTGAAAGGGTATTTTTGTGTGGAAGAATGTCGCAGAATGTTGTTAGAGGTGGGGAAAAAAGTAAAGCGGGTGAAAAGGGTGATGGTAGATGTTATTGCCCTTGTAAAAATTGTTGCCTCAAATGTCCCATAAGAATTTTAATACCAACAACTACAAAACATTGTAGGAAATATGGGCACATTGATGACGGATCGAATGAATATCATCCCATGGTAATTAGCTATATATTCATTATCTTTTTTAATTTTGTCAATTTTATATAAAATTATATATATATATATATATATATATATATATATATATATATATATATATATATATATATATT
>ML789526.1:119508-129889 GCA_009831015.1 Picea engelmannii | reverse complement strand
TATATATTTAAATTAACAAATTACAAAAAATCACCAAAACTTGTTTAAAAAAAAATGAAGCTCCCCGACCATTTGTGTATGGCGCATATCCGGCCACATCCATACCTTGGCCATGACCTATAATTTGCAGTCCCATACCCTGTATTCTACGAGGAGAGGAGAAAGGGGAGGTGAGGAGGAGAGGAGAAAGGGGAGTAGAGGAGGCTACGAGCAGGAGCACGCGAGGGCACACAAGGGCTACGAGGAGAGGAGAAAGGGTAGGCTGTGAGTAGGAGTAGGGGAGGGAAGACGAGGGTGAGATGTCTACGAGGAGAAAGGGGAGCACACAAGGGTGAGTTTGTGAGGAGAAAGGGGAGCACATGACTAGGGAATGCGAGGGCACACATGAGGGCACCAAGAATGGTGAGTACCCTAACTGTTATCCACAGTCTTCACAATGGGTTCTTGATCTCCATCAATGTTGGAGTTAGAAGCCAAGCACTAATATATCCTTAAATTTGGAAAGAATGCTTCAATGATGCCTTCATCATCTTCAATATGAGACTTGGGAGTTTCTTCAATAGGTTTTTGTGCACCATATACTTCCTTGAGTCTTTCAACAATGAGAATACATTTCTCATGATAATTAGGGCTCCATTTCCTACAAAATGCCTCAACAAATATTGCAAAAGATAACACTTCTCCTCTACCAAGATGTCCAAACCATCTCTTGAACTATTTTTTATACTAAATGCAAAAAAACTTCATCATAACATCTTCATGAATGATGTCCATGCAACCAAATGCATGTGGAATATGTGTCACTTATCATGCATAATGGATTAGGTAGATACCCTATCTTAACACCACTTCCCTTACCACCCTTAAGTCCTTATTTAATTTCATATGTTTATTAATTATAACGATTTGATTTGGAGTTGCACCATATCTCACATTTGGAACGTTTTCCCCTTGAAACATTTTCAAACATAAGATAATAATAATAATAATAATAATAATCTATTTTTAAGGTCACGACCAAGCCAGACACCAAATTGGTGTATGGAACCCAAGCTTTTAGCTCGAATTAGGTATGATTTTGTTAATGTTTAAGCCATTATTATAGTTCTTTGCATTTCAATAGATAACAATATCATAACACAAGATCATTGAGAAATACACAATCACAAGAGACACAACATTTATCCTGGGAAACCCTCTAGGGGAAGAAAACCGAGAAAAACTTCCTTTTTATAGATAGCCAATACAATGCCAAGAGATAACTCAAGCTAATATAGAAGATCATCTCCCAAAGATGCACCACTCTCTCTCTTTCTTCTCCAAATGCAGTTCCAAAACTTGTCTCTCAATGAGCAAGTGAGGTGTGTGTCTAAGTGAAGTGCTAGCCTCCTTATTTATACAAATCTAGCGCGTGTGAAGTGTCTCTTCACTGGTAGGGCCGACTTCTCAAACTCGGTGCTTATAACCACCTTTATTATATTTCGAGGCCTCTTGATATATTCTAGGGTCGACTTCTTCTTTTGCCTTTTATAATTACATTATGACCAATCCGCAAAAGGGGATTTGGTCCTTTTACAATAGCCAACATGATCAATCCTCAATGGGGATTGATCCAATGAATAATATATCAAATAATAGTAAGAATACACTTTGTAGTTACATTATTTCAACACTCCCCCTTAACAAGAAGGGTATTCTTCAACAACATCAGGTGAGAGAGAGAGGACAACATCATCAAGTGGGTGAGAGGACATCATCATCAATATCATCTTGGAACACTGACTGGCGTATCTAGAAATCATCGAAATTTTTCTTCATCATCGGCATCATCATTATCATGAAAGGAATGCAATCATCATATGCATCAATATGTATTAGTATAAAACTAATACATCATCATCATCATCACAGAAAGAGGCTGGCTCATCATAATACAAGACTAGCTTTACGTCACAGCTGTAAGGCTGAAAGCTCAATACTCATCTTGCTTTATGTCAAAGAAATCAAGCTGGAAGAAACATAATAGACTGGCTTTACATCACATCTTCTCAATATGGAAGCATAGTACTAGTCTCATCTCAACGTCTTGCTTTATGTCACAACACTCAAGCTGGAAGAAAGATATTAGATTGGCTTTACGTCACATCTTCTCAAGCTGGAAGCACAATACTAGTCTCATCTCAACGTCTTGCTTTATGTCACAACACTCAAGCTGGAAGCAAGATACTCGTCCTGATTTACATCACATCAATCAAGTTGGAAGCAGGATACTAGACTGTCTTTACATCACATCTATCCAGCCGAAAGCACAGTGCTAGTCTCATCTCATCGTCTTTCTTTACGTCACATCTATCAAGATGGAAGCAAGATGCTTGTCCTTCTTTACATCACAACAATCAAGCTGGAAGAAGGATATTAGATTGGCTTTATGTCACAACTATCAAGTTGGAAGCATAGGACTAGTCTCATCACATCTTCTTGCTTTACATCACAACCATCAGGTTGGAAGCAAGATAAAAAATTGGCTTTACATCACAATTCTCAATCCAGAAGCACAGTACTAGTCTCATCACATCGTCTTGCTTTACGTCACAGAAATGAAGCTGGAAGCAAGATATGTCTCATCACAACAACTACTCCCCCTTTTGAGGAAGGTCCTTTCGGACTATACCAATCTTATCTTGAAAGTGCTCAAACTTTACATGAGATAGAGGCTTGGTCAACACATCAACAACCTGTTCATCCGTGCTAACGTACTGGAGCTTTAAGGCTCCTCTCTGCACCATGTCATGGATGTAATGATAATGAATCTCTATGTGCTTTGACCTGTCATGGAGTATAGGATTCTCTGTCATCTTTATGCAGCTCTGGTTGTCACATAGGATCGTGGTTTCTTCCATCTCTAGGTCAAATAGGTCAGTCAACAACTTTCGAATCCATATAGCTTTGCAGCTGGCAGAACATGAAGCAATGCATTCTTCTTCCGCTGTGCTAAGAGCAATGTTGGATTGCTTCCTACTCTTCCACGAGATCATGGCTAATCCCAAACTGAAACAACACCCTGAAGTGTTTTTCTTGTCAAAAACACTTCCTGCCCAATATGCATTAGTATATCCACTTAATGTGAAATCATGATCTCCATCATAGCTGAGACCACAATCTATTGTACCCTTAAGGTACCTCATCACATGTTTTACAACCACTAGGTGAACATGTCTAGGTTCTACCAGAAACTGACTCAAGGTGTTCATGGAAAAACAAATGTCTGGTCTGTTGTTCGTCAGGTACATCAACGATCCAATAATCTGTCTGTACAGCGTGGCATCAATCAATTCTGACGAAGTGTCGAACAACATCTTCAGCTTCACTTCCATGGGTGTATTCATGGACTTGCATTCCAACATGTCAAATCTCTTCAAGATTTTGACTGCATACTTCCCTTGGTTAAGGAAGATCCTCTCTGGACTCTGCCATACCTCAAGACCTAAGAAATAGTGCATTAGGCCAAGGTCTTTCATCACAAATTCTAAAGTGAGTCTCTTCTTACATTCAATGATGATCTTTTCTTCTCCAGTTAAGAATAAGTCATCCACATACAATAATAATATTACTGGCTCATCATTCATAACCTTGAAGTAGAGGTTAGAGTCTACTTTACTTTTGGTAAAGCTTAAGCTCATCAAGAAACTGTCTATACGGCCATACCAAGCTCTAGGAGCTTGCTTCAATCCGTATAAGGATTTCTTCAATCTACAGACATGAGAATTCATGTCTTCAACTTCAAATCCTTGAGGTTGCTCTATATACACTTCCTCTTCGATGACACAATTTAGGAAAGTTGTATTCACATCCATCTAGTGTAACTTCCACTTCATCTTAGCTGCAAGAGCTATGATGGTTCTGATCGAAGTGCATCTGGCTAAAGAAGCGAATGTCTCTTCATATTCAATGCCTTTTTTTTTGAAAAAAACCACGAGCTACAAATCTTGCTTTATACTTCTCAATACTTCCATCAGTAGCATGTTTTATTTTGAAGAGCCATCTGGATGATACCACATCCTTGTTATTCAGTCTGGGAACTATTTCCCATAAAACGTTCTTTATTATGGATTGGTATTCTTCTGTCATGGCATCTGCCCATTCTTTCTTCTAAATGGCTTCTTCAAAGAAGGTAGGCTCCTTTTCTAGGAGATCACACATCAAAGCCATATAACTGGAGAATGGATTAGGTCTCTTCACATGTCTCGTGGTTCCTTTGGGAACACCATACTTCTCTCCATATTGAATAAGATCTCTAGCCCAAGTTGTCTTTATTTTATGGAGGATCGTCATTTGAGGAGGTTCTTGAAACTTTGCTACATCATGATCTTCTAGAATTTCCTCATCAGAGGAAGTTATGACTTCCTTCACTGGTTCAACAACTCTGGGAATTATGGGTTCCTCTTCAAGCTAGATTTTTCTCGATTTCTTGAGCACTACATATTCATCAAAGGTCAAATCCATGCTGATATCAATGTGGCGGTAACCTGGTATATAGATCCTGAAGGCCTTGGAGACCTCACAGTATCCCACAAATATTCCCTTCTTTCCTGAGGGTTCCAACTTGTTTCTTTTCTCTTTCAGTATATGTATAAATATTGGGCAGCCAAATATTTTGAGATGACTTACCTCTGGCTTCTTTCCGGTGAACATCTCTTCTGGGTTATTAAACCCAAGTGCACTATGGGACAATCGGTTTTGCACATATACGACTTTCATTGTTGATTCTGCCCATAAGCACATAGGAATATCTTGATCGTGGATCATGGTCTTCACGACTTCCATTATCGTTCTATTCTTTCTTTCAGCTACACCGTTTTGTTGAGGATTATAGGGAGTACTGAGTTCCCTCTTGATCCCAACATCTTTGTAGAAGCTCGCGAACTCTTTTGAGGTGTATTATCCTCCATTATCTGACTTGAGTATCTTGATATTTATTTCAGAAAGATTCTCTATCAAGGCTTTGAATTCCTTGAATTTGCTGAACACTTCATCTTTAGATTTCAAGAGATACAACTAGGTCTTACAAGAATAATCATCAATAAATGATACATAATATACATACCCACTAATGGAGGATGATGGCATTGGGCCACACACATATGAATGAATGATTTCTAGGACTCCTTCTACTTTGTTGTCTCTCTTCGGAAAAAAAAGGGTTCTTAATGTTCTTCCCTTGTGCACATCCATTGCATACGCCTTCATGGTCAACCTTGAGTTCTAGTAAACCTGTGACCACTTTGCATATGTATGGTAGTGCCTTGTAATTAATGTGAGCTAATATTCTATGCCAAAGTTCACATGGATTCTCAATGGTGTGGGTCATGGCAGATTCTGAGTGACCCTTTAGCTTATGCAAGCCACCTTCTTCTTTTCCAATGATGATTGCTTCATTTATGGTCTCTCCTTTAGCACGTTGCCTTATGAAACCTTCACTATAGCTTCCTCGAGGTTATTACCTGTGACCTAGAGCAAGGTCAACAAAACAACAAGTAAGAATAATATCCTTTTGATAATATAAATCAATAGCATGAACAATCATCACAATAGATCCTTTAGAGCTATCACTTGTAATTTGTCTGAATCAAAGATTAAAGGTAAGGAATACAATATGAAATGAGGTCAACACTCTCATAGTGTTGTGATCAAACATTCTTCCATGGAAACCTGGAACTAACACACGAGGTTCCTCTTAGAGGAGGTGTTAGTTGTATTAGGCAAAGCATTTGCTTCTATATGATCACATGCTATCAAGTATAATACTTTACAATGACTGCTATCTCATCTATAGTCATCAACTTGTCATGTGTACCTTTGAATCTTATCAACTTGATTAATCAAACCTGAAGCCTTGTCCTCAGGAATGAGTGCTTGCTTTTTCTTCCAAGTCTCCTTCACTCAAGATGATGAGTGCTTTCTTCAACCTGTCTTCTGTACTAAGACAATACGTTATCTTGATAGAAGTTTGGGTCAGAGGATAAGCTCTATGATATCAACTTTTAATCCATCTAACACCTTTACTCAGAAAAGGTTAGAATGATGCAACATTGATCAATATAACAAATGAATCCATATTAGAATAATCACACCTGGGTTGCATCATTCCTTTGAATGGGTTGGATCTTGAGATCCTTTTGGATCTATGGCAAGAGATCCCTTCTTCTGCAAACACTCTTTAAAGTTTAACCATTTAAAAATATGTGAGTACATGCCTATGATATCATTTGCAGGTGGTGGCACCATCTGGCAGCAAGGGTAATCATTATCAACTCTTTAAAAACTTCAAGGGTGACTGCAACTGGTAGTACAACTGTAACTGCAACTGGTTCTGAGACTGCAACTGCAACTTAGGGTTTTATGAGGAAACCCTAATTTTTCAAACTTCAAATTTTGAAATTCTGATCCAGGGGATAGATGTGCTGAGTTGAGGTGAGTAAGCTGGTGCAGTCAAAATTTCAAAAATCCAACTTTTACCCCCTCAAACTTGATCTGCAGATTTCTGGACTGGTGCTTCTGGTTTTCTAGTACTTCTGGTACTCTGGTTTTCTGGTACTTTGTGAAACTAGGGTTTCACTTTCTGGGAGATCTAGCCACTAAAAAGGTGCGCTGAAGGTGCAAAAATGATCCTTGGGGGAGGGAACACTTTTCTAGATGGTTTTAGGGATGAAATACCTCACCAACAAAAATCCCTAATTTGCATGTATGGCAACAATGACGTTTTTTCAATTTTCTCTTGTGAAAAATGATCTCTTCAGCTTGGCTCTGATACCATGTTAATGTTTAAGCCATTATTATAGTTCTTTTCATTTCAATAGATAACAATATCATAGCACAAGATCACTGAGAAATGCACAATCACAAGAGACACAACATTTATCCTGGGAAACCCTCTAGGGGAAGAAAACCTAACAAAACTTCCTTATTATAGATCGCTAATACAATGCCAAGAGATAACTCAAGCTAATACAAAATATCCTCTCCCAAAGATGGGCCACTCTCTCTCCTTGTTCTCCACCTGCAGTTCTTAAACTTGTCTCTCAATGAGAAAGTGAGGTGTGTATCTAAGTGAGGCACTAGCCTCCTTATTTATAAAAATCTATCACATGTGAAGTGTCTCTTCATTGGTAGGGCTGACTTCTCAAAATGGGTTATTATAACCACCTTTATTATATTTCGGGGCCTCTTGATATATCCTAGGGCCGACTTCTTCTTTTGCCTTTTATAATTACATTATGACCAATCTGCAAAAGGGGATTTGGTCCTTTTACAATAGCCGACATGATCAATCCTCAATGGGGATTGATCCAATGAATAATTTATCAAATAATAGTAAGAATACAATTTGCAGTCACATTATTTCAACAACTTTTACATCATCCAAGTTAGCACTTACACATTTATGCCATGTAATTTACTTTCTTACAATCTTGAAGCCAAATACCAAGTGGTTATTGGTCCCTCCATGGGACTTCTTACAATCATGGTGCCAAATGCCAAGGGGTTATTAGTCCCTACATGGGACTTTTAGCTTATGTTTTTTGTACTTTCTCTTTGTTGGTCCAATTATTCCCTATATGGAACTTTTATCTCATGTGTTATGTACTTTCTCTTTATTGGTCCAATTAGTCACTACATGGGATTTTTAGCTCCATGTACACTTTCTCTCTATTGGTTCAATCGTACATCTACAAAATAGAAAAAATATTTCTTAAGTTTACCTAGGACATTTGAAAATTCCATATTAATCTGGGTTTTGAGAATATTTAATATGTGGATTTATTGTTTTTCTTATTGGATTTGGGGAAATGTCTCTTGGGATTTCTCGGGTATTATGTCAAAAGCTAAAAATAATAATTTTCCTTCAACTCTATAAGTTTTAATAGAGGCTACCTATTCAACTCTGTAAGCTTTAATGGAGGCTACCTATTCATATATGAAGGTGGAAGGAGGTGGAAATTAGATGAATATGAGGGAATATATGTTTATTTTCCATTTTTCAAAAAACTTGTAGGTTACCAATTCATGTACGAAGGTATGCATGAGGTGGAAATGAGATGAATATGAGGGAATTTATGTTCATTTTCCATTGTTCAATATGGTTTAGCATGTGTTTTTTTGTTGTTGTCGGGATTTAGTGGTCCGTTCTTGTCATGGTGTAGCCCAGAATTTGGTGGGTGGTGTGTTCTTGCCATGGGTTTTTTAKATGTATTATCAACTATGATATATGATTGTGGTTATCTTGGTTGTTGTGGTGCACTATGAAGTTTCCTATATTTGGTCTCTAATATGGTGATTGGTCATGGTTTTCTTAGAGATCATGGTGTACTGAATAATTTAGTGGACCRTGAATTGTGCTCATTGTGGAATAGCCTAAAATTTGTGGGTGCTCTATGTTTCCCATGGGTTTCATGGTTATGGTCTCGATTATGGTTTTTATTGTGGTTGTCTTGGTGATCATGGTGCACTCTGGAATTTGGTTGTTGTTCCATGTTTTTTATTCCTGTCATGGGTTTGGTCTTGATTATGGTGTTTTGTAGTGGTTGTCAATGTGTGGTAAAACATTTCACAGAGGAGGGTTGTTTTTCCATAGGATTGTGGTATTTTCATTGCTACCTCTTGCATACACTGGTAGATTGGTTGGAATTGTTGGTATTTGGCACATAGAAAGGGATATGTTTTCCTTGTGATAGTGTTCTTCAAATTGGATTTGTCCATATGTGTTTTCTTTTCGAGTTGGTCTTTAGAACATATAAAAGTATGTGTTTTCCTTGTTAACATGTTTTTTGGTTTGGATCTATCCTTGTGTGTTTTCTTTTTGTATGTGATATGGGTTTCATGTTGTTATGTCCCATGTTTAACCCTAGGTTTCTTTGATTCCTAAAAAACTATTATTGTTTCCCTATAGTATTGGGGTTTAGGATGGCCTTGTGGGAGTTGACAATGCAACACATGGGGGTTTGCAAAAATTAGAGGTGTTTTGTGTCATGTGGTTCCTCTTGCTTGAGTAGAGGATGCCTAGTTGGGTTATCCTAGTCTACTATTTATATTTTTCTATGTCGTTTCTAGAAGTTATGGCATTGCTCAAGCTCAAGTGAGAATTTTTTGTTTAGGTTCATTTTAAAGACAAAAGAGGGTAGTTTTGTATAATTTTAATTTCAAAATTTTTCAATTAGTTTTGGAACTTGTGCCTAAGATTGTATATGTTATTTACCTGCAATAAAAATTATGTATATGTTATTGTATATATTCTTCTTTTTCTTCTGGTTGCACTATTGTTAACCATCGACATAAATAACTTATTCTTCAACTTGGATTGAACAAAACTAATATTTGTATAGTTCTACTCTTGGCTTGAAAAAAATTTATATTTGTATAGTTCTACTCTTGTATTGAACAAAACTAATATTTGTATAGTTCTACTCTTGGATTGAACAAAACTAATATTTGTATAGTTTTGCTCTTGTATTGAACAAAACTAATATTTGTATAGTTCTACTCTTGGCTTGAACAAAACTAATATTTTTATAGTTCTATTTTTGTATTGAACAAAACTAATATTTTTATAGTTCTACTCTTGGATTGCCTTAGACATATTTCCAACTAAAGCACCCAAGATTTGCAACACACCAACTGATGGTTGGATTTCTTACTCCATAGCATTGGCACTCATTTTCAATGGACATTTCTTATAATAATTCTAATTTGCACAAATCCAACAAAAAACAACCTTAATACTATTTTTTTCTTAGATCCATATGATAAATTTATCATGTCCTTGGTGTTTTCACATTTTTTATATTTCCTTAATATGTCCAAAATCAAGAGAGATATCACATTAAATTAGGTGGTTGACCACTAATATTGGTAATTGCACCATAGTCTAATTGTGCATCCAAAACTAAAGATATAAAAATTTTATTTAGAATTGTGAATACACTGATGGACTACTAACTAACAACATGTGCACATGCAACTAAGGGTACAACTGAACAAGTACTTGTCAGATATTTATTTGTCGAGTGAGGAAAGCTTAGGACAAATAGAGGCTGGAAAGGCAACTGCATCTAGTAGATATGATAAGCAAATAAGGACCAGAGGTGAAAAATTCAAAATACAATTTTGTAGACGCGTGAATTTTTTTAGCACACAATGAATTCCATATGGTTAATGATTGTATTTGAATCTCTCACTACAATCAACGATTGAGCACATGAACCTTTAGAAATTTTCAATCCTTTCCAAAGTGCATAAGATTTTGCTTGGTTGTTGGAAAAAACACCAAGTCCCCATGCAAAAGAAGTTATTAATATAAATAATAAATAATGTCAATGTTTTCTAT
>ML789526.1:54985-93237 GCA_009831015.1 Picea engelmannii | reverse complement strand
ACCTAATATATATATATATATATATATATATATATATATATATATATATATATATATATATATATATATATATTTCGTCGCCATTTCGACGACCATGCGACGAATTTGCTATATAAACAAAAAAATGTTGTCATTTCAAGTGCGACAACCATAAAATTCCTACGATGCATTTGCTATATAAACAAATAAATGTTGTTGTTTCTGCGACAAATTTTCTATATAAATAAAACAATGTTGTCGTTGCACATGCGACGACCATTAAAAACAAAGAAATGTTTTCATCTCAATTGCGACGCCCATAAAAATTCCTACGAAAAATTTTCTATATAAATCAAGAAAATTTGTCATCACAATGTTGATGACGATAAAAAAGCCTCCGACGAATTTTCTATATAAACCACAAAAATTGTCATGGCAATAGTCGTCGCAATTGAGACGAACAATTGGTTTCACTTAGTTTTCCTATATTGTCGTATTGGCAATGATATTTCTTTTTGTGTCACAATTGTGAGAAGTTACGTAGGGTCATCTCTTTTGCGACGTTAATTCAAGTTTGTCGAAATTGCCACTTCCCATGAAACGACGTTTTAGAGACTCATGATTCATCGCAATATCCACGACATAATGTCGTAAGAGCATCAAAATAGACGTCACAAAATGACCCAAATTTTCTATTTCTTATAACATTATGGTCGAGCTTCTAGTCACTGCTAGAAACCAAGCTCACCAAACCCATTGCCTTTCACCCCCAGACATATGGCCAAACTAAGGTCGTCAATTAGATGATTGTGCATATCCTATGCATGTACAATTCCAAGCACCCCCGTGCATGGGATGAGAGTCTTCCCTATGCCCATCATAGCTACAACTGATCCCTACATATCTCAACTAGCCACATCCCCTTTCATATGGGATTGGGATTCCAACCATTAGGCCCCATGGATGTTGCACTACCCCTGGCAGCCACCTCGGTCGACTCGTCCCCTAGTCCAACTGAAGCTGACAAAGCTGCCCGGTTCATTTAGCACATCCAACACATATTCCAACAAATGCATGATATTTTACATACATCCAATGCCAAGTACAAGAAATTCCATGATCAACACCGGGTGCCACATAAGTTTCAGGTGGAAGACAAAGTTTGGTTTCACTTGCAGAAATAACGAATTACAGAGCCCCATCAGAATCTTCACCCACTCCATTATGGGCCTTACACCATCACCAAGGTTGTAGGTGACAATTCTTTTGAGCTCAACATTCCTCCTTTCCTTGGCCTGCACCCAATATTCAACGTGGCTCTCCTTCGGCCATATTTTCCACCATTATTGGACACCTCAAAGAGATCAACATAGCAGTTAACACCAACAAAGCTCAATGTTGACTGCATGCAACATAAATACAATGTTCATATTGTGGAAACACATTTCAAGGGAACTCGACATCAAAGGATCTAGCTTTATCGAGTTGGAAAAGCATGACAACTATTGCACCAAGGAAAGTGGCTCACCCAGGGCCAAATTCAACAGAAATTTCCTCGTCTTATGGGGGAACTCAACACAATGGAGGTCATTTATTACTAAGAGGGGAGGATTGATCCATATGGATTTTAGTGGCCTCCCACCTATTCCAGCTGGTTCATTTTGGCAGTTTTCCAGTTTGTCAATTTTTTCCTAGTTTTCGGGTCCCCGACTTCTGGGGTTGTTTTGAGGCCCTAAACAATGTTTTTAGGGCTCGCCACAGTTAGAATATGGACAAAGTCAGAGTCTAATGAAAACATGTGTACTCCTTGGATATAAATTTCCAATGGGCTATCGTGCACGTAAAACAAGATCATATGCAAAAGTTACGACCCTAGGAAGTTGATGTACTAGCTTACCTAATGAGGCCGACATTACTTTTGGTGCTTCATCTCTTATGGTTATGTTTTTGGATGTCTAGGTTCTGGGCATTCATGCTTATTGTAAAAAATGCCTTCAAAGCCTCATTGTAATCATCTTCTGGCGAATGAGTGCAGTCGTCACATCTCTTCTCAGATATAAGTTTCCACTATTCCAACAAGCTTGTTTTCCGCTGCGTTTTACAGTTTAGGCTTATTTCCTTATTGAATAGAAACCAATTTTACTATATCTATGTAATTTTGTGATAAACATATTTTAATAATCTATATTCATTTCATTCTACTCATAAAATCTGGATTAGGGGGTCTGCCAAATTTGATGAATGTTTCTGATGATCTCACCCATGGGGAGATAGGATCCCCCCCCTTTTCTATGCAAAGAGTTCGACTTCAAGAAAATGACCCAAATTTTGTTTTTAGGCGTTTTTCTCTATTTTAGCGTTTTTTCACTATTTTTAGCAGTTTTCTAAATTAATCCCAGATTAAGGGATTAGGGTTTTGGTAGCTGCAAAATACCCAAAATTGTGTATATAGTGTATTGTAAATGGTGAAATTAATACAATGAAGATTTGATAGGTGTAGCTCCAAGGAAGGTTGGTTTTCTTCCGGTGAAGGGGTTCCAATGTAAATATTTATGTATTATGTGTATGATCCATTGATTAATTTTTGTTTTTCTTAAGAATTTGTATGCATTTCTTTACTTCATAGGTTTAAAAATTACATGTGGTATCAGAGTAGGTTTTTGGCTTCAGGGGGACGACTTTTTTTTTTAGGGTTCGACTTAGTCTTGATAGATCATGTTTATATTGGGTCTGTGATAAACCTGGGTTCATTGGGAGCTTTACAATTGTTATTCATGCATTTAAAGTAAATGGCAAGTAGTTCTAGAAATGAGATTGAGAATTTTAATAGTCAAAACTTTGAGCTATGGAAGCTCATGATGGAGGACTTTCTTGTAGAAAAAGAACAATGGATTTCTATGAATCCTAGTTTAAAACTTACTGGTACACAAACTACTAGTACTTAGACTACTAGTACACAAACTACTGGTACACAATCTACTGGTACACAAAATACTGGTACTCAATCTACTAGTATGTCAAAAGAAGATTGGGAGAAGATAGATAGAAGATCAAGGAGTACGACTCGACTCTTCCTGGTAGATTTGGTGTTACTGAATGTGTCAGGAGAATCTATGGCTAAGGAACTATGGAAAAAATTGGGGAATTTGTATCAGTCAAAGTCCATAGTAAACAAAATGTTTCTTAGAAAGAAGATATATCATCTTAGGATAGAATATGGAAATCCTGTGATAGAGCATCTAAATTCCTTTAATACTTTGGTAAGTCAACTTGTATTTATTAATATTATTCTTATAGAATAAGATACATGTATTACTTTGTTATGTTCTTTGCCAAACTCTTGTTTTAATCTAGTTGTAGCAATTGGTCGTACCACTTAATTTGGATTGAAATATGATGATGTATTTTCATCCTTGTTATCAAAGTAGATGAGGAACAAAATCATGGATAGTCATAGCACATATGATTTATTTGTAAGAGTTCATCCTCAAGATAGGAATACAAATAAGTATTTAGGGGGGAGATCTAAATCTAAAGGTAGATCTAAATCCCCAAGAAAATATTTGAGGAAACGATGAAAATGTGGTAAAGATGAGAATTATAAAAAATATTGCAAGTCTAAGAATGTTGATAAATCAAAGGGATCTGACAATTCCTCTTTCACAGAGGTGAAACCCTCCATAGAATAAGGAGGTGATATTTACCTAGCATGTACAAGTACACATGCAAATCATGATGTATTTTTGATAGACTCAGGTGCATCATTTCATATGAATCCTCACAAGGAGTGGTTCAGTGAATATGAAAAGTATGATGGTGGTGATGTCTTCCTAGGAGATGACTTGATAGCCAAAATCATGGGACGTGGAAGGGTTAAGTTTTTTTCTGAAAGATGGAAGGATTAGAACTCTACCTGGATTTATGCACATTCCATATCTAGCCAGGAGCCTAATATCTATAAGTAAGTTGGATGATTCAAGTGCTTATACTTTATTGGGAAAGGGCACTTGCAAGATGGTACGAGGAGAAATGGTGTTGATGATGAGAGTTTAGTGTGGAACTATGTACAAGTTATTGGGAAGAACTTATATTGATGGGTGTAACAATTCTATTGTCCCTCAACAAAGAAATAAATAAGATATTATCCATACTGGCCTTGGAAAGAAGACCATGTTGTGGCATCAAATATTGGAACATATTGGAAAAAAGGGCCTTCAAACACTACACAATAAAGGTATGGTTGAAGGTATGTATAGTTGCACTCTATATTTTGATTTCTATGAAAATTGCATATATGGTAAGAAAAATTGAGTAAGATTTCCACCTGGTGCTACAAGGGAAAATGGGATCTTAGAGTTGATACACAGTGATGTGTTCAGACCTATGCATGTTCCATCACTAGGTAAATATGTGTATTGTGTTTCATTCATATATGATTTCTCAAGGAACACATGGATTTACTTTCTTAGGAAGAAATACAAGGTATTTTATAAATTTAAAGAGTTTAGGGTTTGGTTGAAAAATAAAAAAGAGAAGAAAATAGATATGTTGAGGAAATATAATGGTGGATAATTATATAGGAATGAATTTGAAGAGTTTTGTAAGAATTATGTTGTAACATGTTGATTAATTGGGTTGGTTTTCATTGATGTCAACTCTTGAAGAAAGAAATTCCGATAGCATATTCTGGTAGCCCAAGAGGTATGGATAAGTATCCCTTGTTTGTTTGAGGACTAATGTAATGAATATCAATAAATTTGCATAACATACTGTCATAGATGGATATTACATGTCATTCCTTTTCCGGTGATATGTGGCACAACAAATAGTTCCTCACAGTTGAGGAGATATGGCTTAGTGAAGTTGGAGAACCCTCATGAGTTATTTAGAAGCCCCTAGAAGTTCAAAGAAGTCAATTATTCTAGAAACTCCTAGAATAATTTTACTAGTCAAAGTGGTTATGACTAGGAGTTAATCATGGGTAAATGTTTTGCAATAAGAAAATAATTAAAAATAAATTAGTTGCAACAAGAAGTGGCAAGTTTATTATTTATGGTAAAGTGGTTGTAATTGGGAAAAGTAGTTAAAAGTGGGTTATCCCTAAACGAAGGAAATTGGGTAAAGAAGTTAGAATATAACCCCTAAACTAAGTTACTTGGAGGGTATAAATAAGAGAGAAAGGGTATCCCATTAACACCTAATTTGAGCATATTGAATATCTATTTTGTGAAATATTATGAGCAGGTATCTTTGATAAATTTGTAGCAGTGAGTCTAAAGTAGCAACAAAGTTGTAGGTTCGAAGGGTCGCGATTATGGGTACTGAACTAGGGTTTTATTGAAGATATTTGCAGGTTGTATTACTAGAAGGGGGAAGACATTCGTAGGCCATAGTGGAACAAAGTGTGGATACCCACGACTTTACTAAAGATAAGGCACCAATATATTGGCAAAGCTAAAAAGGAAGATATAATCTATCATCAATGACAAGTTGCAGAATTCGGAAGTGGCTACAGGAAGGTGTGACAGTGATTAGGTACAATAGAACCTTCTATAAAAATAAAAGGTATGTTATATGCTTTTTATAGTTGGTTATTGGTAATGGCCTAGGGTTTGGTCATGGAATATTAAGCATGTACCCTTGAGGGTTTGTAGGTTGATTGGTACTTGTTGTATGAGGAAGATCTACAGTGGTATATTTCTGGTCTACTAGTTTTATGTGGTTGGCTCACTCCATAAGATAGTTTTTTATAGTACAACTTGTGTTTTGGAATCACATTTGAGGCATCATGGTTGAGGAGTGTTATTGAAGATACCAATACAGTTTGAGGCTGCATTACATTAGGGTTTATTGTATGATGGATGCAATGGTTTCATATATCTGACGAATGGTTCATTTTTTATGTATGGCACTTGGTTGGTGAGGCATTGTTTATCCTATTTTATGGCATAGACTTTTGGCATAGGGTATGTGACATATATTATCAGATATGAGACTATACTAATAAGTTCTAGTATCAGCTTCATCAATGACAGTTGAGAAAGAAAAAAATGGTGAAGTTGAGAGAGTTACTAACAATCCTCGAGTTACAGTGAAGAAGGTCGTGGAAATACATGAGTTACAATTAAGAGAGGCAAGGATACCCACATGTTGCAATATATACAGGTCATGGATCTACAAGAGAGTTTTGAAGAAGAATCGTGTCAGTGATAGATTTAGATAAGTGACAATGACAGAGGTTAGCAATGACAATAATAGAGGTCAATAGTAACAATGACATGTTGTTCACATTTTGTACTTATACTTCAAGGTGGTTTGGATAGGGAAATGATAGGGGGTTGCAGTTGGATAACATAGGGGGTTGTAACCTCCTTCTGGTTATAGCTAGAGAATTGGGGAGTTGGAGCTTCCCTCAGGGTGTAGCCTGAGAATCTAGTGGTTGGAGCATCCTTCTAGTTCTAGCTACAGAAAAAAAGAATTTGTTGCTTCCAATGAATTTACTTCTTAAATAGATAAGAAAAAACATTATGTGGTTTTCTATTGCATTTAGTTTCCAAGTAAAAATATTGTTGTATTGTGTATGTGTATTATTGCTCAATGTTCATGATTTATTTATACTGCACTTGTTGAATGATATGGGTAAACTGATCATAAGGATAACAACACTTATATCTATTGTGGTTAAAAAGGATTAAAAATCACTATTATTGATTCACCCCCCTCTTAGTAATCCAACAATTGGTATCAGAGCAGGTCCTTCAAGAGACAATCTAACCATTGGAAGGAGATCATGGATTACTCTAACATTGGTATACCAAAGTTTGATGGGGAATATTATTCCTTATGGAGCAAAATAATGAAGACACACATACATGCACTAGGATTTGATGTCTGGCGATTAGTAGTATATGGATACAAAGCACCAACCACTCCTCCAATAGAAAAAGTTGGAAAGAAACTTGAAGAAAATAATTCAAGAGATACAAGTGCACTCTTGAATGGTCTAACTAGATAAATATACACCAAGGTTATGCATTGCAATTCCAAAATATAAATATGGGACAAACTAAAGAACATGTACGAAGGAGATGAGAAAGTCAAGGAAGCCAAACTTCAATTTTTTAGAGAAAAGTTTGAACGGGTGAAGATGAATGAATATGAAGACATAGTAGCCTACTTTTTACAAGTTGATGAAGTAGTAAACAACATTAGAGGTATGGGGGATGAGTTAAAGGAACAAGTAGTTATAAAAAAGGTATTGAGATCTCTACCAATGATATTTTTTATTCAAATATTTCAGCACTAGAAGAGAGAGTGGACCTAGCTACACTAACCATGGATGAGTTGCATGGGACACTCACAAATTATGAGATGAGAACGTAGCAAGAAAATCTAGTTACAAAGGAAGAAACATTCAAAGCATCTAAGAAGACAAAGCAAAACGATAGGAAAAAATAAAAGTCAGATAACAACTGCAGTGATATCTCAAAAGATGATGAAGAAGTAGCCAAATTTGTCAGAAGGCTGAAAAAGGGAACCGTAAAATATAGAGGTAAGCTTCCATTGATTTTTTTTAATTGTGATGGTATTGGTCATTTTTCTAATAAATGTCCCCATAAGAAAAATAAAAAAAACAAGGAAGATGACTCTAAGAGAAAACAAACAGAAAAAGGAAAAAGAACCAAAAATATTTTTTTCAAGAAAAGCCTATGCACCAAAGAAGACAATTCAAACAAAGACGAAGTCAATGATAGTGATACAAAAAGGGTCCTATTCATGGCAGTAGAATACTCTAATGAAGAAGGAACCAAAGAAGAATATTAAGAGGCATAACTTGACTACATAGAAGAATTGTTGAGTGCCATAGAAGTTATAAAAAGTGAAAAGAAGAAAAACAAGTCACTACAGGAATAACTAAAAAGAAAAGAAGGAACTCAAAATCCCAACTTTGAATAACTAGATCATATGATCACTAAATTAAAAATCCAAGTAGAATAGGACAAGAGAATTGAAGAAACACTCAAAGAATAGTTAGAAGAAAAAGATAGGATCATTGGAAATTTGAAAGTAGAGAATGTCACATTGAGAAAACACCTTCAGAAGAAAAGCATGCAAAACAAATCTAAATTTTTGGATGAGATTATTAGAATTCAAAGGACACATCATGATAATTCTAGACTTGGATACAACCAATAAGAAACATACTCAATTTCCAAAACAACAACTCAAGAAACAAAACAAAGAAGCTACGCAAAGACATTTAAAGGATCCAATGAAAGGGAAGAAGACAAGAAAATTAAAAAGGAAGATCATAGAGATAAACCACCACCAAGAAGATTCATAGTTCATAATAAGAAGCGGTTAGAAGTAAAAATATCTCGAGAAGAAGAAGGATTCATAAAGGCAACACTATTTAGAAGATATCCAACTCCCAAATATCAAGCAAATTTTATTGGATTATGTTATTAATGTAATAATTTTGGGCACAAGGATGTGAATTGCAAAGCCAACAATATAAATAGAAACAACTATGAAGGTTATACAAGAAATTTGTATTCAATAAGGCCTAATGAAATGTAGAGCATAAACTAAAACAAGTTTTAATCCTTGAGTACCGAAGTGGAATTCTACAAGTGCAACAACTTTGAACACAAGGAAAAAGATTGTAGAATGACAGTTCCTCCAAGACAATCACAACAGAATAATAACAATCATAGACATGAAACACAAATAATATGGGTAAGAAAGGCGAATTAGTACAACAATGATGAACACTTGATCTATAAGCTCAACACAAGAAACTTGGTTGGAATGTTGACAATGGTTGTTCAAAGACCATGACAGGTGATAAGGACATGTTTTAAACTTTGAAAAAGGAAAGATATGGATCAATATCTTTTGCAAACAAAAACTCAGCCATAATCATTGGAAGAGGCATAGTTAAGATTGGAAGTAAGGATGCCAAGGGAGAAAATGTTCTACTAGTGGAAGATATGAAACAAAATCTTATAAGAGTAAGAAAAATGTGTGACCAAGGTCATAAAATTGTGTTTGATTCACATAAATGTGATATAAGAAAAGACTATTTAGGTAGAGTGGTGGCGAGATTCGTGAGGACTCCAAGAAACATATACATACTGAGTGGAATTGGAAAGGGAAAACGTGGTTTAGGAAACGAAGATGAAGTTTGGTTATGGCATAGATAAATGGGTCACATAAACTTTGATAATATTTTCAAGTTCAGGAGAAAGGAAGAAGTAAGATAAATTCCCTAGATTGTGAAGCCAAAAATCACTTTATGCAAGCATTGTCAACAAGGAAAGAAAATAGAGACCGAGTTCAAATAAAATGAATACTCGACAACACGATCGTTGGAAATTGTGCATACTGATCTAGTTGTACCAACTAAAATAAATGGTTTGAAAGGTGAGTATTATTTTAAGCTATTAGTTTATGATTATACAAGAATGACAACAATTTGTTTTCTCATGAAGAAGTCAAAGGCATTTGATAACTTCATAATGTAAAAGGATATGGTTGAAAATGAAACATATTTGAAAATCAAATGTTTAAGATCAAAAAATGGAGGAGAGTTTACTTCAAAATAATTCATGGACTTTTGCAGTAAGCATGGGATAAAGAGACAATTCTTCATTGCCAAGAAACCACAACAAAATGGAGTCATTGAAAGAAAGAACATGACAGTACAGGAAATGGATGGAACTATTAATGAATTCCAAGTTGAAAGACGTCTTTTGGGCACAGGAAGTGCATACAACAATTCACATTCAAAACAGAGGAATTCTCTTAAACAAAATTGATAAAAATCCTTATGATCTATGGAAAGGAAGACCAATGAATGTGAAGAACTTCAAATTTTCTGGAAGAAAATGATACATTAAAAGAGAAGATGGAAAAATAGGAAAGTTTGATTCTAGTGTTGACAAAGGTATACTTGTTGGGTACTCTAGCACAAGGAAAGCATACAAATTCTTCCATCTAAGGCTCAAAAAAATTGTGGAAATCATCGTTGTAAAATTTGATGATACAGGTGGATGAAGGATAAAATAAGAAGGAAAAGACTCAATGGAACAGGGAAATGAAGAAGAAGTAGCAGAAGAGGAATATGAAGAAGAGAAACCAGAAGATGAGCAAGAACAAAAAGATATTCAAGTGCATCCAAAGACACCTAGCATACTAATATAGAAGAATCATCCATTAGATCATATTATCATAAACAAATATGCAAAAGTTGAAACTAGAAGAAGAATTTGTTCACCAGAACAACTGCACCTAATTACTATCTACAATTGAGATAAGTAGTTTTGAAGAAGCCAATGAGGATGAATTCTGGATCAAGGCCATGGATGAGTTAGATCACATAGAGAATAATGACACTTTGGAACTGGTTCCAAGGCCAAGGAACAAGAATGTTATCAGTGCAAAGTAGGTTTTCAGAAACAAATTGAACGAAGATGGACAGGTTACTGGGAGTAAATCAAGATTGGTATGTAAAGGATATGCTTAGGTTGAATGCATATAATTTGAAGAGATGTCTGCCCCAATTTCCAAAATGGAAGAAATAAAACTAATCCTATCTTATGCATGCTCCAAGAATATCAAAGTGTATCACATGGACACGAAATCAACCTTCCTAAACTAGGATCTAGAGGAAGACACCTACATTGAGAAACCCGAAGGATTTCAATTGTCAAAGAATGAAAATTGTGTTTGCAGGTTGAAGAAGGCCATGCATGGTATTAAACAATCCTCCAAAGCATGGTATTCTAGACTAGATAGATACTTACAACAACAAGGGTTCAAGAAAGCGAATGCAGACAACAACCTCTACATCAAGGTAAACCAAGATAATATTTTGTTAATTGAATTTTATGTTGATAATATTATCTTTAGTAGTGATGATAAGAGGATGAGACAAAAGTTTGCAAAGGATATGCAAAATGAGTTTGAAATGTCATTACTTGGAGAATTATCTTTATTTTTGGGTCTTCATAAATGTCAAAGCAACCATTTTTATCTCTCAAACCAAGTATATTAGAGAAATGTTAAAGAGGTTCAGAATGGAAGATTGAAAACCATGTAGAAATCCTATGCAAATTAGTTGCAAGTTAAGTAAATATGATGATTCAAAGGCTACAGATAAGAGGTAGTACATGTCAATGATTAGAAACTTACTTTATGTGACAACTTCTATACCATATGTGATGCAGGCAGTTGGACAGGTAGAAAGATTTCAAGCATTATCAAAGGAATCATATGGTTTGGTAGTTAAGAGGATATTTAGATATATCAAGTGTACATAAGATTTTGGATTATGGTATCCAAAAGGAAATTATCTATCACTTATTTCCTACATAGATGCAGATTGAGCATGTTGCATTTATGATCAAATAAGTACAAGTGGATCGACTTTCTACTCGGGTGAGTGTTTGGTATCTTGGATAAGGAAGAAAAAATCATCAATATCATTATCTACAGTTGGACTAGATCATATTACAGTAGTAGCATGTTGTACATGGGTCTTATGGATGAAACAAAAATTTAAAGACATACAGGTTGAGTATGATGATCCCATTCTGAAATATTGTGATAACACAAGTGCCATCAATATCTCAAAGAATCCAGTGATGCACTGTAAGATGAAGCACATTCTAATCAAGTTTCATTTTCTACAGGAACATGTTGTAGAGAAGAACATTTGAGTTGAGTATGTTGGGACCAAATAACAAATTGCAAACATCTTTAGAAAATCACTTCCAAGGGAATATTTTGAGTATCTTCGCCAGAAACTTGGCATAATTTCTACCCCACAATGACTATTTAATGTTATTATTATATTTCTTATATTTACACGAGGAAGCACCATGAATAGGATAGAGGAGAATTTAGCTAAGGGTAGCAACCCTAAGGAGAGTTTAGTTAGGGGGAAGCAACCCCAAGGAGAGTTCATCCAGGGGGAGCATCCCCGCTGAAAAGTTACCTTTAACATTGATGTCATAGGAGGAGAGATTTATCAGATGCATGGAGACAACACAAAGGTATGATTCCATGGGAGTAATGGTCAAAAGGGGAGCATGAGTGTCATGATTTTGGTATTGTATTAGAGTGTTTCCATCAATGACAAAGGGGGATATTGTTGATTAATTGGGTTGGTTTTCATTGATGTCAACTTTTAAATCAAGAAAGTCAAGTATCATATTCCGGTATCCCCAAAGTTATGGATAAGTATCCCTTATTTTTCTTAGGACTAATGTAATTAAGATCAATGAATTTGCAGGAAAGACTATAATAGATGGATGCTACATGTCATGTTGTTTCTAGTGATATGTGGTATGTCACATAGTTCCTCATGGTTGAGGAGATATGGCTTAGTGAAATTAGAGAACCCTCATGAGTTATCTAGAAGGACCTACAAGGTCAAATAAGTCAATTATTTTAGAAACTCCTAGAATAAATTTACTAGTCAAAGTGGTTGTGACTAGGAGTTAATCATGGGTAAAGTTGTTGCAATAAGAAAATAATTAAAAATAAATTAGTTTCAACAAGAAGTGGCGAGTTTAATATTTATGGTAAAGTGGTTTTAAGTGGGAAAAGTAGTTAAAATTGGGTTATCCTTAAAAAAAGGAAAGTGGGTAAAATAGTTAGAAGATAACCCCTCAAGGAAGCTACTTGGACAGTATAAATAATAGAGAAAGGGTCTCCAATTATAACCTAATTTGAGCATATTGAATATCTATTTTGTGAAATATTATGAGCATGTATCTTTGATAAATCTATAGCAGTGAGTCTGAAGCAGTGAAAAATTTGCAGGTTTGAAGGGTCGTGATTGTGGGTACTGAACTAGGGTTTTATTGAAGATACTTGAAGGTTGCAGTACTAGAAGGGAGTGGACATCTTTGGGACACAGTCGAACAAAAAGTGGATACCTGTGGGTTTACTGAAGACAAAGAATGGATCCATTTCCAAAGATAAAAAAGGAAGATCTAATCTATCATCAGTGATAAGTTGCATAACTCGGAAGTGGCTACAAGAAGGTGTGACAGTGATCAAGTACAACCGAACCTTCTA
Source organism: Picea engelmannii (assembly GCA_009831015.1). NCBI lineage: Eukaryota > Viridiplantae > Streptophyta > Pinopsida > Pinales > Pinaceae > Picea > Picea engelmannii. The sequence goes on along the minus strand of ML789526.1, from coordinate 80,169 downwards.
CAAAAATAAAAGGTATGTTGTATTCTTGTTATACTTGGTTATTGGGAATGCCGTAGGGTTTGTCATGGAATATTAAGCATGTACCCTTGAGGGTTTGTAGGATGGTTGGTAATTGTTGTATGAGGCATATATACAATGGTATATTTCTTGAGTATTGGTTTGATGTGGTTGGCACACTCCATAAGATAGTTTTTTATAGAACACATTTTGTTTTGGAAGCACATTTGAGGCATCATGGTTAACGAGTGTTATTGAATATACTGGTACTGTTTGAGGCTACATTACAATTAGGGTTTACTATATGATGGATGTAAGGGTTTCCTATATATGATTAATGGTTCATTGTTTATGTATGGAACTTGGTTGGTGAGGAATTATTGATCCTAGTTTATGGTATATACTTTTGGCATAGAGTATGTGACATATATGATCATATCTGAGACTACAATGATAAGTTCCAATATCAGGTTCAACAGTGACAGTTGAAAAAGGAAAAAATAGTGAAGTTGAGAGAGTTACTAGCAATCCACGAGTTGTCGTGAATAAGGTCACAAACATCCATGAGTTACAGTTAAGAGAGGTGTGGATACCCACATGTTGCAATATATACAAGTCGAGTATATGCAAGAAATGTTTGAAGAAGAATCAGGTCAGTGACAAATTTATATTAGTAATAGTGTCAAAGGTTAGTAGTGATAGTAATAGAGGTTAGCAGTAATAGTGACAGGTTGTTCACATTTGGAACTTATACTTCAGAGAAGTTTGGACGAGGCAAGGATAGTTGGTTGTAGCCACCTTCCGATTGTAACCGAAGAACATAAGTGGTTGTATCTTCCTTCTGGTTATAGCCATATAATTGGGGAGTTGGAGATTCCCTCAGGTTGTAGACTGAGAATATAGGGGGTTGGAGCCTCCTTCCAGTTGCAACTGGAGAACAAAGGAATTGGGTGTTTCTAATGAATGTACTTCTTAAAGACATATAAGAAAATTTGTTCTGTGGTTTTCTGCTGCATTGAGTTTCCATGTAAAAATGATGGTATGTGTATGATTGCTCATTGTTCATTATTTATTTATACTACACGTATTGAATGATATTGGTAAATGAATCATAAGGATAACACCACTTATATCTATTGTGGTTAAAAAGGATTTAAAATAACTATTATTGATTCACCCCCACTCTCAGTAATCCAACATAGAAATGAAGAAGGCTTCTCCATACACACCTCAATAGAATGGGGTTGCAGAAAGGATGAACAAGACGTTGATGGAAAAAACAAGGATCATGCTTAGTGGTGTTGATTTAGGAGAATAATTATGGGTAGAGGTAGTGGGTATTGCATGTTACTTAGTAAATAAATCATGCTCATCGGTGTTGGTGTAAAAAACTCTGCATGAGGTATGGACTAGTAAGAAACGATCACTTGAACATTGCTAATAACTCCAAGTCATGTGTTGCATATTTTTCCTCATGCCTTCTCATTTTCCTTGATATGTAAGAAATCACTCGATCGTCTTGCATCAAAACTCTTCCTTACCTTCCTTGGATGCATCCATGCATAGAAAGAATTATTTTTCCATGTCGCAGACCTTCAGTATTGACGTTATTGTTAACAACTCTTTAATCTTTTGAAATGATTCCACACATTTCTCTGTCCATACAAACTTCTTGTTTTTCTTCTGCAATTTCGTGATTGGATTTTCTATCTTCAAAAAACCTTCGATGAATCGTTGGTAATATCCTGCTAAACCCATAAAGCTACGTACTTCTTGTATGTTCGTCAGTGTTGGCCATTCCATAATAGCCTCTACTTTCGATGGATCCACAATGATACCTTCTCCAGATATGATATGTACCAAATAATGAATCTTTGATTAGTAAAAATAACATTTCGATAGCTTCCTGTACAACTTATTTTCTATTAGACACTGTAGTACCAATCTCAAGTGTTTGTCATGCTCTTCTTTCATCCAAGAATAAATCACAATTTCATCAATAACTACCTGAAAAAACTTGTCCAACTATTCATGGAGCACCCGATTCATCAAACTCGTGAATACCCTCGGGTTTTTTTTCAAACCGAACGATAAAACTGTAAACTCATACTATTTGAATCTCATATTAAACATGGTCTTAGGGATATCTTCCCCCTTAATTCATAATTGATGATATCTCGATCTCAAATCCATCTTTGAAAACAATGTTTCTCCTTTCATTTGATCAAACACATCGTCTATCCTTGGCAACAGATATTGGTTCTTGATCATCGCGTTTTTCAATTGACGATAGTTAATACAAATCCTCCACGATCCATCCTTCTTTCTCACAAAAATAACTAGCGCACCACAAGGCGACACACTTGGACATATAATTCCCAGGCCCAACAATTCCTTCAATTGTATTTTCAAGTCCTACAATTGAGGCGATGACATCCAATATGGATTTCTTGCTATTAGTTCAGTTCCAGGTTTCAAGTCTATTGGAAACTCCAACTCTCTTTCGGGCAGTAAACCTAGTAACTCTTCTGGAATTACGTCTGCAAACTCTGATACTACAAGAAGGTTTTCTAATTCTTCTTCCTCCCCCTTTTCATTTAGCGTTAATATTGCATATAACTTGCATCCCTTACGTTTTCTTTTTTGTAATTGTAGCGAAGAAGTAAACCTTAGTGAAACTCCCTGGTCTCTTCCTATAATCACTCTACTATGTCCCAAATCATCCATCAAGCTTAATTGCCTTGTCTTACAATTAAGTATTGCATCATGTGATTCTAAACAGTCCATGCCAATCACTATGTCGTAATATCCTAAGATCGTGACGTACAGGTTGGCCTTCGTTAAAAAATCACCCAAGTTAATGCTACAGTCCATAACCTTTCCTCCAACTTTCTGTTTGGCACCTGATGCCATTTCTATTTATCTTAACTCGTCCTCCTCGACTGCCTTTACCTTAATTATGTTAAGTGTTGCACTAGAAATAAATCTCTTTGTAGCACTTGGATCTATCAAAATACAAAATTTTTGATCGATGGTCGTACCTGACGTCTCGAGCACAATGGACTGGTGCTCGACCTGACGGTTGTTCACCACTGCATGTATCTTGTGGGCCTTGCCCAAATATCCAACCGTAGTGGGTCTATATGATATTTCTTCTCTAGCCTTTTCAATAGGAAAATCTCACTGGTAATGTGTCTATCCACATGTCCAACATTTGGTATTCGGTTCAGTGGCCCTGGTCCCTGAAGTAGAAATGGTTGGCCTAGCAGTGTGTTATCCTAGCATGTTCTGTTGAACAAGACTAAAATGTTGTTGTTGTTGTGGATGAGGTTGTTTCTATTGTTGTGGTTCTCTTTAAGAAGTCCTATACTGAGGAGTCTTTCATCACGATGTCAAGACATAGGTCCTCTAGGTGTATATCGATGCCCAAAATTCTATCTGGGTGCGACCTGATACTGCTGCGATCTTGGTGTCGTCAATCCACTCTGTCTAGAAGGATTCCTTCCATGACCCCCACTATTTATATCTTCCTCAACAATGAGGGACTTCTGAACTGCATCGTGTAACATTTGAGGCATCAATACCCTCACCTTCGCACGAATATTGAAGTTAAGGCTAAACACAAACTTGTTAACCTTTAACTTCTCTATGTTCATATGTGGAGCATATCTTAATAGCTCCATGAAACTGTCCTCATACTCTGGCACCGTACAACTACCCTATCGTGAGGTGTTGAACTCATTAAGTTGATGCTCAATGAATTCCTCGGACAAGTACCTCTCCCAGAACCGTTCCTCGAACATCTCCCGTGACACATTTTCGACTACCATGTTTAGTTAAGGTAGGATTGTCTTCCACCAAAGTAGATCACTCCCCTTTAGTTGAAAGTATGTCATGTATAATTTCATGTTGGAGGTATAATCGTGAAGTGTGAAGCACAACGCCATGTTCTCCAATGATGCCTCCGCGGCTAACCCGTCTGTGGAACCCAAAAAATTGAGAAACTTTACTTTCTCGAGTTCTCGGTGTATACTACTACTACCAGCTGGAGCGTGTTGTGAACCCTCATTGGGCACATATGATCTACCCTAATCTTGATCCAATTGGTTGATCAACCCCTTTGACATCCTTTGGAAGGATCTCATCATACCTACCACATCTCCCACAACAACCTTCTACTACTCAGTCGTATGCTCATCTCCCTAAGGGTTAGATCCCTCTGGCATGGATATTATCGAAGGAGGCACACCTCTTCCTCCCGCACCATGACGTCTACTTCAACTGGGTCCTCTAACCATGATAAGTTGCATGGACAATTTCAAAATTAATTAGTGATACATATTTAATCATTTATTTAACATAATGGAAAGCGCAACGATCCGATGTCCCATGGTTGAACCTGCTCTGATACCATATAAAACAACTCTCTTAATAAACAAACCACAATGGTCAATAAATGACTAAGTGGTAACACACAATAAAAATTTTCTTTTAAACTTATATAAATTATACATATACGCATTTACTTTAAAATCAATTTTCATGAAGATCAACTAAATTAAAAATTGTGTTGACCTAATTAAATAAATTTATCAAAAGCTACTTATAGTATGAAGCCTGCAACAAGATTCTATATAAATCTTCATTATTGTAATGAATCCTTAAATTTATACCTTACCAAGATCATTAAATCTAGAAAACTTTCTAATGTCACACTATTCCAGGAATTCATTTCCTACAAACAATAAACAATAAAAGTTACACCTATTTAAATTATATACTTTATTCTTTATCAATTAATCAAATATTACAACACTTCAATACAACATGAAATCCTTAATAATTCTCATTTTATTTCACTATACTCAAGTAATTTACACCAATGTATTATATTTCCTTAAATTACTTGTTATATTAGTTAATAACTATAAGATCTTTTCTTTAAAATATATCGTTACCTTATCTCAATTTCTTAGCATTTGAAATAAGGTCAACTGAAATTTTACACCTATTGCATCTTCAACAATTAAATGGGAGGACTAACCATATTAATAATGTATTCCAAAAATTTAGTATTATACTCATACATTGTTATATTAATAAGACATCATTCGATGTTACACTTTCCAAGGAATCTACTAAATAAATAAAAACTTCTTAACTATCATCGCTTCCTACTCAACGATATCATCATTTACTTAAAACTATTTGACTTAACAATTTAACCCAACTAAAATTAAATTCTAAAATAACAAACTTGGCAACGTCTAGAGAGTTTGACCATAACTAAAACTAAGGAATAACCGTTGGTAATTAAAGGTGTAATCATTACCATAATTGATCGTTGTGCAAAGTTAACAGCCTCATCAAATTGCCTCAGTACTAGGGCTTTCCTTAACAAAATCACAAACAATAACAGGGTTATTATTGGATAAATAAAAACAAACCGTTGTAAGCTACAAAAATAGGCGGTCAATACTTTTAAGGAGAGAACTTTTCGCTTGTCTACAAGTGTTAAAATTTGACCGATATCTACTGGATTTACAAGACTCGGTATTTGATAATCACCCACGATGTCGGTATTGATTTAACATGAACAACATGTCACAAAAAAATTCCATTACCAAGACAACAATGATTTACAGGTTCCATGTTTCAGAACTTGTGTCAATTGATGGTTGTATCATTAACAATGAGTAGATGGAGCAGATATATATTGGTTTGAGCTTTTGTGTACATAGATCATGAAACCCAAGGAAAACATTTACCACAATGGATGTGAGGACCTTTACAACACCATTTTCACAGATCCGTATTTAAAAGGTTTGGCATACAGGTGAACACCTTCTTTTTTTTTAGTCATATTCTGAAGTCTAAGGTAAATGTGTTCCATGACTGGCCAACATTTTATGACATAAAATAATAAAAAAGTAGTAAGATATTAGAGGTAAAGAAAAAAAAAAAACTTCTACAGGAAAACATCCATGGGCATGATCGGTATTCCCCAGAAGAGAATCTGTATGCTAGAGCTAGAACTTCATAAAGAAGGCGACAAGTCAAAGGAATTCAATAAAGAAAATGGCAAGGACGATGTTGCAATATTAACTTTAACTGGAGCTAACTTAGGTGAGGCCTCTCTAAAAAGGAAACTATAGTAATCAAACGCAGGGGATTAAAAGTTGACCCCGGATCCTGAACCCAAGAAAGGTAGAAGATTCTACAAATAAAACTTAATTTTAATTCGTTATTACACCACTTACGCACTAATAATTTGTAACTATAAACAGTCTTTTCAATGGCATTTCTCCAGTATTTTTTAGATATTTAATTCATGTACTAAACAAAAATTTTCATAATTAATTTACATACCATTTATCTAAAATTTATCAGTAACATTTCTATAGAATATAATATCCTTACTCTGGCAGCATTAGGAATGAATAAAATTTAATGGAATCATCATTATTGTACATTGATACTCATGATCACTACATTGTGCTTAACATTAATTTTACATATTACATAAAATGCAATTTCCAAATATCGTGACCGAAGGATGAAGTTGTGCAGATGATCCTCAACTAAACTTGCATGATGTCTCTCATTTTCCTTGCTAAACCAAGGACTACACTGGTACCTCCCAGCCAACGCTAGAGGTACTCTTCTTTCCCCTTAGCCCCATGAGTCACAAAGAGGCCACACACAAGAAACCAGAAAAAAATAACTCCAAGCTTGCCTCGCAAGAAAGAGCTCCCACTCTTTCCACAAGCTTGGTATCCCAACTCTCACAAGTAAAACACAGTCAATCCAAATTCCGATAGCATAACATTACTCTCAAGAAGTTCCTCATGCACAAATAATTATTTTTCTAAAATTAAATTAATTCCCCCACTGACACATGTCCTCATGCACAAATAATTATTATTTTTAAATTAAATTAATTTTGATTATTCACGCACACATTTCTCACACTCTCCTCAAGTTGCACTAGTAATTACCATTTTTATTTTATTTAAAAAACCAATTTCCCTCACATTCCCAAATGTGTTCCTATTTTCTCTCTTAGTTGTCCCCGTGTTCCCCAAATTCTCATTTAATGAGTTTCTCCTAACTATATCTTAGTTAGAATTGGATTAGGAGTCTTCTTCTAGTTAGACTTAGTGGTAGTTTGACTCAAGATGTCATTCTATGTGTACACCTATTCTCTCATGTTTTATTTCTTTCTATTTTAAAAATCCTTTCTATTAATTTCGTGCACACATGTGCATTTTATCCAACCTTTAATTATTTTTTCCCTTTTTCCTAACATTGATTTTATCTAAAATATTTTGACTCATTCAATATTTTTAACTAGTCCCTCAATTAAACTTAGACTTAGGCTTATGCTTAGACTCTTATTAGGATCTTAAGTTTATAATTTAGTAACTGAATAATTATTCCATTCTAACAAGGTCTAAACATTTCAATTTTTTTTAGATCACCTAGATTTATTGACTCATGTTTTAATTAAGTGACATGACTTTCAAGACGCACCTCCATGCTCCAAGAGTGACACTCTCCTTTGACTAGTTTTGAAAGTTCGTCCGACCCTTGGAGTCAACACTCCACTCGGTCAACCTTGTGAGAGACTAAATGCTTATAAGGAATAAGGATTCTTCCTTATTGCATGCCCCTTAGAATTATTCATGAGTGACTGTCCCAGTCCTCCCTCATGGCATCATGGACCTCTCGAACTAGTTAATTTCTAACCTAAAGTTCATGTCATGGTGGGAGTTCTAGTAGGCTGTGACAGGGACACTGTCACACATTTCCCTCAAATCTCTGGTTTATGTGCATGGCCCCTTTACTCCTTAGGTGAATTGGATTAGCAATCATCATCAAGCTTGCATCCACTGACAAAACTAGTGTCAATAATCCATATGCATAAATTATACTGTAATCAATCATATATCACAAGTGCGTAAAATGAAATACTCAAAGTACATAAAATTTAATTTACATATACAAAATTCTTCAATCAAATTCAATTTGGCCACTAATTAGATTGTTCATTAATCAATGTAATATAATAGTTCTCTTACAATAATCATTCAAATTTTTTACTATCAAAAATCTTCAGTCAAATTCAATTTTGCCACTAATTAGATTGTTCATTAATCAATGTAATATAATAGTTCTCTTACAATAATCATTCAAATTTTTTACTATCAAAAATCCTCTCTAGCTTCCTAACTTCTCATATATATATATATATATATATATATATATATATATATATATATACAATTTAAAATTTGATTATAATAACCACTTTTAACATAACCCTTAGGTGAATTAGTGAATTAGTGGTTGTCTAGGATATAACTACTTCTCTATCATACTTTTCCCAGTGTTCAAAAAATAAAAATATATTACATGAATTATCATGTGATAAAGTATTTTGTCTTTGGGGAGCCTTCCGAATTGTTAGTTCCCTATTAAACATGTTAACACACTTATCTATTTTAGGGAGTGCACATTTTAATTGAGTGTTGTTTTTCACTTCCTCTTTGAGAAACTTTTAAAGATTCCATTTTTTTGGTAGATGATACACGTCATACTTCTACTCCATGCTACTATATTATATCCTTGAATTTATTCTTGTTCTTCCATTGTGCATATAAAAACATTGTCCAAGTTTATTCTTTTTCTTCTTTCTTAGCTATGGTTTTTCTTTTCTTGTTGTATGTTATTAATTATAATTATGCAACGTTTTGAATGGGGTATAGTATGAACTGGTATCCCTAGGATAAGGTATTATCTAAGCTACGGGGTGTATTTATTTTCTCCATCTCAATTCATTTATCCTTGATCTCTTTACTTTAACCTGTATTATGTTTTGGGACAACTAAATCCTATGTGGTCAGATCAATAAAACTACCTAGATGTAGTCCATTTTATTTTGTTGGTTAATCAAATGATTCTCTTGATTCTCTTGTATATTATTTTCGTTGATTTCATTATTGGTCTATTTCATCTTCTTCTCAATCCTTTTCCATTTTTTTTATATTGTTTCTTGTTTAACTCTCACATTTTCCAGTTTCTTCTCCAATTTAGTTGTTGCTAGTGTTTCTCTTTCCTCTACCTCCAATATATCTGTCTCAACTTTTAATATTTCCTCTTTGATTTTTATTTCTTTTCCTTTCCTCAGTTTCTCAGCTTTTTCTTTTAGTCTCTCTTCTCTTCCTCTTCTTTCTTCCTTAGATTTGATTATATGCGCTCCTTCTTGTTTGTATTTTTCCTCTTCCACTATGATATTGTATTCATATTCCTTCTTCAATAACATGTTAACTTCCTCCAAATTCAATTTTATTCTCTCAATTTGTTCATCAAATTACATGCCTTAAGTGGAAATAAAATATTTCGATTTAAGAAATAGAAGCACTTCCTCATGTAACTGCATTCTTGTACGATATCTTGTGATCCCATTGTTCATGGGCACAAGGCTATTTTACTGAAACCATAATATTATGCTTGAAACCAATCATAGAGGATCATGGCTTGTTTAGAGTTCATTATCCCCTATTTCCCTATGTATATGTTATAGGGGATAAAATTTATCTTCCTAGATCATCTTTGGATAATGAAAATAATAGCTTCTAAACATGGAATAATTGGGGTACTAGCAACAATTGTATGAGAATGTGACCCTCTAATGTTGGTAAACACCAAGTCATATACATATATCATTGCAATGTCTCTTGGAGGTAGTATGCCGAGATAGTACTCCTCTCTAAATCTTTAAATATGGGGTGTACTAGCTCAATTGTTGGTTTGGATAGTTGAATAACCAACTCATTTTTTTTGTCTTATTTGAATAAAATTTCATCAAACTTGAAAAGGAAAATATAATTCAAGGAGGAGAAACAAAGGTGGTACCCCAAAAAAATTAAATTTTACTATATTGAGGTCTCAACAAATTACAATTTATTGGGTCAGTTCAAAATCTATGCATCTTTTTCCTTTGTTTAAAAACCAAACTCAATTTTAATTATAAGTTAGAGAAAAAATAAAAAATAAATAATCATCCATACCTTTGTCTTGAAATCAAATTCATATTTGCTTCTTTACTTTGAATTGAAGTACTTAGTCAATAAACCAAAGATAATGAAAAGTTAACTTTATTTGAAGCATGCCATAGAACTAAAATGAGAATTAAAAATTTGGGCTACCATTTCACTATTTGAGATTTATTTATTCAATTTTCTATCATACTTTATCATTCTTTTGGCATTGCTATATTTTCTGTAAGTGTCGATAGCACTGACAAAGTCACCCCTACGTCATAGATTTTGCTCCACTACTAGTAAATGTTCATAGCTTCAATGAAGTTATGCGCATTTCCTCATTAAATATGTTCCATCATTAGTTAAATCATATTCTATGTAAATAATTTGATCTTTTAAAAATATTCTCCCTCTCTCTTTCTCTCATATTTTACATTTTCTAGAATATAAGAGGGTGGATCAATAGATTTATCAACTTAGAGGATGCCATATTTTTAAACAAATGAAAAAGGAATTTTGATGTTAATATCTTCCATCCTAGGTAAAGTGTCTTTTGTCATACTCACATCTTAACTTAGGTCAAGATACATGGTCATAATTGTAATTAAGCATTCTCCATTGAATTTAACCAATTACTTTAACAATAGAGTATCGAATATTTATGAAGTTTGATAGAAGAGAAAATATGAAGTATGTCCTACTCTCAAGCTTGACCATAACTAAGCCACTTTAATTTTGATCCATAAGAATAAAGTAAGGTACGGAAAAGGACTCAATTCAAACTCACTTTTTTTATTTAAGAAAACTATTAACTAATTATATACAACTAATATCCTTTGAGAACAATCAAATGAATTATTTCTTAAGCATCTATTCATTAATAGGGAGGGAATCTAGATCTTTCTCTAAAATTTACAACCTATATGTAATAGTTCATATTTTCTTAGCAATTTGAGCCACAAGTTTTGAATATTAGTGTGGTTTCCTTTTGGTTCATTGACTCTATCCCGTTTCAAAACCAAGTCATCTATTTCAAAATGATTATGATTAGCATTATTACCAAACCATTTCTGAATTATTTTCTAGTGAGAAGATATTTTTATTTTTCTCCCTTTCCTCCTCCAACATAAGAAATGTATCGATCATGTTTTGGAAAACAATGGAAGGATGACCTCTAGAATATTGGGAAATATATAATGAAGGTAGTAACACAGTTGGTCGTAAAATTTATTCCTACACATGCACGAAGTGTTGGCACAGGGTCAGACCCAGGGTTCAATGCTTCAACAATGCACCAAAAAAATCCTAACTAATGGCCCTTTCAACAACACTTGCGAAGTAGGCGAAGTGTCACCCGAGGTAGAGGAAGGGGGGGTTACAAGACTCACGTGTATGTAACCAAGATGGGAAACATATATGTGATTACAACACTTCACAAGTACTTTAATAACACTTAGTAGATGATATGCATTAACTCATTAGCTTCATTAACATTGCATAACAAAACCCTAAGATAGATCGATGTAGTAACACTAAATATTAAGCAATTCAACCACACAACACAGAGTTAGATCTAGCATTCATTCATAAAACAAAAGTGAAGCACTAAGCAACATCATATCTATCCATTATACATAACAAAATCACTAAGCAAATAAATGACAAACACAACATAGCACTAAGCACACCAAAAACACAAGATATACGCGGTTCACCCCTGTGTGGGGCTACATCCACCAACTTCTTTTTCTTCTTTATATTCTTCAATATATTACATTCATTTTCTCGTGTGCACTAAGCCACAGATCCTCCTTCCCAAAACTAGATCACAACACAAAGCAAATTTCTCTATTTAGAATCGAGCCTTACATACACAATTTGTTGCATAGAGCCACCCAAAACTAATTGCACATAGCCTTGCAAGCTATTTTCCACTTCTCTACTTCTACCATACATTCTTACCTATTTATACTTTTACATTTCCTTACAAAAAGGCCTAAACATGGGTAAACCCATGGGCTGACATCCCATAACCCATTACAAAAACCCTATTGAACCCCTTGTTGGGTCCACTTAGCCCATAAAACAAGTGATATCTGTGATCTTAGCTCCGCCTCGATGCTCCTTCCACGATCACTGCGTTGAAGTCCAAAAGGTGTTCAAACCTGACAAAGATTTCCTCAAAACTTGGTCGAGGACCAATAGGCCCCAAACAATTGCATGTGACTCGTCCTGAGTTACTCAGGTCTAGGCAACGCTTCTTCGAAGGCCTCGAGATTCACTCAATCTGCCTCTAATTGCTACTTCCCTTGAGCCTCCTGCTCAATGAGCTCTTGGATCGTTTTCTCTGTAACAGGCCCTTCCAGGCGTTGTTCCACTTTCGCAACCACTTGGTCTAGTTGTGAGCCTTGGCCTTTGATTTATTCAAACACCTTACAGGCCTCATCCTGCAGAGGTTGTAGCTTCTTCATGACTTCCATTACTCTGCCTTGGATGGAAGTAATATGTTGTTGTACCGCACGTTGTTCTTGTGATCTTTTCATTCTCTCGACTGTAGTGAGTAGCTTCATATGTGCTTGTATTGACAGTGCCTGTTGTTGTGCCTCCTATAACTACGCTTCTAGTTTTCTTAGCTTTGGATATTCTGTGAGGCATTCATAAGTCTGTGCACTTCTGTCGCTCAGATTTTTTCATTCTGAAGTCAGGGCTCTGATCCATCCAACTTCTCTCTTATCGACTTCCTCCCTCTGATCGTGCACTTCCTGTGGAGTGATCGATACTTCTTGGATATTCAACTCTGTTATCCTCTCTTGAAGTTGTTGGATGACCTCAGCGAGCTTCGTCACTTGGATCTCAATCGATTCTTTTTCCTCATGTGCCAATTCAGGCACATAGCACAGTGTTTTATTCACTGCTTCTTTGACCGCAGTCTGCTCCGCGAGTAGCTAGTCCTTTTCTCTCTATATCTTCACTTTGTCCTCCTCAAGCATCACCCAGAACTCATCTCTCTCATTTTCATAGGCGGTTACACGGTACCGCGCAAGCTGTAGTTTCTCTAAGACTTCCTCTTTCTCTTGTTTTAAGGCTTCTATAGCCTTCTCCTTTTCTTCTTGGACTTTCTGAAGTCGAGCCTCTGTCGCATCTGCAAGTCTTCTTAATTGGGCAGGCTCATCCCCCAATTCTGCAACGTGTGATGAAGATGACACAGTGGGTAATGCGCAACTCAATTGAAGGACTTGTTGTATTTCCTTCATCTCCTTTTCGACCCTTTCATGCAACTCTTCATTCTTCACTCCATATCTCTACAAGATATCTTCAGACGCATCCTCCATCACTCTATGGACTAGACTGATATCATCTTCTGTGAGTGTGGCCTCCATATGGGACTTACTGGTGCGAGTCTTATTTATTGTCAAAGGTTTCTGGGGAGAAACATTCCTCTTATACGGAGTTACAGTTTCAGTAAGGGGATCTTTCAGCGGTGTAGCTTCGCCTTCTCCTTTCTTTTCTCCTTCATCCCCTCCTCCTTGTCCATTTACTTCGTCTCCTGCTCCTAGCAAGCCGAATCCATTTCCTTTAGAGGCTTTATCTTCCTCATCAGTATCTATATTCTAGACTTCCTCCTTTTTCTTTTTCTTCTTCTCACTAGGTTGTACAACATGCTCAACCTGGGTGACCAAGGGGCTTCCTATGATGTTGAGGTCGGAGAGTTCTGCATCATTGACCAGTACAAGGAACTCCTCTGACCATTCCTTCATGATATGCTCCATTTATTCATCTGTTAAATTGTAATATGATTGTAACTCCTCCTTTCTCTCATCCCTGCGCACAGTGATATATATAAAATGTCATTCTATGCAGAACTTCATAAAAGGTCGATACTGGTGCAAGGTGCACAGTGTCATGCTTGTAAAGGATTCAATGGAAAACTTTAGTTGTTGATAATAGGCATGGAAACAATGTTCGAATTCCATTGCTTTGAAATATCATTGGTGTACCACAAGATAGAGAACCTAGTGGCCAACGGCTCAGATGGTTCAATCTCTGGGAAGGTGGCTCCTTCCAACATTTTCCAAGTGACAAATGAAATCAGTATGAGCAGTCAACTAAAGTGGAACTCGTATCCCTGATCCTGAGCTTCACAACAGTCTTTCTCGAGCTCATTAACAAGGTAACTCGCCCAATTCATTTGCATTCCCTCCACACAATTTCCTGCGAGGGCCACCATGAACCCGATGACCTGTGTGGGGCGATTATTTCTTACAAGCTTGCAAGCTATGAGTTGGTAGTGAGGCACACTACACCATACTGGATAGAGGCTACCTTGTAGCCTCACTTTCCCTTTTCAACTTCGCTATATTCTTCCTTAATGTGTTGTGCTAGGGAGTGGTCTGAGGCCTTCCCTGGGTAAAATTGTTGAGGTTTATGTCCCTTCATGCTTAATTTTGTAATCAAGTGGATCATCACCGGATCCACAGTAATCCGTCGGTTGAGCCTTAGGTATCTGCCATAGTAGCACGACAAGAGGATTTTAACGCAAGCATTAACCTCCTGGTGTCAGCCGAAATGGAGAATATTAATCACAATGAGCATAGTGGGTTGCGCCAGTTCCTTAATCCATGGTTGGGAGATAATGTGAGGCTTCTTCCCAATCGACTTCGTCAGGTATCTGTGAGGTGCGAGCATAGCATAGTTCTTTCTATCTCCAAGGTTGAAGTCATTGTTCTTCAGTAGTGGGACATGTCCCAATTGACTCACAACTACGCGTATTTCTTTTGGGATGTACATGGTGATCAAAGTGTACTCGAAGTCCCATGGGATGTTGTCATGGTTAACCGCACCAGTCAAGGGTGGGATATAATCTGGCAAGATCGACGGGATCTGCTTCGCATTCACCATGTCTTCGTGACGGTTACTTCACTGCTAAGTCGTGGGGTTGACACGACTCAAACGATGTCCAGTCAAAGGGGAATCCTGGAGTCCCCTGGTCGATGATGCCTGAACTCCTTCAGACACATATTTATCAGCGATAAACTTCTTAAGAACCTCCTTGACGAACTTTTCTAATTCAGTGCGTTCGCCCAACATTCTCACTGTTAAACAGATAGGTCAGGGTAGGCGAATGGATAAGTGGAAAAATGGACAACAACGTTTGATAGAAAATATCGACACACAATCACTTGTCTTCTTGTCTCAGATAATCATGAGTAGCAAAAAATGGTCCCGACGCAGCGTCTGATGGGTTAAATAATTGAGCGTCGTAACAGATTCCTCCAATAGGTATAAATGCTTTCATCAATGCAAATATGTCCCATATGGCATGGTCTCAATGTCCAACGGAGGTCTATCCGCCCATAAATGTGTTTCCTAGCCATTCTGGAGCATCGTTCTAATGGTCGGGGTGCCTCCAACGGTCATATAGATTTACCAGGGAAAAGTCCCATTCTACGCGGTTATGATGTTTCAGTGAGGTTCAAATCTCGCAAACCTTCCTCCTGCGAAGTCTTCCATTTTTTCTCTGTAACTCCTTGTATCTTTTCCAACTTGTCTTTCTTCTTACTTAGCTTCCTTGCATTCTTTCATGTGATCCAAGTCTCTCTAATTGTTTTTGGAATTCTCTTTCCATTTTTATTCTTATCTTCTCCTAGCATAGTGATTTTTCATTCTTGATGTGCTCTCAAAGGGTTCAAAGTTAATACCTCTTATTTTATTAATTCCAAGGTGGGTATACTTCTTTCTTGCATGGATAGGTCCTTCAAACCTTCTTGCTTTCTTTCAATCTTTCTAGCTAATTCGCTTGCCTTCTGTTGCTTCAACTTATCCTCTTGTTCTTCTATTAGTCAGTCTGTTTTTTTGGCTATGAGATCCCTTAGTTCTTTCTTTTTCTTTTCTGCAACTTCTTCCTCTTCTTTCCTTCTGCTTTGATCTTTCTCGATCCAAGTCTTTCCTAACAAAAGTGGGAACGAGGTGTTATTCTCAACAAACTTAATGACTTCAAATTCCTCTTCATTTGATGTTCCATGAACAATAATAGGTACATTAATAACTCTTCCACATAGGGTTATCATCTTTCCTTTAAACAAGCCTATTCCCCCCAATGAAGGTACCACAACAGGATTTCCCAAAATTTCCCAAGTTTCTTCTGTCATAATATTCACTTGTGTTTCTTCATCCAAGACACAGTCTATGTCGAAGTCTTCTATTCTTGCACTTATGCATTGTTTTACCATTAAGATCTCTAGTAAACTGATATCTTTGTGATCATTCATCATTTCTTTCAATTGTGATAACACAGTCTGAGCTTTCTATGACTCATTCTCTTGATGATTCTCTAACATTCTCTTATTCTCTTGACTCCCTTCATAGTTTTCTTGTCTCATGTTCATTTGTTTGACTTTAGCAATCATTCTTGGACAATCCTCAACTTCATGACCAACAATTTTACAACAAAGACAAATAGGTCATGTACCAGGTCATTCCATAGCAATATGTCTCGGCCTTCTGCAATTATAACATAGTGTCGGTCCTCTCTTTCTCTTGTAAGTTCCCCAACTTATCCTGTATTGGGCACTAGTATCATAGTGCTAGACCTGCAATCTGCAAAAGTTTTTTCTAGGTTCCTGCATCCATTTATTAGTCCAAAAATTCTTTCTATGCAAAGGAATAACATATCTTTCTTTATTTATGTCAAATTTATTCAGATCAACTCTTTCTTCCAACTACGCCCTAGCTTTCAGACTAGGAAATAATCTATTAAACATACCTAAATTCATGCTTTCGAAACAAAAATATTCACTTATCTTACTCTTATCAAAGCACAAAGATTCACCTCTTTCAAGATCTTACCTCTTTTCTTCAGATCGGGTTTCTTTATTAGAACAGAGCTTCCCAATTCAAGTATAACATTGCGCACTACAACAACAGATCTACGCACAGATCTTCTCTTTACATCAGTTCCCAACAATCATAGTTTCAGGTCTTGACAACAGAGCCATTTGTTGTCACAGGGGCAGACCCAGGGTTGAACGCTTCAAAAATGCACCAACAAAACCCTAAGTACCGGCCCTTTCGACAACNTACAAGACTCAAGTGTCTGTAACCAAGCCGGGACACGGATTTGTGATTACAACACTTTGAAAGTACTTTAATAACACTTAGGAGATGATATGAATTAACTCATTAGCTTCATCAACATCGTAGAACAAAGCCCTAAGATAGATCGGCGCAGTAACAATAAAGATTTAGCACTTCAACCACACAACACAAAATTAGATCTATCATTCATTCATAAAACACAAGTGAAGCACTAAGAAACATCAGATCTATCCTATATACATAACAAAAGAACTAAGCAGATAAATGACAAAGACAACATAGCACTAAGCACACCAAAGACACAAGATATACGTGGTTCACCCCAGTGTAGGGCTACGTCCACCAACTGCTTCGTCTTCTTTATTATTCTTCAGTCTCTTACATTCATCTTCTCCTATGCACTAAGACATAGAGACAAGCCTCACAGAGGACAGGAGATTTGCGCACTGAGTGCCAGATCCTCCTTCCCAAAACTAGGTCATAGCACAAAGCCAACTTCTCTATTTAGCACCGAACCTTACATACACAATTTGTTGCACAGAGCCACCCAAAACAACTTGCACTTAGTCTTGCAAGCTATCTTCTGCTTCTCTACTTCTACCATACATTCTTATCTATTTATACTTTTACATTTGCTTACAAAAAGGCCTAAACATGGGTAAACCCATGGGCTGACATTCCATAACTCATTACAAAAACCCTAGTGAACTCCTTGTTGGGTCCACTTAGCCTAAAAGTCAAGTGAGATCTATGATCTCAGCTCTGCCTGGGCACTCCTTCCTCGATCACTGCGTCGAAGTCCAAAAGGTGGTCAAACCTAACCAAGATTTCCTCAAAACTTGGTCGAGGGCCAACACGAAGTAATATGGATATGTACGTAATTATCCCTTAGTTTTTACTCTGTCTTCCCATAAAGAATTAGGTAAATAGTTATGCCAATTATTATGGTTTTCCATTATTTTCTTCCTTATAATGTGAATTAGATTCTTGTCAGTTGATTCAACCACTCCATTTCCTTGCAGGTAGTAGTTATCTAAATAATCTAGAATTATTCCTTTATCCAAAGTGAACTCAAATAGTTGTGAAGAAGACAAATAAGAATCTTTGTAAAATATGATAACCAAAGGATTATCAAACCTAGTAATGAAATGTTCTTTAAGAAACTAATTTTTTACCTTTTCATCTATGTGTATTATTGGCACAACTTCAACCCACCTCGTAAAGTAATTATTAGAAGTCAATATTTACTTGTGATGCTTAGATGAGTGTAGTTTGATATCTCTAATAACATAAAATCCCCATTGTTCTAAAGGCTTGTCAATCAAAATATGTTGCAATGGTATGGATGTTTTTTTCTCTCTTCTCAGTCTTAGTTGACAAATCTTACACTTACACGCATAAGCATGAGAATCTTGAAGAGAGTAAGTTAAAAGTAACCCACTCTCATAATCATGTGAGTGGTGGTTTCTCCCAAACAAACAAACAAACAAAAAAAAAATACCTTAAGATGGCCCATCATGGAGATTCTTCAAAACATTGTTTACATCTTCCTTTTCTATACATCATAATAGAAAACCATCATATTTTTTTTAGAAAGGATTCCATTCTCTAACTTGTATTATGTAGATTTTAAACTTAATGCATTTTTTCCCTTAGAGTTCATAAGAACTTAATGGTTGATCCACTCTAGTCAACATGGTTGAATTCATCTTCTTCATCCAATTAAAGCCAGGAAACAAGTCCCATAGAACCATGGTTGTTTCACTAGGTTGTTTCTCCTCCTCTTATTATATTTCTCCATCTAATTGATAACTAGATTCTTGTATTTGAATAAATTCATCCAAAAAATAGTTGGAAACCAAGTTCATAGCATTTATCCATTGCAAAAAAGTTTTCTTTTGAATGATTAGCTCGATGGTAATTAAAAAATATTTCCATAGATACCTCCTATAGGTTAATATTCAAATTTGTAAGTGGGGATTAAATAGGAATTAGAGGTACGAGTCTTCTATAAAATGGTCAGTATGGATGTTGTGTTGACATACATTCTCCAAAATTCCCATTAATATCTATGATATCATTTGTTAAACGTTTAATCATTCACTATAAGCTATCCATATCCATGGAATCTTTTTATTTTTCTTATGGAGTAGCTTTTGGTTGTGGTCTAGTCAAGATTACACTTTTCTTTAGTTCCACAATCTATTCCTTAAAAAATGTTGTATGACTTTCCTTACATCCTACAATTTCAAATTACACTTTCTTATCCTCTTCAAAGTTTAGAGCTAAATTATTATTTCCTTCTCATTTGATGAACATGGAAATGGGACGGGTAAGGCATTTGCATAAACTTCTATTTGAAGTTCTTGAGCAAGTTCAATATCAAGCTTAAATTTATGATGATTGTTGTGAATATTTAATTGAAGTCTTTGAATATTTCTTTAGGACCCATAACCATTGATAACAATTCAGTCATTAAGTTTCATGCAATAATCTCTTTCTCAAATTTATCCAAGAAGGCTTTTTGAAAATCACGCTTTTTGAAAATCACCCGAGCTTGTTATTGATCCAACTAGTAGATTAAAATACCAAGTGGAGACTTTGTTTTAAAAAGTGTAATGGAATAACCTACATAGTATGACCTCATATTTTATATTCATCAATCTAATTTCCTTTATAATTTTTTTAGTGTGATCTTCTAGAGGATCAAATAAACTAGGATCAAATTTTGGCAATAACCGCTCAATATGTTTGGGTAAATTGTGCATTTGCCCAAGAAATGCAAAGGAATATCATGCTAACAAGGGTTGTTACCACTTTTGATTATTAACCATGTTTAAGAACACATCTCCCAATTAGACTCTCCCTATTTGGTATGAAAGAACCCTCTGGATTAGTGTCCCCGTAGGATTTCGATGAACTTTAAATGTTTTATTATATTTTATTTTTAGTTCTATATAGAACAATAAGTAGAAAAGAATATAGGGTATCTAATGAATATTAAAATCAATAAAACACCATTCAGACATGTACCTCTCAGAACATGAGAATAATAATTGTTAATGCTTTAACTTCCAAGAAATAGTCCAACCGAAATTATTGAATTTAAACAATATCACTTTCTAGAATAGAAATATAATTTAATATATGTTGTTGTAAATAAAATATGATGTCGGAAATGGAGAGATAGAGTACAATACAATGATATAACAATCTCATATATGTATGCTTGGAGCAAAAGTGTATGGTCTACATCATAACTATTGTTGATTTGGGTATATAGGAACTAATGGCCCCTCCCTTAGAGGAGGGGGATGAAAACAACCTAATAATACCTATTGAATAGGAAATGGGATACAAGGATCTGAAATGAGATAATTGAAGTGAATCTCAAACTGAGGGCATTAAGATTAACGAAATTGATTCAATCAAATTCGAGGAACTCCATCTTAGGATAGATCATGGATATATGTACAAATATCAATGGTGCATTGATGAGTTGAAGTCGAGCACATGAGATCATACCAAGTCTAAGAGAAATGTTGAATCTCTCAGCTTGGTCCAAGGTAACCCATCAAGGATGTGGATATTGACTATTATACATAGGACTAACCCCTATAATGAAGGTGTTGATGTTGATAGGGGAAAGTCCTTCAACACCCAAGAATAGAAGGGGTTTCTTAGGCCCAACATCCAGAGAATAAACAAGTGGAGATATATCTTTTGAATCAAATGTTGGTGCAAGAACATGTAGGGGATACCTGAACGGAAACCCCCTCCTAAGGTGCATCTCACACATGTTTTGGAGTCTGGGACAATAATCTAGATCACTAAATCGTCAAGTGTAGAATTCTTAATCATGCGAGAATGAGATAAATTTGATCATGTGAGAAACAAACAAGTCAAAGATAGATTATGACTCTCCTTATAGCGATATACAAGCATTGTGGGTAAACCGACTATTAGAATTTGGATTTATGACTTTCAAGTTTTTGGACTAACCCTACTTGTCCTTTTCTATGGAGTACCATTTTAGTTTAGGTCCTTACTAGCCCTAAGGGAATCCCTAGCCAATTTTTGAGTGCTAATGAATTAATTAGGGGTGGTTTTTGTGTTGGGAAAATAGGAACTACTGCCAGTTCCAGTTTTGGCGAATTTAAAAAAAAGGTATGTTTTCTGGATTGGCCAAAAATTACCTTTTTGGCCCAAAATTTCCAAGGAAGCCCATTTTGAAGGGAGAAAGGTGGTTGGGATCCCAAACTTGATAAATATGATGAAATACCTAAAAAAAATGTGGTTTTGTTCATATATGGTTGATTTGAAGGTACTTTAGAGAGAGAGAGAGATGTGCATAGGTTCAAAATAACTAGGTAGAGATAGGAATGCTATCTTGGTATGGGATTCTCAAATATGTTAAGAACCCATTGATGAGAGTGGGGAAGGGTCTCCAATATCATATAGTGAGATACTAGCATGTAGATGCAAAGGGCCTCCAGTCTCATATAGTGAGATATTATACAAGATGATGACGAGACGTCTCCTACGTCCGTCCACGGGATCGATTAATCAGCTCCTTGAGCCGAAGCGGCTCATTCTCTTCCCTGCTAGAATCTCTGATGAAAACCCGATCCACAGGTCCCTCTCTTTTCCCTGTCACGGCCTCTGCACGCGCCTGTGACTTTTCCCCGACTCAGTTTCTGGTTTCGGGGTTTCTTCTTTCCCGATGTCAAGAGTTCCTATCCTCAAACTCCTGACCACCGATTTGCCGATGCGCTCCTTTCGGCCTTAGCCCCTCCTGGCTATGCTCTGGTCCATGCGACCTCCTCTTATATGACCGCAGTCATACTCCTTGTCGGGATTCGGGGTTTCGCGACCCTTGATGTCACGAACCTCTATCCTCACGATCTCTCGATCATCGATTTGCTGATATGGCACTTTACGCGTTAGCCCTCCTGGATAAGCTCTTGGCCCATATGACCACTATCCCCTGCGACCGCAGTCTTATTCCCTTTCGGCGTTTCGGACATCACAATGCCGAAATGCAATTGCCCTTGGGATTGCCAATCTCTCGAATCCCGATTCTCCACTATGCTGACAGCTGGCCCCTCGATGGCACTTCCCTCCTTGTCGAGGTTTCGGACTTCGCGATTCCAAATTGCAAGGACTTCTTGTCCACGGGATTCCCGATATATCGATCCCCAATTCTCTGATGTGACTCTCCTATCGGTACCTTTCCCGGAAGCTTCGATCACTGCCACGCGTCCTCCTATGATGGACGGTCCTGATCGCCTCTCGCGATTTCGGGACTTTCGCTACCCTGATGGCAGAATCCTCTGTCAACTCAAAACCCCGATAGCCGATATACTGACGGGTCACTCAATCTTTGCCGCGTGTCTCCACAAACGGACGGTCCAGATTGTTCCACTATTTCGAGACTTGAAGTGTCCCGACTTCCTCGACCTCGAGAACTCCGATATCCCGAACGCCGATATCCCGATGGCTACACCTCTTGTCGGGACTTTCAAACTCCTGCTCACGAAGCTTAAACTCTCCTATTAGATCCGACGGCTAACGGGTATCTATGTGAACATCCAACTGTCCACAATCTCCCCTTCTATGTGCTTCTCCTGACGCTCTCCTAGACGTAGAAACCAACGGTCCAGATCTTCTTCTCCAGCCGATCTGACGGCGACTGTGCTCCCTCCTGAGCTTGCACACTTTCTTCCCAACCTTGGGAGAACTCCAAGTTCTCAAAGGCCTCAACCTTTGTCTTCTTCCTCCTCTTGCGAACTCCAGACTCTGAGCTTCATTGCACGCGTGGAAATGATGACCCTCCTGAGCTTTGCTCCTTTCAAATCCTTGAAGGATTCTTCAACTCCTGCACCTCTGTAGAGTCTTTACACACACACAGTGTTGTCTCTCCTGAGCTTCTCACATGCTCAGA
Source organism: Picea engelmannii (assembly GCA_009831015.1). Classification (NCBI taxonomy): domain Eukaryota; kingdom Viridiplantae; phylum Streptophyta; class Pinopsida; order Pinales; family Pinaceae; genus Picea; species Picea engelmannii. The sequence continues at coordinate 57,087 of ML789526.1, read as the reverse complement.
CCCCTAAGGGATTTTATCCTTCTTCCTTTGTCACAGATGGAGAATGTAATGCCCTCTTGGCTATCCTTCAACTCAAGCAACCTCTTGCTGAGTCTGCAGGGTGTTCAACAACCCTGTGAAGATCCCCCAATGGACTCTTCCTTCATAATACAAAACTCAAAGAGTTCTCTTCTCCTGTGCCTGTCTGCACACTTACTCAATGTCCTCCTGGTAGAGTATCTTATCCCAGAACTTCCAGTAGTTCTGTCTCCTTTTGCACACCCTATGCGCCTGCTCAATGCCCACTTGGCAAAGCTCTCAAAATCCTCAGTGATTCTGTTTCTTCTGTTTGAACTCACAACAATGTTCTTCCTCTGTGCACTCCTTCCACCTGCTCAATGCCCACTTGGTAGAGCTCTTAGAATCCTCAGTGATTCTGGTCCTCCTTAAGAACTCACAACAAAGTTCTTCTCAATGCACCACTGTGCATATGCTCAATGCCCACTTGGCAGAGCTCTACAGAACTCCTCAGAGATTTTGTCTACAACTGTGTCTCTCATACACAGCCTTGCCTCCAAGGTATTCAGTAACCTCGCAGGTCTTTTCCTGAGTTGTCGATTCCAGTTCTTGTGCTGCATCACGTCTTTGTCTAAACCCACAGAATTCAGAAGTGCAACCTCTATGCACGGCTATCATAACCCGCAGCGTTCTGACACACCCTCCTGGTGTGAAGCCTCAAAGACCTTCACCTGAAACCACACACACTCCTGCAAATGTAAACCTACAACATACATTCATATCATAATAGAACACTCACAGACACCCACATAACACAAAAATGCATGCAGGAAAAACTGCTTTTGTTTATATTAAAATGGCAAATGCCTGTTTTTACAAGGTGTTCCTGAGCACGGCCTGTAACAAGGTCTCGGTGCTTCTTTCTTTTTCTCTCTACATGCAGCTTCTCTATCTCTTCTCCACTACTACCACTACCAAAATGAGATACGAAAAATCCTTTACCTGAGGGGGCTCTTCGAGCTCTTCCCTCCAACCTACCTACCCTATTCAATTACATTGAATGGGCTGTCTAGTCCGCTATCGAGATCTAGATCTCAGCCTTACAAATATTAAAGTCCTATCCTATATACAGCCTGCGCAAAGGCACAACTTCACATCTCAACAGCTTTAAACATTTAATTACATTCAATTCAAAATAAAAGATGAGGGCTATGCCTCTCTTCAGCATTGAATGCACGCGCTTGACATGGGTGGGTGGTTGGCTGGCTGATGTGAGATGATGCTCCTGCATCACAAGACATCTATTTTCTCATAGGGATCCCTCTAATGGGAGAAGTAGGTGAGATTCGTCCTATATTACCTCGAGGGATGTGGTTGGGGGAGTTTCTTGAGACCCACATCATACCTGGTGTGAGGATTAGAGATTCGAACTAATGGACTTGGAGTGATTGGATACATGGCCTATGCCTGCGATGGTGATCTTCATATTGGGTAGGCACTCTCTACACAAAGTATATAGAGGGAAGGTGCTATTGATAGAGTGTGTCAAGTACCAAAGGCATGATTAAAAAATCATCACAATGAATCCAATAGCAATGTAGAGTAAAACCCACACTCTTATATCAACCACCTTTAATAATGTGGTTGTAACAATTACATCGATAGGCATCCCCCATATTAGAATCCGATAGATTAATCAATCTTTTAATTATAAACTCTAATTTTATGTCTAGGAATTAAATATGTGGGCATATTCTCATTGTTGTCTCCAAATCAATGAATCGGGTTTAATGTTCATAACTTTCTTGCATTTATGAATGCATCCATTAACCTGTTTACTTTATAGGACCCGCGCATGGTTATGTTTTAGCACCTAGCGTGTGGTTACATTTCAGGACTTGGCATGGCGAGGAGTGGAAAAAATATCTTTAACTTTCTCCACATGTTGTTGTGGGCTAGTGCTCTCAAGGAATCTTGATGCTTGGTGATAGTCGACTTAATGTGGTGTTTGGTGTTTTGCTAGCATTTCTATTATGGCACAATTTATGGATATGGACACAATCTGAATCAATATTGGTTTGTCTTTTAAAAAGACCCAACCCTGA